>OY754989.1:10584145-10959145 GCA_963576475.1 Molanna angustata
ACAAAATGTCCACCGATTCTTTCAATGATACTAAAAAATTAATTTATCTATCAAAGCGTGATCTATATGTTGTCACGTAGTTTCTTACTTAGAACAACACAAGTGTTTCTCGAACAAAAGTATCAGTAATAGTGTAGTAAAAATAATATGACTTCATAAAATTCATGCCGTCAAACGACACAATTTTGAACAATTTTATGAAATCAAATTATTTTAATTATACTATTACTGATACTTTTGTTGAAACAACCCAACTTGAGAAATCTTACCAACGTAACAAAGATAAAAAGGAATAATTAAATGAAACGGTCAGTACATCCAGTCCAGTCCAAGTCAAAACATTGATGTCAAACTCCAGGTGACCCGACGAAACGGGGGTTATTGCGCTGCGCTCGCACGCTAAACACTTCTATTTTGGAACTAAACATCTTGGATTTCATCCAAATACAGCAGTCTATGGACCATACTACCTACTTGACCACATCGAAAACAGAGCTATAATGTAACTGACACGAATCCAGGGACGGTTCTTGGATTTCCGACGCCCGGGTCACTAAAGCCAAATTAATGATGACGCCCATAATAGAACAGCCAAGTGCTAGAGTTTTTCATTATACTTAAGGCAAAATAGAGTTAATCGCGAATCAAAATACTGACACTATAAATATGAAAAAAAAATTATCTGATCTCAAAATGTAGATGATGCAATACTCCTTCATCGTTTTTACAAAAAAAACAAGGAATATATCTATTCAATTAGAATAAAAAATATTACTTTTATAGTTTTTCGTTCTATTAGTTTTAATCCACAAACATCCCTTTTGCGCGTGGTGAACTGTTTTTTTTTCTTTCGCCTTTCGCATTATTTATTTATTTATTTATTTATAAACGGCATAAATGCCTTTTACATACATAGATAAAAACATATATTGATGATGAAAATATATAGAATAAGAAAAAAAAATATGTATACACTTCGCAAAAAAAACTTAAAACCAAACAGTTATACAACAAATTAAAAATAGTTGTGTAAATACTTTTTGCATATTTTTTTTTCACTTTTTATTCATTCCTGAGAAAAATATAGGTATATGTGGAAGTGGAAAGAAGCTCTTGTGCATTTTTATTAATTTTTTCCTGTTGCACTAGTCATTAGTGCTTTGAGTTTAGCCGTTGTTTTGTTTAACTTATGCCAAAATTAACATACAGCATCTGGCAGGGTAGCCAATGCGGAAGACACGTTTGACAGATAATTTAAAAAATATATATAAGGTAGAATTTGGAACAGGCACAAATTGAAACGGAGGGAAATGGAACAGTTTAATTTCAAAAATTAATCTGTCAGGAATTAATATTTTTTAGACTATTTATTGGTCATTCAAAGTTGCTTACAAATGTCTGAAATGTTCATTGAAATATTTGACATTTTTGATTATAAATAATCTACAATAAGCTTGTTTTTGAAAGAAATTACGGTTTTGGCGGGCTTATTGCCGTCTGACGATATCTTGTGATTAAATTTTAATGTGCAATCAAACGGGAATATGTACAATTTCATACGAAAACTAACGTTAATTGCAATATCTTCTAATGATACATGACCAGCACAATCGCTTTGTTATTGAATTTTGGCATCCTATGTCACAACGTGACTTAGGACATTTTCGCAAGAACAAGAGAAAATATAATAAGAGGTTAAATATAATAACGCTCAATCTAAATCAACTTAGCGTCTGAAAATAAAATATGTTATATTAAAACCGCCAAATGCACTATGGGTCGTATTACGGGAGTTATTTAAGAAAAATGTAAGAAGAAAAAGTTGAGGTCCCGTAAGCAGTATTCTCACAGTACGGGACCTTACCTTTTTTCTCAAATAACTTTTGTAATACGACCCTGTGAAGTTACTTGTTCTTAAGAGTAACTATCGCGTACTCATAAAAAGATTATAGTTTAAAATTTAAACGTGTGTACAAAATTTAGAATTTAAACGTGTGTACAAAATTTAAAATTTGAACGTGTGTATAAAATTCAAAAGGAAACTTGTACCAACACTCGTAACAACTCGAAAAGGAATCACATAGTAACAATTCTTCGATTTAATACGAGTATAATAATAATAAACACTTCCTTGCACCCTGCGTAAGTGTTTATTCCAAGTAACAAACCAGTCTTAAAATAAAAAAAATCAATTATAATGAATATTCAATTTGTTTTAATAATGCTTAATGATTTGATTTTATTTGATTTAATAAAAAAATAATGCACTCTTTTTAAGGTCACACAGGCACTCAAATGTGAATAGTTGCATTGGCATTTCCTCAGCCAATACTGACATTATCGCCTTGAAATTAGTTTACATATAGTATTGTCTTCAGCTGTTAAGAAATATAGTATTGTTTAGAGCTTGACTGTTCCAGAGTTTTTGAAAATCCTCTCAATAAAAAAATAATTCCGTAAGTACCCCTGAAAAATTAATATGTCCTCGTAAAAACAAGTACATATACATCTTCCTACGCCCCCTAAAATAACCATACATGCTTGAGCTATTTTGAGCATGCTTGAGCTATCTTGAGCATGCTTGAGCTAGGATTCGAACTCGCGACCACTGGATTACTAGCCCAGCGCGCTAACCGCTCTGCCATCGACCCATCTAAAATTCCTCGTTATCTTCGTAAATTTTAAAATTGTGTGACGCTTTTACCATAGAATTATAAGGTACAGAAGCCGCGTGAAGTATAAATTTCGAATTCAAATGTATGACAAGTTTTATTTACATGTGTGTGTGAGGCGGTAGATCGGTAGGGTGTACGTATGCTGCATAGAAAAGAGATTGTATGTGTAGGTACTACTTTTATGTGTTCTATGACTGTATTGACGGCCGGGCGAGTGAAACTCAGAACTTTGTTCTTAGTTTTAGTTGTCATACTTTCATTGCGCTGACTAGGTATCTGTATCATATATAATCTAAGGCTTATACGTTATTTTTTGGCGTTCCACCCGATATCGAGTTTAACACGTGTTCACTTGCGAAAACATATTTGAGAAATTTGATTTTAAAATCCAATGTTTGAGTTTAAATTATGCCCTGTTAAACTATTCATTGTTCCATCGATGAGGAGGGCATCTCCGCCACCTCCAAAAGATACACATGCGTCAGAATCATCATCTTTATATCCGCTACAACAAACAAAAGAAAAACATTCTGTGTTAGTTGTTGTGTTTCATGGGAATTTTGGCTGGGCGATCTATTTCTGGAATTTGTACCGAATAAGTGAGACGCAAATTTTCCACCTTGAGGCTGTGCCAAGTTTCGGACCGATGTGCGTGAAAAACGGAAAATGTACTTCGGAGAGGCACCTACCTAACTACACTCGACAGAACTGCTGTTTATATATTACAAAAACACAATTTCCGCGAACAGACGTAATTATGTACTTGTGTACAGTACGAGTTTAGATTTCACAATTTTCAAGTATATTTTTAATCTCCACTGTGTATATTTATCGACAAATCATCTTCTTCACCCTATCGAGCTTTGACATTCTTCAACTCCTCCTGTTCTCCGCTGCGGTCCTTCAATTATGTGTTCGTAGCAGCTGGATTGCGTCCTTCCCAACGTCATCCTCTCATCGTAGCCTTGGCCTGCCCACATTCCTTCTCCCTCCTTCCTCGGCTGGATGTCCTTCTAGAATCCTTTTGAGTACCCATGATGACGGCTTTCCCTGAACATGTCGAACCCAAACCTGCCACAGTACCTCAAAAGCAAATTCACTTATTTATCCAATCATGGACTTCCACTCCGATCTGCTGAACGTACAACACTATCCATCCCTATCCATAATACAGAACTTCTCAGCTCTTCGTTCGAAGTACAAACAGCAAGATTATGGAATAGCCTTAGTCCGGATATGGCGTCGTCTAACTCACTTTGTATTTTCAAGAAAAAACTAAAGAAGGAATATTTATCCTTGAACACCTGATCCCGATTTCCTCTCCTGTCCTTACCATATCCTTTTTTTTGCTATGATTTTTTTTTTGTTTTAATAGTATTTAAGTGTTATATGTATTTTCTTTGTTTTCTTTTACTCTTATTCTTTTGCTGTTGTACATACACAATGTTGGCATACATTGTAATCTGGTTGGTTGGAAGAAATTGCCTAATGGCAATAAGCCCGCCAGTGTACAATTATATTTGTTTATATTATGTGTAAGAAGATGTATAAATAAATAAATAAATGAACAGATAGACTGGAAGATTTTTAGATATTATATAGCTCGGTATTGTATCGTATTGTCCTGGATCCAACGTAGCGCTCTTCTCTTGAATTCATCTAGCATTTCTGTGGATTGAGCAGTCACTGTCCATCCTACGCATCCATATGCTATCTCTGTACTAATTATTGTTATGTACAGGATAATTTTGTTGTTTTCTATGGACATTTCTGGACCTGAGCACCGAGAGTAAGGATAAGAATACAAGCATTTATGCTTTATTTAGTAAATGTATGAGGATGTATATATGTAATTGTTACAAGGACATATTCATTATTAAAAAAAAATGTTTTGTTTCCTGTTGTAATTCTTGATATCGACAAATATCTTTACATACCTATATTAAAATAAAACAAATTTATAATTTTCTTCCACTTGAATTTGACTTAGTTTCGTTCTAGACAAGCATCTTAAGAGTAGCGATGCTCGTCTAGAGCGAAACTATTAAGTCAAATTAAACTAAGTGGAAGAAAATTATAAATTTGTTTATGAAAATTATAAAATTATAATGAAATTCCATCAAGTATTGACGATCGAAAGAGTAAGCAAATATCTTGACAATTATTGGCGTGGTGGGGACGGATGTGCAGCTACCAACCATGCGAAACCTTAAAATTTGAGTTCTGCGCAGCTACGTGATTTTTCAAGATATTTGCCCGCTTTGATAGATGATTTCCTTATTTTCAAGCCTATCTTTGCACCTACTTCTCAACGGCTATAATATAGGTACCTACCTAGAGAATGCACGATACTATGATTTTCATCGTAATTTTGTGTGTATTACGCATTGTGTACTTACTATGAAATCCTGCGTCCTCTAAAGAGCTCAATTTACACCAAGTTCAATCACCTTCATATTAAGGCCGCGCAGGCACTGGATTTTCAGCGAGTTATGCCCCACTTCTCGTAATGAAGTAGAAGCGGGTGGTTCGTCCCGCCATACATTTTATACAACTTGACTAGAGCTAGAAGCGACAATATTAACTATAGGTACCTTTTTTTTTAAATTAAGCCACAAATTTAAAAATATAAAACAGTCAAAGTGTTACATCATATTTAACAATATTTTTGCTAAATAACAGTTTGACATCTAACAAATTAAACGGATATCGAGGGAATCCCGCCAATTTCAGGGGTATTTTTTTATCGAGAGAATTTTTTAATATTATGTTTATGGAACTGTCAAGATGTAGGTAATACTATAATTTACCGGACATTGCGTCGTCTAACTCACTTTGCATTTTCAAGAAGAAACTAAAGAAGGAATATTAATCCCTAAACACCTGATCCCGATTTCATCTCCTTGCCTTTTCCCATCCTTTTTTACTATATATATTTTTTTTTAATTTATCTAAGAGTAATCCAACTGTGGATTCGTTCATGAGAATTCAATTCTCTTAATGAATCGACATTATTAAGCCAAGATGAGTGTACGAAGGAAAATTTTGTATGGTGTAGTGGACTTTTTGCAAGCTAATAACACCAACTAGAGGCCTCGCAGCATATATGTTCCTATACAAGGATTTACTCAGAATTCGGAGTAGAACATTTTATGTGAGTTTTGTGTGTGTGTCTGTGTGTGTCTGTCTGTCCCCCCCTTATAACTTTTGATCCGCTCAATTTACAGAGCCTAAAATTTCAGAATATATAAACAGTTATAGGCTTACAAAAGTTTTATACTCAGAATTGTGAATTTTTGTTTCAGTCAGGGGTTATCAACTTTTGAAATTTTGATTTATTTTTCCATATATCTCAGAAACCGTAAAAGCTAGAACGCTGAAAATTGGTATAAACATAGACAAATACAAAATCTCAATTTTTTTTTAAAAAATTCCAGGGTTTTTCAAACATTTTTTATAAAGAAAAATATTTTTTTTATGATAAATTTATGAGTTTAACTGCCTATATTTCCAAATTTTTTAAAAATATCGAAAAAAGCCGAAACACTCCAACAAGATAATTTAATTTACTATAAAAAATATTAACAATGTATTAGCACATCCCAATTTTTTTTTAACAATTTTTATAAAAATGAATTTAGTGACGACATTGCTTTATACAATTTGTATGGCAGTCGCTTATTCACAATATGTAAAAAGACTTAATAGTTTGATAGGTACTTAATATCCAAACATTCATACAGAACCATCATGCTGTTTTCATATTCCGGGTAGGAAAAGAGGACTGACCTCCATACTGTCCTATCTTGACATACATACCAAAATATGTTAAAATTTTCAATAATTTGGATTTATGGGTTTATAGTTTGATTCTTATTCTTCAACTATACATACTATCGCTATCGACAGTTGGATCTCATGTGTTACATGCAACTAGTGTATAGTTTCTTTGTTGTGTTCGCTTTTATTTTTTTGTTTATGTACATACTTAATTTTGTCATACTTTGTAATCTGGATGGTTTGAAGAAATTGCCCAATGGTAACAAGACCGCCAGCATGCTTTATATATTTATATTTTATTTTTTATATTTTATGAAATACAACTGCAAACAAAAAAAATACACAAAAATTCTATGTTATTTTTATAGTGCCAATTATAGTATTCTCACATGTATGTAGTACAATATATTTTATTACATTTTAACAATTTTGAAAACGGAATGTGAAAGGAGAAAGGCAGGGAGGGGAGTGGGGGGAAGCATCGATCTATGGAAACTCATAATTACAATTTTCAACCCACGTGTCTCAAATGTATGAATAATACTTTTTTTATAAAAAAAATGAATATGTCCTTGTTAAACAAGTACATATACATCTTCCTACGTTCCCTAAAAGAAGCATATAAATGCTTGTGCTATAGGTGAATGAAATCGGTCGAGGCAGGATTCGAACTCGCGATCACTGGATTACTAGTCCAGCGCACTAACCGCTCTGCCATCGACCCATCTAGACCCACTTAGGTACATTATATTGAATTAAAGGGGCACAATTAAAAATTTAAAGATGCGCACAACAAAACAGTGCACAGATTAAATATCCGACAAATTCACATTATAGATATAAATATATACTTAATTAAATAAAAACGATAATGTCAGTAGGTATTGGATGAGTAAACGAGGAAACGCCAATGCATCTTATAATATTTGAGCGCCTGTGCGCCCTTAATTTTCCACTCCATTTAGAACTAATTAATTTTCCAAAGACATCCAAAGACTTCAATAGAAATCTTACAATACTTGATATACTTAATATATTTATTATCTACGCCTAGCGGTTCATCCTATAAAACTTCATTGAAATGTCAATCGCTAGGCACTCCAAATATTCTTGTGATGACTTTCATCAGCTCGAAAATGTCGAGTGCGTTTTCGACGAGTGTTGTATTTAATTAAAGATACTAGTGAATTTTATTTTAAAACATCAGATAGGTACTATTTGGTACCGTGGCACGTGGCACATGACTGCTGGAAATAGTATTGACGAGGCTTCCTTGTCAGGTGACCATGTTTTGTTAGCAGCGACTTGAACTTCAATTAGCAATCATATGATTATAATTTATTAATCAACGGAGACCTACTTTGTGAAAGAATATAATATAAAACTTGGTTGTGTTTTATTTATTTATTTATTTTAAATTTAGTTCACTATAAAATATACATATATTATTGAACAAAAGCCAAACAGCTCTGGGTGGGCAGCTCATGACTGAATCCAGATGTCTTATCCATTCATGACTTTCTGTAGTCTTTGTTTTTCAATTTATGATTTGCAAAATGGATATATCAGCACTGGCAGAGTCCGTTCGTCTCACAATTTATCTGAATATAAAAAAAAATATTTGTTGGTGTAAGGGACTGGAAGGGTGCATGCCAGGATAGAGGGAGATGGCGAGGAATGCTAGAGGAGGCCAAGGCTCGCAAAGGGCTATGGAGCCATTGACGTTGATAAAAAATATATTTGCATCGAATATTTTTATAGTTTTATATACGCAAACATTGGATTTTTTCTTGTCGGGAGTCAACAAGTAGGTAAACAAGCCAAAAATGATATAATATTTCTGGCGCAAATCAGGGCTGATACCTAAGCGAAAGCATTGTTACCTCATGTATGACTCATTGACTCATTACTGTGGCTCATTGTTTACGAACCAATTTCTCAATTGAGTGCATTTCAAAAAAAAGTTTATTCATTATTTCATAGATGGCAACGGTAAAAACAGCTTATTTTCAAGAACTACAATATCTATGAATAAAATATAGAGAAACTTTCAAAAAATATGATTGATAGGGAACTCAATAAAAATGAATAATTGGTGAACGTAGCACAAGCGCATAAAGTGATCACGTAAACCAGCCGATCACAGAGGCCCTGTATGTGTCTTGATTGCCGGATTCTCCCTTAATAGTCCAACTTCGTCTATATTGAGATATTTAATAGATTTTCATAAAAATATTTAAGCTATACCAAAATTCCCACAAAGGCAAAACTTGATGTGTATGGGCATACAATTCTTCAAATCAAATATTATATTATTTAGTATGGCAAAGTGGGTTGTGTAAAACATCAAACTTTCCGCCACATATCTTTGACAATCCTCAAAAATTGACAATCATTGTATTCATTTTTATTTAGCCCATTTCGATTTTACACATTCTTTACACAAAAACTTATCTTTCTGAAACATGAAACCATTTTGAAAGTTTTAACAGATAATATAACAGAAAAATAGACTAATGTATTTTTTCTCTATACTATAAAACTAAATTCAATAAGAATATAAATAATATGAATTATAATTTAGAAGGCGCCTTTTAACGGTACAATATCACTGCAAATGTGCTTTAACTTTAACGAAACGAGATCCTCCTGATCATTTCATTACAAGATCACGATGCTGTTATTTAATACAAATGTTATCTAATATTATAACATAGCTCTCATTTACGATTCAAAGGTGGGCGATGGCAGAGAGGCTAGTGCGCTGGATTTATAATCCAGTGGTTGCGAGTTCGAATCCTGCCACGACCGATTTCGTCCAGCACCAGAATATGCTTAATTTAAGGAATGTATCTCCTACTTCTTATTCGTCGTGTATAAGGTCATTTGACCTGTTTATGAAGGTGGACTATCCTGGGAGCTGGGAGGAGGAGGTCCAACTGTTCCTCCATCTCTTCACAGGTCTTCTGGGCTGGCTTCTGTTGTTGAATGTATAAATACATATTCATACAAAGATTAATTCTAAGGTAAAGTGTTTGGTCACCCTACGTGTAACGAAATTAAATTGTTACCGCATACAGTAGGTAACTGGTTGAATACAGTGAGTGAACCAAGTGTCAAAATCAATCGCTTTACCTAATATTTAATTTAAAAATATTATTTATTGCATATGGTATCACACTATGTATCACACTTATGTACATAGATAAACACATTAACATACCATATCATATATTCACTTTCACATGTACCTACATATATTATGTATCACATAACACAAGTGCGAATGTTTAGAGATAATCTTGAATAAACAAATATAATGGATACCCCCTTAAGTGAAGATTTAATATTTATTTATTTACTAAAGTGTTTGTTTATAAAACAGTCTTATAAAACAAACAAAAAAGTATAAATATAATAAATACCAACAGTAGAGGACAACTAAGAAAGAGCACCATGGGAGAGCCCCAAATGGAAATCAAATCTATACCCTTATTAAACCCCCTGCGGGTCCTAAACTTCCTCAGAGACCAGCCCACCTAGACAATGTGTCATTTAGCTCAAGAAAAAATAATTCAATGTATTGAGTTATCTTTTCTTGTTTCTTTTCTTGAGCTAAATGATACGTTGGGGACTGAGACTCGAGGGGATACTGTAACAGGAAACCCGGTAAGCAAGTAAGGGGAGCGTAAAAAAACAATTGTCTGGTGACAGATGGATCATGAAACGGAAGTTGGAAATGCGCGTGCGCACAAATATTTAACTGAATAAATTAAAAAATAACAAATAGTATGTATCTTACAACTATGTAAATATTACCTTCTATTTAGTAACTATTGTAACTAAAATAGGAACATACTAAAATTGTAGATTTTAGATTTACGGTCTTATTTCAGCGTAATAAAATATCAAAATGGACTAAATGGAATAGGAACGTACCTATATTGGCCGGAACGTTCTTAAAAAGTTACTGAATCAAACGTATTTTGAATAATTATGAAAATGATGAAATTTTCATCATTTTCATAATAATTCAAAATACGTCTAATTCAGTAACTTTTTTAAGAACGTTCCGGCCAATATAGGTACGTTCCTATTCCATTTAGTCCAAGTTTATATTTTATAATGCTGAAATAAGACCGTAAATATAAAATATACAATTTTAGTATGTTCCTATATTAGTTACAATAGTTACTGAATAGGAGGTAATATGTTCAGAAATGTAATTTATTCGAAAAATGTGATCAAATGCGAATACATAATAAAATTATTCCTCAACTCAAATGGCAAAGGTGTTGATAACATTTTTCTGCGACCTATTTCCATTCAATTTATAAAGCAACACGCTCAAGCGAGTCGCTATTATTATTAAAGCCTAACTGAACCTAAATAAAAAATTAGGGGAAGGTTATTTGCGTATATATTCGTCCTTTTCCTCATGACTGAGGATAGCGGCTGTAGTCCGTCGCCACACGTATGGCCCGCCTCCATGCCAATCTATTTTGGGCTGAACGCAGAGCACCAGTCATCGAAGACCCCATTGTGGACTTAACCAAATCGCTCCATCTGGTCGGTGAGCGACCACGAGATCTCCGTCCTTCCACGCTGCCCATCACAACAAGCTCGAGGCAGTCTGGTTCCCTTCTGGCAATGTGTCCAAAGAATTGAAGGATACGTCTGTAACATATCGTCGATAGAAGATCCTCGATCTTCAGCTCGTCCAGAATTGACACATTCGTTCTTCTGGCTGTCCATGGGATACGCAACATACGCCTCCAGCACCACATTTCAAAAGCATCAATCCTCTTTCGCTCTGACTCCCTAAGTGTCCATGTTTCCACACCATACAGGAACATCAAGAATATCAGAGCCCTGATGAGTCTAACCTTCGTGTTTTTCGTGATGGTCCTGTCCTTCCACACTCTTGTGAGATTCCCCAGTGCTCCCTTTGCCATGGCGATGCGTCTTTTCACTTCCGCTTCACAACCACCGGTGTCACATAAATATGTTGAGCATAAACCAATGCAAAACCAAACTGATGGTGATTGATAGAGCATGTAAACGTCCCCCAATAAACTTTCTAAACCATCTTGAGATAGTACATGATTTCACATATCTGGTTTCCAACATATGTGATTTACGTACACATCATATTATTATTATTTCATTGTCGTATTTTATAGCATCGCGTATAATTTCCCCTTGATTGATATGCAACCAGTCGCTATTCGTAAAAGATCCCAAGAGTCACAGTGCATAAGACACCCCAACTAATAATAATACCAATTAATTATTTAAGGGAATTTTATAGAGCCAATATAGCGGCTAATTTTGATCGTGGTTCCAGTTTTACGGAGCTATTAAGTGGAATAAAGCCTTCTGACGTGCGCGGAGAACAGTCATAGGGCTTTTAATAACTTAAGGCTTTTGTTTCGCAGAGCCAAATATTAAGCAAATGCGCCCATGGAATGGTCTTATTACCGTAGAACGCTACAAAAATTTAATTGAGTTAAAGATTGGGCGCAACCCCACTCGTTTTATGTTTTCTGTTCAAATTCGTTTTGAAAATCACCAATCAATTTCACAACGAATGCAGAATAATTCAAGATTTAGACGTTTCAATGTTGATATATAAATAAACCAAAAACGATGTAAATTATATATTGAAAAAGCTACAAGTTTTGGAAAAGAGCCATACCTTTATACGTGGAAAGGTCATAGACTCTTTTTGTCTTTGCTATTCTTGGAATTTGTAATGATCAAGTTATTTCCCAGTAGACCAGATGAATACACTTCTTTGTTATTTTCTATGCAAAACATTATGGGGTCATCATATTAAAGGATTGTCTATTATCTGAAATATAAGTATTATCTTTCCGAACAATCCATTTACATAAAAAGCTGCCTAATTAAAAAACTGTATAGTTAACACCACAGTTAACACCACAGTTAACACTTTTTTTTGTTTTTTTTCTGGCGCGGTTCAGGGATGACATCTCTGCGAGAGCATTGTCACCTCATGTATAAGGACTGTTACTTTCATTGTTTACAAAAACGAGTGGGTTGTGGCCAACGCTAAACTCTTCACTAACAATTTGTATCGACGGCCAGAGTGATAAGTGAGTGTTCTGTTTGATCATGTATATTATATTTTAAACCTTTATTGAGTAATTGTGTCTCTTCTCGGTTAAATTTGTGCTGTGAGAGGTTCACTATGCGGTCACTAAATTTATGGTCGGAGAATACCGGTGTTAAATTTTTATTTTGTCGTGTTTTATTTAGTTCTGTCTTTAGATTATCGAGTTTCTTATCAACGGTACTTTTCTTTTTTGTTTCTTCTAGGTTCTAGGTTCCTCACTAACAAGTCATTCTATAAAGTATTCAAATTTTGTATGGAAAATTTCCAACATTTTCATGAAGTGAGTTTGTTAAATTATTTTATATTTAAATATTTTATTTTGAAAACTTGATAACTCTTCAATGCCATTTTATGAAAGTGATAAGCCTTTTTACGAATTTGAAAATAAAAAATTCAAATGTTAGGTTTCCTGAGCTTGGGGTCACTTTGAAATATTTGACAGTTAAAAAAATTGAGAAGCACTATTCATATATGATATATCGTTCAAAATCTAATGGGATCTAATCGAGTATTTGCAAAATTTGAATAGAATCTAATGAGTACTTTAGTCTATAATCGATAAAGTAAAATGAACACGCCGTACATAGCACACTGCACACAGCACATAGCACACACACACACATACATTGTGATGAAACTTTCAGAATACAATCTCAGCATGATACTAGTTGATAATTTGCAAAAAAAATAACCTTAAAAATTGTGAAATCATAACTCCCCACTATATTCCCTTGGGTTAGTGAGGAGTAAAAAACAATTTATCAATAGATGGCGTTATTAAAAGGTTTCTTCGTTACTTCATAGATGGCGATGGTCTTTTTCAGCTAATTATCAATTTCTCATTATATATAGAACTTTCAAAATTGCATTGATAAAGGAATTCAATAAGAAGGTATAATTGGTGAACGTTGCGCGAGCGCATAAAATGATCGCGTAAACGAGCCGATGACAGGTCGTAACCCCTGTAGGTGCCTTGAGTTCCTGGTACTCTTATAATATCCCAAATTCGTCTCTATTGAGGTGTCAAAAATTTCTCAAAAAATTACATTGACTCCCGACAGGGAAAAAATCCAATGTTTGCGTATGTGTAACACTTATTATACTGCACACATTTATATATACAATTTCACACATCATTCATACAATATCTCACCATAATATGTAACTATTCCTAACTTATCTTAATATTGTACAATAATTCCAGTGACAACCTGTAATTGGCTTTAATATTTACTTAAATCATCTTTATTTTATATAATTTATTATACATACGATGTATGTTGTCCTCTTAATAAACTAAATATTTTTTTTTTTATTTTATATATTTGGGAAGCTAACAGCTCATTTACAGTTTTGATTATACAATTTAAATGACATAGTCAGAACCAATAAAAGCATTCCATCAATAATAAATTAACAACAATAACAACAGATAGTTCATACAAAGAAATCAACTAAGAGAAAAAAATAATACTTAAGAAAATTAAAATTAGGTATGGGACTGATAAGAGATAAGGAGGGATGGGAGGGGGGGGGGGGAATAAAGAGCGCATCACCTTCAGTATTTCTTCACAAAACCTTTCATATTTTACACTGAAGATGTCCACCCCAGCTGAGAACAACGTGTAAATAAAAAATATTCGCTTTTTAAGAGGTTAACATTCGCCGAGTGTATTTTATGGTGTACATTTCTATTGTACACATTCTTTAAACAAATTTAAAAGAGATTTTTCAAGAACGTGAATGCAATTTAAAAAAAAACATTGACTAATGTCGATGGAAAACTAATAAACTAGGGGTCGTATTACGCATGTTATATAAGAAAACGGTAAGATAATCTTTCCCTGTCCAAATTCTCAAGTCGTATACAAAAGTTATTCTGTAATACCAAATAACTTCTGTAATACGACTTGAGAATTTGGACAGGGAAAGATTATCTTACCGTTTTCTTATATAACATGCGTAATACGACCCTAGGTATGTATGTGCACTTTACACATTATGATATATCTATATATTATGTATGATATTATTATGCTTCGAGGCACCGGCTTAGAATAGTGCTTCTTATCTTTTCTATTATTGTTTTCAAGTGTCCCATAAGAGCCGGTTAATAGAATATATTATAATAGGCAACAATAACATCAGACGCCAGACAAAAGTTGTTGGTGTCATGGATCTAGTTGCAAAACTTAAATGGCAATGGGCAGGTCATGTCGCCATGGTACGGTACGGACAGATGGGTACCCAGAATTCTAAATTGGAGACCATGGGATATTAAAAGGGGAATATGGCGGCCCCAGAAATGGTGGGCCGATGATATTGTCCCTGTCGCTGGAAGCAGATGGGTTCAAAAAACCCCAAAAAAGGACGAGTGGAACTTTTAGAAGAGGCCTACATCCAGCAGTGAAGATATGGCTGAGAAACAAGAAGAAGAACAATAACATCTCACATAGTTCAGTAATGAGGTTCACCACCCATAGGTGTGTGTGTGTAACATCTACGTTGGCTCGGACATGTTTGTAGAATGGAGGATAGCCGGGTCCCAAAGAAAGTATCGGACACATATCCTGAGGAAAGAAGAAGCAGAGGGAGACCTAGAATAATATGGCTGGACGACATCGAGGGCGATATAAGAGCGATCGGACAGACAAATTGGAGGAGACTTTCTGTCGACAGGGCGGGATGGAGGCAGTTTCTTGAGGAGGCCAAGGCTCGCACAGGGCTGTAGCACCATTGCTGATGATGATACACGCATGTGTTGTTCTCCATTTTTTAAGGTTATTCACACCCGTGAACCTGTCGCTGGTTACCTCATATTTTGGGATATGCCGTGATGGTATGAATGTATGATATTAACACGTTGTCGATCAACTTATTTGCAAATTGGACAGTACAGATGCTGTACATCATTATGCACAAAGTATCATGACGAAATGTATTGATCTTCATGATACCTATTGAGAAATATTGATTTATAAAATATACTTTAAAATTGTCAAAACACAATGAACTATTCCGCTAAAGTAGAGAGTAGAAGTGTAATTATTCCATAAAAATTCAAAATTCTCGATATTTTTTCCATATTAAAAAAAATGGTTTTTATAAATAAATTGCAGGTTCCATTACCTTTACTCGTTAATTTGTAGTATCGTTTAACGTAATAACGGGTCAAATGAATTAATTTTAAAAATAGAACGTAATCTTTCAGAGACAAAACATTGATTCATTGTTTTGATTTCGTTATTTTTATTCAATTCATTTTATTTGCACGAGATTAAAGTGATATTCTCGGAAGCGGAAACGAGGCGATAATATAAAACGCACATTTTCGCGCGCGCAAAAGAAAAACACAATAAAACCACGTGCCAAAATGTACACAAGTAGAATGTTATTGTGTCTGTCTCGTTCTCGCGCCGCTGGAAAATCTTTGTCCGAGAGCGCGGAATGTATGAAAATCCTTTGCGCGCGCATAGCTCCTTCTCCTTTCGCAGGCGAATGTATAAAGGCAGCCTGCATGGCGCACATTTCCTACATTTGACGTTTGACAGCTGTTCGAAAAACCGATCCGGTTCGGCGGGAGATGATTTTTCGTAATTAAATAGTGAAAGTGTTTTGTATTTTACCGGACAAAGAAACTGTTGTGCGTGCCGTGTCACGAAAATAAATCCGCTGTGCCGATTGTGCTTCGAAGAGTTGTCGCAAACTGTGGTTCGATAATAATCGCCATTTGAAACATTGTTTATCCGTGACTCTCGCCATCAAGAGAGCGACAAATCATTGCTTTGTTTTGACGAGACAAAAGGAACACATTTGATAGACGCACGATCGTTATTTTTTTAATATTGTTTATGATCGCTTAATCCATTGTCTGTGATTTGAAAGCTTGTTCAGTGATCGGGAAAAACTTAACTTTTTTTGTTTTACGAAAGATCTGTCAAACGTCGACAAGTGTCCAGTTGATTTAAGTGAACTTTTATTAATTAAAAGGGAGTCAAAAGGATACAAAATGAAGCCCCCTTCACAGTTCGGAAACGACATAACAAGTCAGGCCAACAACACAGAAGTGGATCCCCGCATGGGGGCTATGATGATCTGCACTCGCTTGGCTGGCAGGGCGATCATCAGGGTTGTCGGAAGATGTGAGGATGCACAAGAAAATAATAATTTAGGTAAGTACCTACTTGTATAAAACATTTCTAATCTTATCCGGTTTTTCGTATTGACAGTGTTCAAATATACTTTTTGGGCGACTGAACTTAAAAATGTTTGTTAACTAGTTCGATATTCAAACAATTTAACTATTTGAGATTGGCGGGAAATCCATATTATTTTTACAGGAGTAGGTAACTGTAATTTTATTTTCATTTCAAAATATACTTTTGAAGTTGGTTGGCACCCATGTGTATTTCAAGGATTTGATTATTTGTTTCAAGTAAATACTGTTAAAAAATATCTAAGAACATTGCAAAAACTTTAAAAAAATCATTATTTCCTTTTTAAACAAAAAAAATATGTATTCGTTTGAAAAAACTGCACCTATACAATGTTTTATTGCAGGCAATTAATGAAAATTGTTTGGTGTGTAATTATATTTATACGTTGCATATTATTGTTGTGATATAATTTCCGGCAAATTACTTGAGAATTTTCGTTTTGGAGGGGGACGATTTGTACGTAAAACCAAAAAAGTATAAAAAAACAAGTTGCCCTCTGCGTGTCCACGTGATATTCTCAAGTTATTTGGCGTAATCTGTAAGTACCTTAATCTTCAATTTTTATCTCACAATAAAGATAAAAATTGTTATATGCATTTAGAGTTGTTATTGGTTTAAATGATTGTGCGTAGGTAGGTACTACACGTATTTATTGTACATTTTTTTATTAATAAAAGGTACTTAGAAGTCGCCAATTGATTGACAGTAGAATATTGTGAATGATGTCTATATTATAAAATAAAGGTATATGCAAATAACGAGTAATAGATTAAAGATTATGAAGAAATATAATGTTTAATCATGCAATGCAAGGAAGCGTTTTGGATGAATATATCTTTAATTTGCTTTAACTGGAACACACGCTGTCAGTTTTCACCAATTTGAAATGAGAACAAAAAAATAGAACAAAATTTTAAATCGTTTACAACGTCAACGAAATCGACATACCTAGATACTTTCATGGCACATCATGTCTTAAATAATTTTCATTTCAGTTATTTTTTTCAACGAACATGTATTTTCAAGAAATCTCCATTTTTTATTTTAAGTGTAATAATATTTACGAGAAACGGGGTTAAATTCAAACACAGTCACTTTGTTTTCTATTTTTGAAATGTCAAAAGAAAACAAATTGATGGGCTATGTCACTGTATTTCCTGAAAGTCATTTGAAATGAGCTTAACTCTATTTTGGAACGCGAGTAATTTGAATTTCCCCCTCGTTTCGTTCATATGTACGTGCATTTGTTTGAAAAGGGAACACACTTAAACAGGTCACAGTTTAAAAAATGAATTATGATTTTTTCTTTGGAAAATTGTCAAGTCTGCTATTGCGAATCGAAGTGACCTGTTTTTTTTTAGTTTTCGTTTTAAATTGGACGCAATTAAAGCTTAATTGCGGGTTCATTGTGATATTTACGATTTTGTGTAATTAACAACGTCATTTCAAAAATTAGAACGTAGAAAATATGTTGTTTTATCTATGCACACAACACGTGGTGTCTATTTTATATATGAATAATTTCTCGTAACCATGGTAGTTGAACTTTTGATTTGTACGTACATATAGTTCAATGAGTTGAACTCTTAAGTTTATTCAAGATAAATTTAATTAAATAAAAAAAAACATTGACAGGGCGTTGTGAAAATTTATTGTTTTAATTTTGTTTAGGTAATTGATATTTTAACGAACAGGACGGAATGGACAGGGACAATTACCTACACTCAAATTGAATATTAGGAAAATATCATAATTCATATATACATAACATTAAATACTGTTTTCATAATAACTTAACACACATGCGAAAGTTTTGAAACTGCACTCGTTTTCGAAAAGTCGCTGCATCGTCTTTCGAAAGGATTAAATACGAAAAAAAAACAAAATTTCGCCATTGGCAACAATTTAATATCTAACTGGCAATAATTAGTTTTATAACCTCAAGTAGATCCTTATAATGGGAATCGTGGAGGAACAAAGACGCAGAGGTCACTCACCGATCTGATGGAGTGACCTTTTCAAGTCTCCTACGACTGCAGGATCTTCAACCACTGAAGCTCTTCTGTCTGCCCAAGACCGTCATACATTAAAGAGACCATCCATTGGGTCTTGATGAAGAAGTGTAATATAATAAAGATTACATATCAACGTAAAATTTAATGAAAAAGAAATTATTCAAATACTCAAAATTCCAAAGCATTAATATGACATCATTTAACTTCCAAATTATGCAATTAACTTCAAACGCATCCAATAATAAGATAACTAACTCGTTAGTGACGCATGTAGACAAATTGTCATTTTGAATTCTAGACAAACTGTCGCCTGTCTATGCTATATTAATACACCAACTGAAGCACTGCCCCCAGGACATGACCAACCGTGGCCAATGTGGAAAACCCTCAACAGGATTAGGACTGGGGTCGGTCGTACAAGGAAAAACCTCCAAAGGTGGGGAATGGCTGAAGGCGCGATGTGCGACTGTGGACAAACGCAGGACAGCGAGCACTTCCTAGCATGTCCAATGGCTCCAGGCCAGTGTGATTGGGACACACTTATGACTCTGGTGTGACATTCGCCAACCTCCGTTAGGAGCGGCACAAGAAGATGAATATGAAAAATCTTTCCTTCTGTACGTTTAAGCTACCTATAGTAAATCTTAATTTACTAGATGGGTCGATGGCAGAGCGGCTATAGCGATCGACCGATTTCGTTCACCTATTATCATCAGGAATGGCGCTACAGCCCGGTGTGGGCTTTGGCCTCCTAAAGAAACTGTCTCCATCCCGCCCTGTCGACAGCAAGTCTCCTCCAATTTGTCTCTCCGATCGCTCTTATATCACCCTCGATGTCGTCCAGCCATCTCATCCTAGGTCTCCCTCTGCTTCTTCTTCCTTCAGGACAGGTGTCCAATACTTTCTTTGGGATCCGGCTATCCTCCATTCTACAAACGTGTCCGAGCCAACGTAGACGTCGTTCACCTATAGCACATGCATTTATACTTATTTTAGGGAACGTAGGAAGATGTATATATACTTGTTAAACAAGGACATATTCATTTTAATTTATTAAAAAAATTAAAAAATCTATTTTGACGTTTAAAACGTGTTGACATGTTGATAAATCGATACGTTCGAATAGCCGATTCAAATTAATTTCGACAATCGATCGTCACGTGGTACGTTACGGTTCATCGTTGATAATTGGCTTTGTCATTAGTGTGGGTGCAACGCTACACTATTTAACCATAGAAATATTATTGTTACACATATATTAAAGGTACTGACGTACCAACATACCTAAATAGTGAAGTTCAATGATGCCATCGAATACCGTTGTATACGATGTTATGTGGGAGTTTGACATTTGGCGGTCAAACCGGGTTGAATCATACACAACACGATTGAACCTGTAGCATGTTATTATATTATTTTTATTATTTAAAAAAAAAACGGAAACAAGATGTCTCGAGTGCATAAAGCAGATCAGAGATAGTACCCCGTACCTTAGTCAATCTATATAGATGAAAATCAAAATGATGGCAGCTCATACCTACACATTCAATCTGGATCGCGATCATTGAATTCGATCGCGGATCACGATCCAGATTGCCTATTAGCTAATTCGGTTAATTTTGGACGAATAAATAGTATGGGTCCATTGGTCATTACTGAACATCAGAGTATCGAGTCTTCGACTCCTTGCTCCTTCATCTGACGTTACTTGACTGAGTGTTTTAGAGGTTTAAATACTGAAGAGGTAAGGGTTTTAGGGTGGGGGTGAATTTATATTAAATATGAAAGGGGGTGGGGGTTGTAGTAGGGGTGAAATTTATGTATTGAGGGTTGGAGGAGAGTTTTTCGGATCGCTGCTATGGTGGGGGTTCGGGTGGGGGTGGTCTCTTGAGGACAGTTTTAGGTATTTTGTACCTATGGAAGTCGTTTTCATCATATGTGGCTAGACTGTTGATGGAGGCGTTCTTATGCAAAGGGATCTTCGCATAAAAATGCACATGATGTTAATATAAAGTCAATCGGACTTATAGTTTGGGCTGTAGAGAGGACACAAAAAGGATAATCCGTACGCCATACATACAAACACATAACGACGAAACTCACAGTGTGCCCTTTCTACGTGATACCCGCTGAGAAATTGATGTAAAAAATACGCTTAAAAATTGTGAAATCAAGACTCTCCACTATTCCATAGTGTGGAGAGTAAAAATGAACACTTACTATGGTGTGGAGAGTTTAGTGTTGGCTACAACCCACTCGTTTTTATAAACTGATCAGTAGTTTCTATAGTACACACGTACTATTTTATCTTTCTTAGTATCAATATGTTTGGATGAAATGTCCATACGGCAATATAATCCCGCAGTAAGTACTTTAAGTTAATAAATAAATGATTTCGATGAAGTAAAGCATAGCACATATAACTGGCCTCAATTTAAGCACCGTATCAAGATTCCTCAATATTATACTTATTATCGTTTTGTTATAACCAGACCCAGTAGAGTAAAGGTACATCGGTAGCTTCCTCAATAATTCTAAGCCCAATCATCGCGATGACTCAAATCAACAAGGGGCTGGTTTCAGATCTCAATGGAGCATTTTTTTTCCAACTGTCGATTTGTTCAGGAGAACTTTGTTCTCTTAACATATCGACAATGTATCAAGCCAGAATACGCGAGAATTGAATGCAGAGGTCTACTTTTTTCACGGCATTTCCAACTTTGAAGTCAAAAAACACCAACTTAGAGGCTTCGCAGCATATATGTTCCATACACGGATTTACTCAGAATTCGGAGTAGAACATTTCGTGTGTCTGTGTGTGTGTGTGTGTCTGTGTGTGTGTCTGAGGGTGTGTCTGTGTGTGTGTGTCTGTATGTGTATCCGTCCCCCCCTTATAACTTTTGATCCGCTCAATTTACAGAGCCCAAAATTTTAGAATATATAAACAGTTATAGGCCTACAAAACTTTTTATACTCAGAATTTTGAATTTTTGTTTCAGTCAGGGGTTATCATTTTTTGAATTTTTACTTTATTTTTCCATATATCTCAGAAACCATAAAAGCTAGAACGCTGAAATTTGTTATAAACATAGACAAATACAAAATCTCAAATTAGTTTTTTCAAAAAAATTCCAGGGTTTCTCAAACATTTTTATTAAGAAAAATATTTTTTTTATGATAAATTTATGAGTTTAACTGCCTATATTTCCGAATTTTTCAAAAATATCGAAAAAAGCCGAAACACCCCAACTAGATAATTTAATTTTCTATAAAAAATATGAATATTGTATCAGCACATCTCAAACTTTTTTTAACAATTTTTATAAAAATTGAATTTAGGACGACATTGCTTAATACAATTTGTATGTCAGTCGCCTATACACAATATGTAAGAAGTTTTAATAGTTTGATAGGTACTTAATCTCCAAACATACATACAGAACCATCATGCTGTTTTCATATTCCGGGTAGGAAAAGAGGACTGACCTCCATACTGTCCTATCTTGACATACATACCAACATGTGTTAAAATTTTCAATAATTTGGATTTATGGGTTTATAGTTTGATTCTTATTCTTCAACTCTACATACTATCGCTATCGACAGTTGGATCTCATGTGTTACATGCAACTAGTAAATAATGAATATGTCCTTGGAACAAGTACATATACATTCTCATACATTCCCTAAATTAAGCAAATGCTTGAGCTATAGTTGAACGACATCGGTCGTGGCATGATTCGAACTCACGGCCACTGGATTACTAACCCAGCGCGCTAACCGATCTACCCTTCTAATCTCATTAAATGGGTGATCTCAATAATCTCATTGGATTGTATTAATATGCTCCCGATCATAAAAAATAAATATTAAATAGAGATATGATATTAAATTGAGATATGATATTAAATTGAGATAAGATATTAAATTGATCCTTCTAATGTGAGCTATGTATGTCAAAGCGTACCCCAACAGAAACGGGACAAAAGCGCTAAGGAGAAAAAAGAAGAAGAATGTGAGCTATGTGTCTGATTTGATGTTTTTTGAAGTAGTGGTCAGTTAGTACAAAGTGTACCTACCTAATGTATGTAGAGTGGAAACTATCCTCACCCAATTCATGCGTGTTTTGCATTGTATGGTTGAAAACTGCTAGCCCTAGAACAGGGTTTCCTAGTTGGGCAGCAGTAGTCTATTTGTTTGTCATTGTAAAATATGGTGTGAGAAATAAATATAAATGTCCGGCTAAAGGTCAAACTCTAGCCGTAGTCGAAGTCGATTGTTCGGCCCTAGATACTTTTAAAGAACCCAAAAAAGTATTATTTATACACTTCATTATTTACTTGAAAGAAATAAATAAACGCAACGACCATCCGCCATTAAAACATTCAAATCCGTTCCCAACTTCAAATTGTATGTCGCCAGTAGGGATTATCCAGCAGGATTATCGTGAAAGATCCATCAATATTTGATTTTTTAATATAAACTAAAATAATTTCATAAGTAAAGAAAACTCGGTTATTTGTATTTATAAGTATACTTTAGTTGGTTAAAAGTAGTATAAAGAAGTTATATTTTCTCTTGGTCAATATTGGAACCCAAATCTCCAAATACCTTATACGATTACTCATATAATAACTTATTTACAAAAAGAAATAAGATTTTGTATAAGATTTGTTACAAGTTTATATAGAATCTTAATGTTTTATTAAAACAACCTAAGCTTTTACTAATTAATTGCGGATCTGCAGCGCTGGATCCCACGCATTTTATTGCTGGATCAAGCATTCCAAAAAATGTGCTGGATCCAGCAATTGCAACCCCTAGTCGCCAGCGAACATTTAAATTATCTAATATTACGATTTAAACATACCGCCTTATTCTCCATTATAAAGTGATTCATATTAACTTGTCTCTTTCTGTGGTTCTGGAATAAAAATCGCGTCAGAGATTGGATTTATGACAGGTACTATGGTAGACATTAGGACGTGGTTGATATATATTTTGTGTGAGTCCATATGTTTGTTGAGATAATGAGTACCTATTTAGTGCAGAACGGGAACAATCACCTGGTTCATAATTGCATGCATATAATTGTCAATAAAAATTGTAAAGTAGTTGGGCAGCAGTAATCTACTTATTGTTGTCATTATGAATATGGTGTGATAAAAGGTAAATATAATAATAAATACATAATAAATAATAGTAGGTTCTTAGTGAAAATTCAAAATTATGACCGGATTTGAATGTCAAGAGTAAAGTCGAATGTTTTACTGTTAAAACAATTCAAATTTAGCCATATTTGCGTGCGTTTGTACAAAATATTCAGTATTTACTGTTTTTAGCGGCTGATAGAAAACTCATCCAGCTTAATTTTGGTCTAACTCATAATTACACATGAAACCTTGGAGAAATGAATAAAACAGCGACGCCCATTATTAGTTTGGTTTTAAAATGTAACATTTTCTATTCAATTTAAAATCATTTGGCACGCTCTTGAATTATGCGTTCCACGTCAATGTTTCTCGATTTTTAATCTGTGGCCGCCCCTCTCGCTTCACACAGTTGCCAAAGTATTTTATTTCATAATATATTAAAATCATAATAACGTTCTTACGATATTATAATAGTGAAGTTGCCAGTTGTTCTTGCCACCGATTCAAACTGGTCGATTACGTTATAGTTCTTACCTAGATATTATTCAATGTTGCCACACTGAGTAATTATTATTCGTTGGTTATAATATTAAGTATTATGAATGTATTTGGTTCCTGTTCGCCATTTTCCACGAGTAACGAATCAATTTGAGCTTTGAATAACAAAGGTTTTTGCAAAAATAGCTTCTAACGATGACTTTAGTATATATCAATATTATTTATTTCCATAATACCTACATATAATTCTTTCTTTCCCCTTAGCGCTTTTGTACCGTTTCTATCGGGGTACGCTTTAACCATGATCCTGGAATTGGCGAGTCTGGTTATTACATTGAAGCGACTGCCATCTGACCTTCGTAACCCTTAGAAAGGGGAACCAGACAAATTGGATCATGCCTACACATACAATAGCTATCCATAATACATATACCTAATTAATACAATAAAAATCAACTTAAATATTACAATGGAATTTATTACATCTCTAGACGAAGCCTGTTATACTATCAATAATTACGTAATACATTTTTTGCTACATAAATTCTCAACAAACTTCAAGGTATAATAGTATAAAATTAAAAAAAAACTCATAAAAACCCAAGTGAATTCGTGAGGAGGAGGGGATATGCGTAATAAAGGATGTATGAAGGCGTATTTATTTGTAACTTTCTGTGCATATAATTTGTATACACTGGCAGGCTAATAATTGTCAAACGGCAATTTAGTCCTACCAACCTAAGTAAATGTTAAATATACAATACAGCGTGTACTTTGCCAATAAGGTTGTCACATGACACAAATAAAAAAATAAAGTTTACAGAAGTCAAAAAAAGTATTAAAAAATATTGAATAAAAATATTAAAAATATTGAATATTAAATGCTAGGAGAAACAGAGGAAGAATTAAATGAGGCTCTCAGAAAGATGGAAGGCATCCTAACAAGCGACTACAACATGAGGATAAATACGGACAAAACAAAATGCATGGTTGCTGGAAGGGAGGAATGCACCGCAAATATTGTTCTGGGGGACATCAAAATTAAACAGGTGAAAGAATTTGTATATCTGGGAAGCAGAATATCTCAAGACGGACGTTCAACAGCAGACATCAAAAGCAGAATCCACAAAGCAAGAGTCGCCTTCAACAAAAGATCAACAATTTTTGAATCCCCTAATATTTCCATCAAAATTAGGAAAAATTTGGTCAAGACTTGTCTGGAGTGGACTACTATATGGTTGTGAAACATGGACCATCAGCCAACGTGAAACGGGACGTCTGTCTGCGTTTGAGATGTGTTGCTACAGACGCATGGCTAAAGTTCACTGGTCAGAACACATCAGCAACGACGAGGTAATAAGTAGGGTTGGAGAGACAAGGCAAATTGTGAAAAGAATTGCCCGACAGAGAACAACTTGGATAGGCCACAACATCCGGCACCCAGGCCTGCTTTTTACCATCGTCGAAGGAATGATTGATGAGGGCAACTGTAGAGGTCGCCCCAGAAACAACTATATAGACCAGATAATCGGTGACGTGCGCTGTAGCAGTTACAAAGAGATGAAGAGACTGGCGGACGATAGAGATAAGTGGAAAGATGGAGTGCTTGGTGCAGACCAATCCTAGGATTGTGACCAAGAAGAGAGAATAAGTATAAGAACAGTTCTTAGATATGATAGGAAAACAAAAGGACGAGGAGAGGAAGAAGAAAACCCTGTGATTATCCCTATCATGGATATAATATGGAGTTCCATGACATCTAAAGATATTATAGAACTCCGTATAATAATTATATCCATGATTTGGGTAATCCTGAGGGTTTTGATTTCGCCAGTTGGACCAGACTTGCCCCCCACGTATTTATTGTTTTAATTCAGCTCAAAAAATATGTATTTTTGTTAGATATGTTTATTGGACTAGTAAAAATGTATTTCTGACGCGGAAGTATAGGTATTAGTTTTATAGTGTCGAGTGTCTGCGATCAAAAGTTACGATTATTATTATACTGTCGTAACATTATCCATATATGATGTTTCGTTTACAAGTTGAACGTGTCCCTTATATGGTAGACGTGTTTAGTTCCTTTTGCGGCCACCGTAAGGTCATTCGATATAGACTTAGCGTACATTGTATAAAAAATAAAATCATTTTGTTCCGGCTCATATTACCATTTCAAAATATGATTAAAATTCGATTGAAATGTACAATTAAATATATTAATTATATTGTCCGCACTTCTAATGGGGCAATATTTTTGAATTATTATAGTATTATTATGTATTTTCGTTAATAAAATGTTATGTAATTGGCTTTAATACTATTCAAATTTTTTTTTTTTTTTTTATTTATTTATTAATTTCCATAATACAATATAAAATAAAATATAAAATATTGTTCATGAAATATATAAATGGAATTTATTACCTCACTAGGCAAAGCCTGTTCTGAGGTAATACTAGGCAATAAGTAAGCATAAATTTCAGCTACGTGAATTCTTAACATCTACGGCACAAAAAAATATAAAAAATACAAATAATAAAGTACAAAAGTACACATTTTAAGTCATAAAAAAATATAAAAAAGTACATATAAAATACAATTGTAGGTATATGAAAAAAATTATTAGGTGTCTTTGTGTTTTCGTTAATGTGAGGATGTGTTTGCATGTGTGGATATGTGTAAAAGGGTGTATGAAAAAGATTTTGATTGTAAATTATATTAAAATTATCTTAGGACAAACGTCAAGTCTCTCTCTGACTCTTCCCTCCCTCTCCGAATCAACCAATCAGTAACCAGCTTTCCAAAATTATGCCCACTCGGCTGCACTAAGTCCAAGATATCAGACATAACCATATTATATATTCTGGGTGCTAAAAATGTGTAGTGTCTCTGGGCAAAAGTAGTCTGTGTATGAGTCGGTTGCAGCAAATGTCTATTTCTTGTATTAAAAGTAAGGGTGTATTGTGGTTTATATATTGCTGGGTTTTTATGTAGTTGAATGACTATTGTTCTAATATAGAGTTGTCTAACATCAAGGACCTTGAACTCCGAAAAAAGCTGATTTGATGGATATCTGAAAGGTTTTCGACAAATGACCCGGAGTAGTGATTTTTGCGCGGTTGAGATGGGAAATAGGTTGGTCTTAGCTAAACCACCCCAACCTATAATCCCATAAGAGACTGACGTTTGTCCAAGAGCATAATACAACACTTTTAACGTATTTAGGTCGAAAATTTCTCTTATATTCCTAAAAACATATATCAGTTGACGAATTTTTTTCGCAGTTATCCCCACATGTGTTGTCCATCGAAGATTTCTGTCAATTGTTATGCCAAGATATTTATAACTACTAACTCTAAGTAGTTTGGGGCAGGAGCAGTTTAGAGGCAAATCACAGTTATTATGGATAGTAATAGATGAAGAGGACTCCTCAGGTTGTTGTCGATTATCTATGCTAAATGTCATATATTTGGTTTTTCCGATATTTAATGTCAGTAAATTATTATCTAGCCATTTTTTTACGATGATCATTCCCTGCTCAGCAATAGAATGCGTTTGAGCCCAATTGTGAGAACTAAACAATAACACCGTATCATCAGCAAAAGAAATTATGGGACCACCAATATCCAATTTATTCATATCATTTATAAAAAGAAGAAACAGCGTTGGTCCCAATACACTTCCTTGAGGTACCCCATATTCAATTGGAGAGAATGAACTAATTACGCCACCCAATCTGACCGCCTGCATTCTGTTTCTTAAATATGACTGGAACCATTTTATAGTCAACTCATTACTGGTTATTTTCCTAATTTTTTGAATTAATATTTTATGTGAGACAGAATCGAATGCTTTGGCAAGATCTAGATATATACCAATACATTTATTTTTTGCATCCAGTGACTTTGTTATAAATTCTGTAACGTTTAAAACAGCATCGTTGACTCCCAAACCAGGCCGAAATCCAAATTGTTGCGCAGTAAGTAATTTATTGTGATTTAAGAAATGTATTAGTTGTATGTTGATAGCTTTTTCATATATTTTCGACAATGTATTTAAAAGTGCTATAGGTCGATAATTTCGTGGATCTATAGGATTACCATCCTTAAATATTGGAACAATATACGCCTTTTTTAGATGATCAGGAAATGTGCCCACAGCAATACTTAGGTTTATAACGTGCGTTAGTGGAGTAAGTATGTTATCTTTTGCAATTTTAAGTATTTTTGTAGATATACCATCGGGTCCTTGCGCACATTCTGTTCGAAGTGATTTTAGGATACTTAAAATATCATTTTTAGTCACTGATCTAATATTAAATGAGTTGTTACTGGGAGAAGATGTTTCTTGTTGGATAACTAATTCAGATTCTGTTTTATTTATATTGTTTAAGATAGTTTCTGTTAATTTTTTTCCGACATCTGCGAAATATTTATTGAGGTTGTTTGCAATTGAATTTTGATCCTCAATTATGTCGTTACCAATTTTCAATGTCTTAATGCATGTTTCCTTTTGATTATGGTTTAGGTTTTCTTTCATTATCTTCCAGACGGTTTTGCTATTATAATTGTCTTGTTCCATTTTGTTTTTATAGTAGAGTGCCTTGGCCAGTTTTATTGCCTTGTGACACGTATTCCGATATTTCTTATAGTAATTTAAAAGGCTTATATTAAGGGGAAATTTCAATACCTGTTTGTGTAGCCTGTCTCTCTTGTGAATACTTTGTACAAGAGCATTCGATATCCATGGTTTAATTTTTTTTTTTGGAATGTGTTATTAATTTCAACGTGGTACTTGCGTTGATATGATCTTGTAACGTTGATACAAAACACTGTAATGCTAGTTCAGGGTCAGTTTTATTTAGTGTATTTGCCCAATTTTCTTGTTTTAGAGATTCTAATAATATATCATAATTTGTACTTTTAATTGATTTATTTTTTGAAGTTTGACATATCATTTTATCATCAATCTGTACTATAGTCGCATAATGATCTGTGAAAGAGCTTTGTATTATTGCTGCCTTGATTTGGGCTTTCGTTCTTACAAATATATGATCAATGCATGTTGATGTTGTGGTTGTTTCTCTAGTAGGCTTATTTATAGTTGAGATGAAGCCATGCTCATAAAGAAGACAAGTATATTCCTCAACATGACTGTTTCTCTCTAGTATATTTATATTAAAATCTCCTGCAATTACATCATATTTACATTTCGGTAAGTGAGTTAGTATTTGATTTAGTGATACTAAAAATTGCGTAATATTTTTATAAGATGGTGAACGATAAACTGCAAGAATCGTCAGTTTATTATCACATGTAATATTGAGGGCATTCGCATCATTTAGGTTTACAGTTGTACATATTGGGTTTAAAGACTCTTTAGCATAGACCACAACACCATCGGATTTATTAACGTGCTGTGTTGTTTGGAATGTGCGGTACCCTTTAAGACTAGGAACAACATTATTATCTACCAACCAACATTCGGTAAGTATGAGTACATCTGGATCTAAACAAGCTCCACTTAGAAAAAGTACCAGCTGATCAAAATTTTTTTGAATGCTTCTGATATTTACGTTTAAAATTTTAAGTGTTTTTTCGCTACGTAATCGCCATGTACATTCTATAGGAGTTACAATTTCCGTTGTCGTTATAAGATTTTCTAGTTCATCGAGATCTGACTCTGTGATTGCCATTGTGTATTAATATGATACTTTTTGAAATTTGTACAACCCCCAGGTTGATATAATAATAATTCACACAATTTTTTGTGTGATTCTCTATAAGCAGATATTGGGTGTTTATTATGTATCTACATGTATAGGCTAAATTATGTATGTTTTTCGTATATGTTGTATATTGAGTATGTTTTATGTAAATTATGCAAATAAGCAAAATACAGCCACGATGAACACTATCGACCTGACAAATCCAATGATGTACATTGTGGATGGTTAATGTATTAGAAAAAGTAAAAGTAAATTCTGAGTGTTGGTGTGTAAGTTTTGTGTATATGTTATATGTTAAAGAAATTCGTGTTTGAGTATAAGTCATTTCTATACAAAAAGTAATTAAATCAGAAATAAAATTAAGAAATAAAAAAGTATTTAAAAAGAGAAAAACATCAAAACAAAGAAAAATATTAAAACTTCCCAAAGAGAGGTATTTGTCCATTGTTGTTTTCTGTTTGACAACTTTATAGAAAGTATTTTGGTATGACTGCAAGCTCAAAAAACTCTGGTCTCCGGTCCCTCTCCGGTAAAAGTTCCCACATTCCTCTATTATAATAATATAATATAATAAAATTAATCTTGTGTAGAAACATTCATTAGGTTCAAGTCGCTCTGTTCTTTTATACGTAGAATCTTCGAGTCCGGTTTCTCTCTTGTATAAATTCGTCCATTCTTTATCCACACAAAGCGAAATTTTAGCTCTCTCGCTTTTATGCGCACATCTCTGTACAGTATTTTATTTTGAACAGTCAAATGTTCATTAAAAAATATTGTGTTCCGATTCTGTGAAGCATTATTCAAGTCTTGATTTGTCACCTCTCCACGCCTAGACTTTAGTGTTGCCAAAAATTGTTCCTTTCTCTGTGTAGATGACATCTTCAAAACTATGGTCGAAATTTTTCCATCCTTTCGTGGAGGAGATCGACTAATTTCATCGACATCACACTCATTGATCTGGAAATTCACTTTTTGTGCAATCTTTTTTACATATTCGGTTAAGTTTTCTCCATCACTTTTCGGGACACCAAATATTTCAATGTTCTTTGACAGTCGATCCTGCCTTTGTAAGTTTTCCCTGTGTTCATATTCATTAACCCTCCTTCTAAGTTCTCTTACTTCCCCTTCTAATGATTCCTGTTTTTTAGCGCTTTCATTCAGTACATTGATGCTCTTGTTTAGTCGATCATATTCCTGAGACAAGAAATTGATAGTTGTTTTAAGTTCATCAGTTTGTGCACATAATGTCTCTTTGAACTTTCTGTACTCCGCCAGTTCGGCATGTAAAGTTCTGAAATCTTCACGGAGTAGTGTGATTTCATTATAAATTTCCAAAGTTGTTGGGTTGGAATTAGGTGTACTGTGACTACTAGTTGGAGTATTCTTTTGCTGTTGTGGACTATGTTCTGGAGCAACATTCAGCAATGAGACAGAGCTTGATCGGGATCGACAGGGATCCACCTCCGAGGCCAATCTTGGATCGTCCCTCACGCATGTGGCACATTTCCATTGGTCTCTCCTGATACGAGACATTTTTTTAAAGTTATCCTGGGTTGTGCCAACGCAGGAGTAATGGTATGTGTGGTAGCATCGGGAACATTTAAGCGACTTAGTCGGTGATAAACTGTTCGCACATTGGCTACATTTAATAGGGCCCATGGTACACAGCTAGCTCAGCTAATTCAATTGTAAACAATAAGTTTGTTCTATAGTGTGTGTATGAATACCGTGATACGCCACTGTACCCGTCACTGTAAATCATCTTTATCTTTATATATATAATTCTTCTGTACGTGTGTATGTCACTGAACTCCTCCTAATTATTTTTAAGAGATATGTAGATTGACTGCGACATGCATATCCTTGTACTTGCCAAGTATTGTTTCTATCGACTGCGGGTATAATATTTGGTAGCACCGCTGTCAGTCTGCTGATTCATGTAAACTTATTGATGTTTCGTATATAAATATGTGTATGTATATTTTTCATATATAATTTGTATACTTTATATTTTTTGCACTTGTTTCCTGCCTAAGCAATTTGCTATATTTTATTTTTATAAATAACTAATGTTACTAACGAAATAATTTTAAATATTTTTAATTGGTATACCCACAGACAGGCTATGCCTTGTGGGATTTTTGTGTGCACGGTTGATTTATTGTGATTGATATTATGTTTATGTATATTGTATGTTAACCGTGTACCAAATCTTAAATAAATAAATAAAATAAAATAAAATTATGACGATAGGTATATCAAAGTCAGATTAATGTAATGTGTCTTGCTTCCTTTCAAACCACATCCAGTTTTATGTTTGATAAACCAGCTAATAACAGACAAGCCAACGTTCATGCAGGAGAACGTCTGTCGGGTCCGCTAGTTTTATATAATTTATTATACGCTGTATGTTGTTCTCTAAATAAATAAAATAAAATTTAATTAATAAGTATAACACACACTAATAATATATAGACGTAACAAAAGCAAAATTTCTTAGTAAGTACAATAATATGTATGTGGCAATCAATATAATGTATTTGAATATTTTCCGAATGGTTCGGAATAAAAATTGAAACAGTTCTCAACACTTACATCAAAAAGTACACGTAGTTAACAAAATGATTTAAATTTCGTAATGCAAATACTTTTAACGCTACATAAATGTGTCATTTAGATGGATCGATGGCAGAGCGGTTAGCGCGCTGGGCTAGTAATCCAGTATAATAGTCGCGTGTTCGATTCCTGCCTCGAGTAATTTCGTTCACCTACCTATAGCACAAGAATTTATGCTTTATTTAGGGAAAGTAGGAAGATGTAGGTATATGTACTTCCTTTACACACGAGAGCTTGCACTCTGGTAAAGGACAATATATTTTTTCTTACATCTTTTTCTGTATTTTTTTTTAATTTTTAATATATGTATTATGCCGACCGCCGTGGCACAGTTGGTAAGCCGTTCGGTTTCTGTGCGGGCATCCTGGGTTCGATTCCCAGCAGAGGAGAAATTTATTTAAATTTATTTCTCACGCAAATATTGCTTCTCTGGGCTGGAAATACTGGTTAGTTGGAAGAAATTGCCATACGGCAATAAACTAGCCACTTACGCAGGGTGCAATGAAGTGTCTATTATTATTATTATTATTTTAATAAAAAAAAACTTGTTTAACAATGACATATTAATTTAAAAACAACAAATCTATTTATATTTAAATCATTTAAATATGTATGGGATACTCCCGTTCCACCTAAATTTATGTACAATCCCCTGGCTTAAATTCTTAGCTTATGTCAGCTCTGCATGTAATTTCCGAATATTCATAAATCATCAAATCTTGGTAATAAAACAAGAAAATAAACTTCACTTCGTTATATGATTGTTTGAAAGGGATTGTCATAATGACAATAAACCTGCCTTTGTACATTTTTTATCGTCATAATCATCACATCCCAAGGTGGGACCTGACCCCTAAAAGAAGTCTTCGCGATTCCGATCTGTCAGTGGCTCCATGTCTCCAATTGACCACGCCCAAAGTGTCTAGGTCTACCTGGACGCAGACCAACAATCTCAGGTCGGGGGAGACCCCTACGCCTGACACCCTTTGATCAACATTTTTTATACTGTACATAAGTTACTGTACAAGTATGTGACTGCGCGTATCTATTTTTATGTGATTTTTTAAATATGAAGCTGGCTTTTAACATAGTGGTAAATCGTTTGATTTCTGTGTCATTATTCTGGATTCGATTCCTATCACCCCTCGCACATTGCACAACGTGCAAACTAGTATTTCATTATTGGTGGTTGACTGGTAGAGATTGCCTGCGGGCAATAAGTTATTATTATTATTATTAGGTACCTACCTATTGTTTTGTTTATTTTCGGTAAATTGTAAAGGTGTTGGGCCGCGTCAGCGACTAGAGGCAAAGTCCCTAGTAAAAGTTAAAACAAAATAATTAACTCAATGAATCACTTCCCGTGTGAAGTGCGTGCGCAGCAAGAAATTTTAGAACACTTGGATCAGAGCTGTCCAAACAGCGACCCGCGACTATTTATTGGTGTAATTTTTAAAAGTATTTACGTATCTAGGTAAAATATTATACATTTAGTCAATGCCTCAGAGCATTGCAAAATAATCATTAAAATATTGTCACCATGGTTTTATAAATATGCATATGGAGGTACAATACATCATACATGCTAGATTATTGATATGTGATACATAGAAACAAAACCTTTACAACGAGTTCAAAGTATTTAACCCTAGACAAAAGTACATCCAATACATTCTGATTTACTTTCATAAAAAAAAAAAACACTACAATACCCGAGAACACGACAATCTATAAACACACGAACAAGTATTTTACAGACCTAAATTACACAATCCCACACATTAAAAAATATTTTGGACAAAGTAATTTTTCGTTAATTGCTCCTCGACTCTATAACAATTTACCTTCATCTCTTAAAGAGATATAACATCTCAAACAATATTAAAAATAATTATAAAAAAAATAAATATGGAAGGACAGAACCAACACAAATCATACCCACTGAGTATTCTACAATAACAAGTAAAAACCAAAATTACACAATCCCACACATTAAAAAATATTTTGGACAAAGTAATTTTTCGTTAATTGCTCCTCTACTCTATAACAAGTTACCTTCATCTCTTAAAGAGATATAACATCTCAAACAATATTCAAAATAATTATAAAAAAATAAATATGGAAGGACAGAACCAACACAAATCATACCCACTGAGTATTCTACAATAACAAGTAAAAACCAAAATTACACAATCCCACACATTAAAAAATATTTTGGACAAAGTAATTTTTCGTTAATTGCTCCTCGACTCTACAACAATTTACCTCCATATCTTAAAGAAATAGGTATAACATCTCAAACAATATACAAAATTAATATTAAAAAATAAATATGGAAGGACAGATCCAACACAAATACCCATTGAGTATTATACAATAACCACTAAAATAATTCGTAATTCAAATTATTAATAACATTTATATCTATGCTGTATGTATTATGTTTGCGATGCTCTTTGAGTTACACATAAAAATATTTGATTTGGGGCGCATGTGATTCATATCAACTACACCAGCGTAGTTAACTTTTCTATGGTTCTAAAATGAAAAATCGGATAGCCTAGTTTTTACACCAGATTTAGTTTTGACTCATCATGTACAGACAGTTGTCTAGTATTCACGCAAATATAACTACAAACAAACCTAACCAACCTATTTTTAACAAACTTTTGTAGGTTATGTTCAAAAAAGATGGTATACATCCTAGGATATCCTAAAAAAACTCGTCAGAGATTTAATTGATGACAGAAATTATGGTGGACATTAGGTCCTCCTATTTTCAAACTAAGTACCTATACGAAACAATATTAAGCTTAAAAATAAAAAAAAATGTATTCTATAACTTGTGATGCTGTCCTCGAGTTACCTGAGGTTGAAGAGCCCTGTCTAAGATTGTATACGGAACAAGATGTTGTATTTTAACAAGAATACAAAACACATGCGTGTACTGCGCATTGTAAACAAAGGAATTACATCAGGAAGTTATTGTCACAAACTTTAGAGGAAGTGGCAATAAATATTTCATACGAGTAGGTATATACTTGGATTCTTATATAAATAATATAATTATAACGTCATGTCTCTTTCTGAGTGGGCAGAGAGAGCTGTGCACCATTTACTTGCATTGTAACGAGAAGTCATTGTAACGTAGTCCAAGAAAGGGATGGCGTTACCATGTGAACGAAATTGTGAAGAAGCTTGAACAACAGACGATGTATGAATGTTGGTGAGGCGAGGGATGCGTGTCAAAATTTAATAATGTGGCGTTCCTTTCTCTCTACCTACAAATTTAAATTGTTAATCAAACCTCATACCTATAAGATATAGTAAATTACTAGTTGCATGTAACACATGCGATCCAACTGTAGTATGTATAGTTGAAGAATAAGTACCAAACTATAAACCCATAAATCCAAATTATTGAATATTTTAGGATATATTGTTTTCTATACAACATATGTAGGTATGTATGTCAAGATAGGATAGTATGGAGGTCAGTCTTTTTTTCTACCCAAAATATGAAAACAGCATGATGGTATGTATGTATGTTTGGAGATTTAAGTATCAAACTATTAAGTCTTCTTACATATTATATTATTGTGTATAGGCGACTGCCATACAAATTGTATGAAGCAATGTCGTCACTAAATTCAATTTTTATAAAAATTGTTAAAAAAAAATTTATATATATTACTATAATATACATTTTTTATAGAAAATTAAATTTTCTAGTTTACATTTATGTTTCGGCATTTTTTGATATTTTCAAAATAAATGGAAATAAAGGCAGTAAAAGACAAAAATTTGTCATACCAATTTTTTGCTTCTTAATAAAAACAGTTTGAGAAACCCTGGAACTGTTTTTCAAAATCTATTTCGAGATACTATATTTGACTATATTTGTACAAAATTTCAGCGTTCTGGCTTTTATAGTTTTTGAGATATGTGGACGAATGCTATAAAAATTAAAATGTTGATAACCCCTGACTGGAACAAAAATTCTAAATACTGAGTATAAAAGTTTTGTGTACCTAAAATTGTCTATATATTCTGAAATTTTAGGCTTTGTGAATCCAGCGGATCAAAAATTATAAGGGACGGACGGACAGACACACAAAACTTACATAAAATGTTGTACTCCGAATTCTGAGTAAATCCATGTATTGGAACATATATGCTGCGAAGCCTCTAAGTTGGTGTTTTTAGCATGCAAAAAGTCCACTACGCCATACAAAATGTTCCTTCGTACACGCATCTTGGCTTAATACTGTCGATTCCTTAGATTATATTATATGATACAGATACGTAGTCAGCGCAATGAATGTATGCCAACTAAAACTACTCTGAAACAGACGAATTTCTAGTATACGTACACCTACCGATACGCACACCTACACAATACGTAGACCAACCGATCTACTGCCACACACATGTAAAAAAAACTTGGCATACATTTGAATTCGAAATTTGTACTACACGCGGCTTATGTACCTTATAATTTTATGGTCGATTCATTCAGAGAATTGAATTCTCATGAACAAATCGACAGTTGGATAATGCAATATCTGTGCAATAATGTCATAGATATATAAAGACTTCAAAGAAGAAATTCTAATCATGTGTGCAATTTTAATTTCGAACACACACATTCAATTTGTAATTCGAACGTCACAGAAGTGCATCATTCTTGTACGCGCGCATTCAATAATGTCATAGATAAATTAATACGTCTGCGTTGTTGTTTCGGTGCCAAAAAACGCGCGGCAAAGTTTGACGTAGTGAACGAATAAAAAACACGCGACTCCCTCGACATTTATAACGTTTGCTTTTATTATTGAAATGTATGACTTTTTAAACGGAAAAATAAGAACGTAGATTATAATACTATTTTGAATTTCACTGAAAAACACAAACATGTTTATCAAAAAAAAATACGCCGTGTTTTTTTTTTTGTATGTGTCTTACTAAATATTATTTATTTATTTATAAACGGCATAAATTTTTAAGTGGCGACTTTATTGCCATATGGCAATTTCTTCCAACTAACCAGTGTTTACAGGCCACAAAAGCAATAACAGCGTAAGAAATGAATTTAAACAAATTTCTCCTCCAGGATGCCCGCACAGAAATCAAACGACCTCCCACCTCAATAAAACAAAAACAATCTGGCCATAATTAATTACGTTTACCATAAAATAAAATAAAAATAAAAAGTGTTAAAATCTTGCCATCCCCCCATGTAGGCTCTATTTGGGCACCCATGAACAACATTCCAAAGTTTCATCAACTTTGCATTTCGAATGCGTTATTTATTACATACATATTTTTGCGCCAAACTCGCATTGTGCGTCTTACATAACGTTATATAGAAGTATATTATAGTAAATAGATTTTTATATCTGCTGCGCATTTAATGGAGCCAGACACGTGCTGGTTCACATACTAATGTGTTCGAGTTGCAAACATTCAATCGAGTCTATTATTCCAGAAGTGTGTCTAGTGAAATAACTTTAAAGCTACAACACTGAAACACGTAGAAGTATTTCAAAAGCACCTATTTTTATAATATTATATTCAATATGATAAAGCTTTAGTTAAAAATAACAGTACGCGTATTATTAACTGACATTTAGGCGGGAAATCAAAATCTCAATCTTTATATTATGCAGAATGACTGCGGAATTTATACATTAAACCTTATTTAAACTTTTATACATTAACGATAGAAGAAAGGTTTTTGACCTTTCCTTCTTACATAAACTATTTAACTACGCTATATACTGTCCCGAACTCCTTAAACTTATAAATATTAATGTAGGTATCGACTAATACCACAAGACAGTGTGTTATGTTTAGTGAGAGCCATTCCCCGAGTAACTATGCCTACCACTCCCCTATACCAAGGGTACATAGACTTGGTAATATTGTGGGGAGTCACTTTGATATATTTGCCGACGATTTTTCTCCATTTTCAAATCAAAATTTTTACCTTTTTTAACTCATGACATAAATAATGACCTCTTTTTTGTTGGTTTTATATAGTAATCGTGTTTGGATTTTTGTATTTTGTTTTTAATTACGTATTGTGTTTTTTATACCTAATATTATTATGTTTGTTGTACTTTTATTTTAAAAGTTTGCAGAATCTTTTGTATACTTGTTAGTTTTTTTTAAGAGGCTTTCAAGCCGTAAATGTAAAAAATAAATATGTCTTTCAAATACATTAAATTCAATAAAAAAAAATCACATCAAACCATTGATTGTTTTCACTAAATCATGAAAGGGAGGGGAAACGTAACTTCAATACACCCGCGTTGTATAAGCTACTGTGTGGCCAAAATGCTAATGCTGGTGGCATACAGTCACACTGCAGTAGTCATAGTATATCTCTCTTTCACGATCTAATTTGTTTATGTTAACTGCCAATATGGTACCTTCCAATTAGTTGAGTTATACTTAAAATATGCATGTATGTTAAATGGCATTTGACATTTAAAACTCCCGATACTGCGTTCAGATTGAAACGCCGCGCCGGCGCGCCGCACGAAAGCGTTCAGTGAGATTGGTGTGAAAAACGCCATAATCTGCAACTCCAGGTACATCCCACGCCCGACGTCGAGCGTTGTATCTGAACACAGCTTAAGAATCATGCTGGGTCTTGCTTTTATAAATCGCTTTTTTTTAACACCGGTCCTGTTTGATACTTAAAGCGTAATCCATGTGCCTGCCAAATTCGTAATAGTCCTACCTACGTTCTGTTGTTTGGCTGCAACAATTATAGTATGGTCAGACTGGACACGTGTTTCTTACTAACGACGAGGTAATAAGAGTCAATGTATCGGAAGGCACAAAGTACCTATTTATTTGTCAGAGATAATGCTAATGTCGCACAAAATCAGTTTTATTGAGATGTTTGTAAACAGAGGGGCTACTCATGACACGTTCTCTATACGTTCTTATCTTGCCTGCCCTCCCTAGACAACGCGTCATTTTTATCTTAAGAAAAGATAACTCAATATATGGAAGTGACAGTTGCCAATCACGTGAATGGCAACTGTCACTTCCATACATTGAGTTATCTTTTCTTGTTTCTTTTCTTGAGTTAAATGACATGTTGTCTAGGGGGGCTGAATCTTAAATTATGTATATATCAACACTCGATCATAATCTAATTTGTATATTTAATTTGTATTTGTATCTAAAATTTGTTAATCAATGTTTAGTATGAAATTGTCATTGATTCTCGAATAAATTTATATTATTATTTAATTAATTTTACCTCAAATATTGCTTTAGTCTGAAGCTGATCTTCATCTTACTTTAATCAACTTTTTTTGTTTTAATTGTATCTTGGTGTTACATAACTAAGGGTCTGCTCATAACCATCGCCGAGGGAATGGTGGAATGGAAAAAAAACATTTAAAAAATTATTTATATTTTTTTTTTAGTTTTAAAAATCATTGTACCTGATCATAGATTTTCATATAATATACTAGATCTAGTACTCCGTGCAAAAAGTGAGTCATGGAATATCTCGCGTTTGACGTTTTGATTGGCAACATATTACAGTTTTCCTTACATTTCAACACATCCTAGATAACTGTTCTCTAAATCTTTATAAACAAAGTGTTTTTTTTCCAACAAATAAATCCGAAAACAATTAACATTAGTCGTTATTCTCTATAAAAAATCGATGTGGTCTGCAACCCAAAACGTCAAAAATCCCCCGGAAAAATACCTCACTTCGATTCATACGAAATTTGCTAACTACGACATCTAGTATATTCTAATAAAAATCTATGGACCTGATCTATAGTAAAAAAAAACATCACGTATTCATCAGGGGGTACAAAGTTTCCTTTTCATATATTACAAAGTATAATTGTAGGTAGGTACCATTTATATTGTCTCACAGTAGATTATGTATTTTTCTTTAAAATGTTCTGTACTTGAATTTATCTTCATTTGTACATACATACATACCATCACGCCATGTCCCTTGCGGGGTAGGCAGAGAGAACCGAACGCCAGATTTTTCTATCCTGGCACGCATTTCTCGCCTCGTCCACATTCATGCATCGTCTCATACATGTTCGTCTGTTGCTCACACTTCTAACATTTCCGTCTTTCAGAATATCGTTCACATGGTCGTTCCATCCCTTTCTTGGGCGTCCCCGACCTCTCATTCCATTCCTTTCCGCTCTGTATATTTTCTTCGTCAGGCGCTCTTCATTCATTCTCCCCATGTGACCAAACCATCTCAATGTGTTCACCTTCATTCTAGTAATGACATCTTCATTTGTTATATTATAAAACTACTACTTTTGACATGTGTTTAACTCTGTGGTTTAACGTGATATTTAAATTAATGCATTTGTAACACTTATTTTTGTTTTTTGCACTCCCACATACTTTAACTATGCTAAATCTCAAATTCATCTGTGCGCGCAATTTGCTTTAAAAGGTTGATACCGGGGGGGTAAAAGTAGGGTAGAAGTCGCCTTCCAGATTAGACTCTCTCGCAAGCGGAGAGTACAAGATCCTGACGCTTCCACCTTCTCACCGTGCCGTATCGTAATGACAAGGGCTCACTCCAGTAATAAAAGCATTTTTTTAAAGTTAATTCTGGTTTTTGTTTAATTGCAGTCGTTGAAAACAAATTCAAGTTAAAATAAAATAGACATACAAAAAAAACATACAAAATACAATAAATTTGCAATTTCGATCCCAATCGCAGAATACATAAAAAAAACAACAAATAATATAATGGTGCGTAGACATGGCCATGACGCTACTAAAGGAATTATACATGGTTACATTTAAAATTATATAGTTCAAAAATAAAATGTTCGTTGATTTTCACTTGAAGTTATGTATATTTCTCACTTGAAGTACTATTTGTTTTTCACTTTTAAAAATAAAAATTCACTGTACCTTGTTTGCAGGTCAAAGTTAAGTTCGCGGTGCGACTGTTATTGTCTAGGCGCCCGCAACGTTTCGCGGTTCGCGATAACGCTGGGCGCTCGTTCTGCACAATCCTGGAAGATCGCGTTGGCTCATTTCGTGTCCTTCGGTGCGTGATGTCCACTTATTATCGTTCGGCGCTGGATATATTTCTGAATTTACGTCTAATTCATTCTTAATTAAATTAATATCCTTGTCGATTAGGCTCGTAAGCCCTAAATACGTCCCCACACTGCCATTTGGTCAGATGGATGGGTGACTATATTTAGTCTTTTCTTATTCCCACACTGCCTCCTGGGTCAGATGAATGGTGAATAGAATTTCCGATATCGACGAAGTCAACTTGGTCTTGCCAAGGCCCGTAGGCGAGACTAGTTATTGATTTAACTTGAACTCTAGTTACTATAAAACAATTAAACTTTAATAGCTACCGAACGATTATTACGTAGATTCGACTCACTGATTCTTTTTTTTTTTTAATTTTAATGTTCTTTAAAAATAACTGGTCTCTAACTTAAAACTTTGAAGACGGCGGCCAGGGCGTAAGCCCTGACCGCCTCACACGGCCCTTAGGCCCACTAAAGACTTCGACTGTGTTTCAACTAGACTTGCTACTGACTCGACTATATAATGCTCACTGATTGATTACACTCTACTAACCCTTAATAACTAACTGTTACTGACAACTAACTGTCCAGGTAGTAGGATTCTACCTTATATAATAAAGGTACCCCTGTCTCGAAGAGAGGGGGTGTACAGGGGTATAAAATATTCAAAATATTCGCACGCAAATCATTTGTGCATATTTTACTAAAATTAACAATACAAAAAATATTTTAAAATTAACAATAGCATATTTTGCATTCTGCGTGGGATCGAAACTTAATATAAATAAAATTACTCTAATTTAGTTAATTAACCCTGGCCACGTAACATTTTAGCTGGTACAATCGGTGACAGTGTTTTCAGTGTTTAAACCGTTTATTTTGAAGTGAAATTATATTGAGAAGTATCACACGCGCAATTCCGTCAAAATTCACACTCGCGAGGGCTGTATGAAAGCACTATTGCGCGATGTGTGACATTTATCGGAAGTGACGCGCGAGATACAACCAACATGGAAAAAAATAATGTTTTTCGTGACTGTCTTGAAGTAATTTTACAATGACGAGCGTCAGACACTGATTTATCAAAACTCATACTCGCGAGAGCGTATTAAAGCCCCTAACGCGCGATATATGACGTTTATCAAAAGTCACGTGTCCGGCGCGTACATTGTAAACATTTTCATTGAAAGGTAAAATTGCCTAACGCGAATATATCCTTTCGCGATTTACACGTTTGTTTCTTTCGGCAACCAGATCCACCCCGGGAATTATGAGCAATACGGCATCAGTGAATTCGTCGGTGGCTAGACCCGGATTGCGCAAAATCAACCTCCGTGTATCTCGCTAGAGGACAATACGACGTTAGAGCAACAATTGAGAAAAGAGACAAAATTAACGGAAATGTAAAACTGAAACTATTTATTTTGAATATTTGAAACCGGATTTAAAACATCTGAAAGCACCGTCGGTTGGGATTTACATAACGATCGATGAGGATTAAAAAGGGTTCGATTTTTTTCAGGTAGCCTGAATCTATATTTGAATAATAAGCATTGAAATATTTAAGTGCGGAAAAATCCAAATCTCTGAGACAATTAGTTGCTGACCATGTTTTATTGCAGAACCCAAATAAATGGTCTTTGCGCGGTATTGAAAAAAGGTTATTTTATATGATGGTGATGTATTGTGTTTTCGAACTGGGTACAGATTAAAAGAATAAAATTATGAAAGTTAAAACCGAAAATACCTGAACCAACAACAGAATTAATATATTTTTAAATATTTACGAAGGCCAAGGTTAATAACAATAAAAAATGTTAAAAATTATATTCGGGGCTATTGTTAGGGAAGACAATTGATGTCACCAGGGTACCACTAAATGTTATACCTGCATCAATTGCTCCCGGTTTCTTTGACGATCATTATTGTCTTACCCTAGCAACGCCCTAATTTAAAACAAAATATGATTTTTAATATACAAGAAAATAACTCAGCTGACCTTTTGGTCCCGAGTATGTAGGTATATACGAGTTTTTTTCTAAGACGAACCTCTTGGAGTTATTTCGTCTATAAAATTGGTGAATAATTACATTCTACTGGATGTACAGTGAATGTATTATTGAAATTTTTTTTATTAATTGATTGCCGGGCGCCAATAGTGGTATTTCCACTATAAAATTTTTTGCATCACTCGCGTACGAGTGGGATGCTGTGTAAGATTATAAGCAAATTACTGGAGCGGACCTTGCCTTGATGGTTACCATGTGACATGCTACTGTCACCAAACCTCCGACTAGCTCAACGGTAGGTTCGGAATCACAACTCGATCCTCCGAACGCATGGAAAACCCGTAGACTCCCCATGCGCTGGTGCCCTCACGCCTCGTGTATGACTAGATTCTTTATCATCTGGTTCAACCAGGTGATATTTCATCCAGCCCCACGTTGGGCGCCATCTGATACCGGGGGGGTAAAAGTAGGGTAGAAGTCGCCTTCCAGATTAGACTCTCTCGCAAGCGGAGAGTACAAGATCCTGACGCTTCCACCTTCTCACCGTGCCGTATCGTAATGACAAGGGCTCACTCCAGTAATAAAAGAATTTTTTTAAAGTTAATTCTGGTTTTTGTTTAATTGCAGTCGTTGAAAACAAATTCAAGTTAAAATAAAATAGACATACAAAAAAAACATACAAAATACAATAAATTTGCAATTTCGATCCCAATCGCAGAATACATAAAAAAAACAACAAATAATATAATGGTGCGTAGACATGGCCATGACGCTACTAAAGGAATTATACATGGTTACATTTAAAATTATATAGTTCAAAAATAAAATGTTCGTTGATTTTCACTTGAAGTTATGTATATTTCTCACTTGAAGTACTATTTGTTTTTCACTTTTAAAAATAAAAATTCACTGTACCTTGTTTGCAGGTCAAAGTTAAGTTCGCGGTGCGACTGTTATTGTCTAGGCGCCCGCAACGTTTCGCGGTTCGCGATAACGCTGGGCGCTCGTTCTGCACAATCCTGGAAGATCGCGTTGGCTCATTTCGTGTCCTTCGGTGCGTGATGTCCACTTATTATCGTTCGGCGCTGGATATATTTCTGAATTTACGTCTAATTCATTCTTAATTAAATTAATATCCTTGTCGATTAGGCTCGTAAGCCCTAAATACGTCCCCACACTGCCATTTGGTCAGATGGATGGGTGACTATATTTAGTCTTTTCTTATTCCCACACTGCCTCCTGGGTCAGATGAATGGTGAATAGAATTTCCGATATCGACGAAGTCAACTTGGTCTTGCCAAGGCCCGTAGGCGAGACTAGTTATTGATTTAACTTGAACTCTAGTTACTATAAAACAATTAAACTTTAATAGCTACCGAACGATTATTACGTAGATTCGACTCACTGATTCTTTTTTTTTTTTTAATTTTAATGTTCTTTAAAAATAACTGGTCTCTAACTTAAAACTTTGAAGACGGCGGCCAGGGCGTAAGCCCTGACCGCCTCACACGGCCCTTAGGCCCACTAAAGACTTCGACTGTGTTTCAACTAGACTTGCTACTGACTCGACTATATAATGCTCACTGATTGATTACACTCTACTAACCCTTAATAACTAACTGTTACTGACAACTAACTGTCCAGGTAGTAGGATTCTACCTTATATAATAAAGGTACCCCTGTCTCGAAGAGAGGGGGTGTACAGGGGTATAAAATATTCAAAATATTCGCACGCAAATCATTTGTGCATATTTTACTAAAATTAACAATACAAAAAATATTTTAAAATTAACAATAGCATATTTTGCATTCTGCGTGGGATCGAAACTTAATATAAATAAAATTACTCTAATTTAGTTAATTAACCCTGGCCACGTAACATTTTAGCTGGTACAATCGGTGACAGTGTTTTCAGTGTTTAAACCGTTTATTTTGAAGTGGAATTATATTGAGAAGTATCACACGCGCAATTCCGTCAAAATTCACACTCGCGAGGGCTGTATGAAAGCACTATTGCGCGATGTGTGACATTTATCGGAAGTGACGCGCGAGATACAACCAACATGGAAAAAAATAATGTTTTTCGTGACTGTCTTGAAGTAATTTTACAATGACGAGCGTCAGACACTGATTTATCAAAACTCATACTCGCGAGAGCGTATTAAAGCCCCTAACGCGCGATATATGACGTTTATCAAAAGTCACGTGTCCGGCGCGTACATTGTAAACATTTTCATTGAAAGGTAAAATTGCCTAACGCGAATATATCCTTTCGCGATTTACACGTTTGTTTCTTTCGGCAACCAGATCCACCCCGGGAATTATGAGCAATACGGCATCAGTGAATTCGTCGGTGGCTAGACCCGGATTGCGCAAAATCAACCTCCGTGTATCTCGCTAGAGGACAATACGACGTTAGAGCAACAATTGAGAAAAGAGACAAAATTAACGGAAATGTAAAACTGAAACTATTTATTTTGAATATTTGAAACCGGATTTAAAACATCTGAAAGCACCGTCGGTTGGGATTTACATAACGATCGATGAGGATTAAAAAGGGTTCGATTTTTTTCAGGTAGCCTGAATCTATATTTGAATAATAAGCATTGAAATATTTAAGTGCGGAAAAATCCAAATCTCTGAGACAATTAGTTGCTGACCATGTTTTATTGCAGAACCCAAATAAATGGTCTTTGCGCGGTATTGAAAAAAGGTTATTTTATATGATGGTGATGTATTGTGTTTTCGAACTGGGTACAGATTAAAAGAATAAAATTATGAAAGTTAAAACCGAAAATACCTGAACCAACAACAGAATTAATATATTTTTAAATATTTACGAAGGCCAAGGTTAATAACAATAAAAAATGTTAAAAATTATATTCGGGGCTATTGTTAGGGAAGACAATTGATGTCACCAGGGTACCACCAAATGTTATACCTGCATCAAGGTGTCCGAAGTTTTCGCTCAATTCTTCCGTACGTGTGTATGTCACTGAACTCCTCCTAAACGGCTGAACCGTTTTTTTATGAAATTTTGTGTGTGTGTTTGAGTGGGTCTTTAGACGGTTTAGATTCACAATTTGAATGAAAAATTGTAACAAATTGTGAATAAAAAGCATATAAACAAAAACTTCGCCTGCTTTTATGCAAACAGTAGAGTTTTTGAGTTATACAATAAAATGCGAAGCAGGAGTATCATTAATATCTTTATATATAATTCTTCTGAACGTGTGTATGTCACTGAACTCCTACACGACTGGACCGGTTTTGATGTTTTTTTTTCTATTTCATTTTCTGGTGTCCTGTAAGAGCCGGGTAATCCAAAATGCAACAGGCAAAATTACATCTTACATTACCACCCATTCCGAATGTTGCCCTTTTAGGTGAGGCGAATATGGTGTGTGAGTATACACGCACGTGTCGTGCTTCGTTTTATAAGGTATTGGACATCCGCACACCTGTCGCTGATTACCCCCACATTGTGGGATATGCTGTAATGGTATATGGTTATTTATATGTTTGCTGAACCAGCTAATATCAGGCTAGCCAAGTTCGGGCAGGACAACGTCTGTTGGATCCGTTAATATTTTATAATATATTGTGATTTATTGGAAGAAATTACTGTCTGGCAATATATTCACCAGTGTATATTTTATTGGGAGGCCAGGGGGGCTACTCATGACATATTCTTAATACGATCTTAGCTTGCCTTAATCTTAAAAATGTATAAATCAGTACTCGAATATAATCCAGCCTTAATCTCTCTCTCAACATTTAATCATGAAAATTGGTTTATATCTACGTTTAGTGTTAAATTGTCAAGAATTGTTGTGTAAATGTATAGTATTATTTCATTAATTTAACCTCAAAGATTGCTAAAGTCTGAAGCTAATCTTAATTTTACTGTAATTTATTTATTTATTTATTTATACATCTTCTTGTACATAATATAAACAAATATAATTGTACACTGGCGGGCTTATTGCCATTAGGCAATTTCTTCCAACCAACCAGATTACAAAGTATGACAACATTGTATATGTACAACAGCAAATAAAAAAGAGTAAAAGAAATCAAAGAAAATACGTATAATACTTAAATACTATTAAAACAACAAAAAAAAATATAATTCATAGCAAGAAAAGGGATATGGTAAGGACAGGAGAGGAAATCGGGATCAGGTGTTCAAGGATAAATATTCCTTCTTTAGTTTTTTCTTGAAAATACTAAGTGAGTTAGACGACGCAATATTCGGACTAAGGCTATTCCATAATCTTGCTGATTGTACTTCGAACGAAGAGCTGAGAAATTCTGTATTATGAATAGGTATGGATAGTGTTGTACGTTCAGCAGATCGGAGTGGAAGTCCATGATTTGATAAATAAGTGAATTTGCTTTTGAGGTACTGTGGCAGGTTTGGGTTCGAGAGAATATTGTACAATAGTGACAAAATGTGTATATTGCGCCGCTGGCGTATCCTGGGCCAACAAAGAAAATTACGGTAAGATGATATGCGATCAAATTTTTTCATCCCAAAGATGAATCTGATACATATATTCTGAAGACGTTCAAGTTTATTGAGATGCACTTCATTTGCATCCAAATAGCATACATCGGCATAATCAAGCAATGGAAGAAGAAGTGATTGAGCAAGAGCTATTTTACAACGGAATGGAAGGAAATTTTTAAGTTTATTAAGTGAATGTAGGGCAAAGAAAATAGATTTACTAACATGCGATACCTGTTCATGCCACGAAAGGTCATCATCGATGAAGATTCCAAGATCTTTTACAACCCTGGTATAAGGAATGCATTGGTTATTGATATACAGCAGTGGGAGTTGCAAATTCCTTATAGATGACAGCAGACGAGGACTGCCGATTATAATTGCCTGGGACTTAGTCGGATTAACAAGAAGACCATGATCCGATGACCAAGAAGAGATAAATTTAAGATCTTCATTCATGTGAAGGACTGCATTGTTAATATCAGAGATATTAAAATGGAAATATAATTGAAGATCGTCTGCAAAAAGATGAAATCAACTTCATGAGTAGCCCTGCAGGACCCACGATGGTTTGTAGCGCCACTGATTGATTGTGCCCAAAATTACAAATAAGAAATTAAATATAGGCTACAAAATCGTTGTTTATTTCCACACAATAATGTAAACTTACAATGTATAAAATTTTAACGGACGAGAGCGCGTGTTAAATGATTCAAGGTTGCCAAAAGTGGTTTAGTTATTTAATTGTGTATAAAGTAATAATTCTTATATTACATATGCAGGGGCGTAGATTGAAAAAAGTCATTAGGGCCCCAAACATTTTTATTTAAATATGAACATATCTCTAGTATGTAATTATTATTGTATTATAATACATGTGTCATTCGTGTAAATTATCTATATCTATAAAAGAAAGTGTCCTGACTGACTGACTGACTGAATGACAAATTAATAATACTCACTCATCAACGCACAGCCCAAACGGCCAATCGTAGAGAAGTTAAATTTGGAAATCAAATAGCTTTAATAACGAAACCTTCCAATAAGGAAGGATTTTTTGGAATTTCCGTCTCTAATGGGATAAAAATTAGGGTTGAAAGTTTTATAGAATACACGAATATCTCAGAAATTAGGCATATCGATACTTCAATTAAAATTAGTAATAAGGTATTTCGACGTTTTTCGATATATTTTTATGGGATGAAAAGGGGCGTTTGGAAATAGGGATGATTTATTTTAAGTGCTTATTAATAAGTCAAAAACTCATTTTATGTTTTAAGTGTTAAAGTAGGTATGTTAATATGTGCTTAAATAAAGTAAATTATAAGGTATAAAGAGGTGGGGGGCAGCTATTATTAAAGATTCCTATCTCAGAAACTAATTATGTTAGAAAGCTGTAAATAAATGTATGTATTTTTCTTTTAAAACAAAAATTAACTTATTTGATTTTTTTTGACAAAAATTTAGTTAAATAGGTGTAAAAAAATATTTTGGTTCTGCATAAACAGTCTAGTCTTCTGTAAGCCGCTATGTAGGTATGTAGGTACCTACATTCCCAGTTAAAACAAGATATTTTCTTACGCTCTCATACATCTTTTTTACACATTTCCCCACATCGTCCTCTAACACATGCAAACACACCCTCACCCTCACAAATACACTTGGGTTGTTTTACACGTTTAGTACTTTATACACTTGTACTTTTTATATTTTTATACTTTTATACCTTGAAATTTATTGAGGATTTATGTAACGAAAATGTTTCGCCTAGTTATTGTTAGTATTACCTCAGAACAGGCTATGCCTAGTGAGGTAATAAATTACATTTTAATATTTAAGTTTATATTGTATCAATTTGATGTATTACGTAAATAAATAAATAAAAAAATATTTGATATACCCATAATATGTTTAAGTTCTTTTGAAAAAATGGGTATTTCAATCGTGTATGATTTAATATTTTTACATAAATATTATCATCACGGCATAATCCCACGATGTGGGGTTACCAGCACTCTATCTCCATACACCAGACGCATCTCACCTAAAAGGGCACTACATTCAGAATAAGTGGTTAAACCTCATTGCTGAACTATTTGAGATGTTATTTTGCTTCTTGTATTTTCGATAAATTGGAAATTATAGTTTCGAAGCGGTTGACAGGTTTACCTATCTTGGCTCACTCATAACCAACAACATTGAAGTAGGGGATGAAATAAAAAGAAGAGTAACAGCAGCAAACAAAACCAATTAAAGTCTGGTATAGTATGTATCAAAGAGAACTAAAGTCCAACTGTACAAGACTCTAATGCGACCAGTCTTAACATATGCTGCTGAAACATGAACCCTAACAAAGGCCGATGTAATAAGGTTAAACACCTTTGAAAGGAAAATGTTGAGACGCATTTATGGCCCTGTATGCGAAAATGGAGCCTGGCGTATCAGGTACAAGCACGAACTGTACCAGTTGTACTCAGATGTACACGTCACCCAGTACATCAAAATATGCCGGCTCCGATGGCTGGGTCAAGTAGCGAGAATGGACGAAACCTGTCCACTAAAAAGGATATTCGCTACAAGACCAATGGGCAGAAGAAGCGTCGGTAGGCCAAAGCTGAGATGGTTAGATGGAGCAGAGAGGGACTTGCGGACGATGGGCGTTGTGAATTGGCGGCTGGAAGCGATGGTCAGGGAGGGGTGGAGGGAGCTTCTGGAGGAGGCCAGGACCCACGATGGGTTATAGCGCCACTGATTGATTGATTGATTTTCGATAAACCGGTTCTAACAGAACACCGATAAACAATGGTAATAGAAAAGAATGGAACCGCTTTGATTCTTACAACTTGTTATATTTTTCGATAGAACGATCATTTATAAATTTGGGTCCCTTTTGAGCCGGATCCTCGTGCTTTACACGATTCTGCTGTTTTGTTGCTACGCCACTGTATATTCGATATATGTATGTTAATATTTTCATTATTTCTGCTAGATTTAGTTTTATAATACTGTTTATGTAACAATTTATAACTCGAACGATCTCTTCTCGACCTACATTCGATACTAGTGCAGCGGTATCATTGTGTTTGTATCTCTCTGTCTAAACTTGAACAGCGGTTCCCAAGTTTTGTAACTCCTCCTTCTTTGATTTCGATCGTGGTGATTCGTTGGCAACAAAGCGATGCGTATCATGAAAAAGGGGATACGTTAGTATGACTATTCCAATGTGACTCCCTGCCACCAGCTAAAGCATTGCATTCATTCATACCATCACGGCATATCCCACAGTGTCGGGTAACCAGTGAAAGGTGTGCGGGTGCGCATTGTCTTATAAAATGGAGCACAACATATCTGTGTATACCCACAGACCAGTCTTGTCTCACCTCAAAAGGCACTATTTTCAGAATGGGTGGTGAACCTCATTGCTGAACAATGTGAGATGTTATAATTGTTTCCTGTTGTATTTTCGATTACTCGGCTCTTACTGGACACTCGAAAACAATAATAGAAAAGAGTGGAAGCACTATTCTAAGCCGATGCCTCACAGCTAGTTGGAGCATTGCAAATATTATTTACCTGTAGAAGGCAATTTCTGGTGGTACGTATATACTAATTTAAATTAACACTTTGAAACTGAACAATTCACCATTGTAGATTCAATTAAACAACGATATATTATTATTTAGACTTGAAGTTAGGTTATTTTTATTTTATTTTAATTGTTTTCTGGGAAATTTACAGTATAATAACATTTCTTGTAAAGACATGTCTTATGTAATAAAAACTAAAACCAATTAAAATTTTCCACAGTATTAGTAATAAATTTTAAATAGTGTGTTCACATACTTAAAAACTATGAGAAACAATATATTTATAGGAGTAGTGTACCTATATGTGTGAGTGTGTGTATATGTCTGAGTGTGTATAAGTCTGAGTGAGAATATATATCTGCAAGCTTGCATACCTACGTTATTCTAACCAATCATTTGTTTTTCTTCTTCCACTCCGCTCAGTTCTTCCTATTCGGTGACTCGACGCTCTCTGCTTGTTGATTCTTCATCCATTCCCTCCAAGATTTGTAGATCTTCGTGTCGCAACACATGGTCTATCAAAATTGCACGCCTTTTTCGCTATGGTGTTTAACGTGTGCCTGGTTTCTTTAATTCCATCATGGTCTCATCATTTCTAATGTGGTTCCTCCAAGATACACCCAGTATTCGTGAGAAAGTCCACATTTCGAAGGCCTTCAATATTTTATGGTATCTCTCACCTATGCATCATGTCTCTCAACCATACAGCAAAGTGCTCACTCAACACATATGTTTTGGCCCCTTCAGTCAAATCGAAAATGTTTGTTATTGTAGAAAAAAATTCTACAACAAACGTCAAATCCCATACAAAAAAATAGCGTTTGGCGATATCGTTTAGCGTTTTCAACTTGGCTCAGGCTCAAGTCATGATGTTATTGCTCCATAGATAGACAAATTCTTTCGCATTCTTTAGCGCAGCTCCAAATATCAGTAAATTGTAACTATCAATAGGTAATTGGAATTTTTTTAACTACCTACGTAATCCTAATTGTTCTACTTTTTTGTGACAGAACCGAAACACTTATTGACTTGAAAAAAATAAATTGACCAATATGTTATTTTTAATACCCACGACGCCTTATTTTTTGCATGTTCGACATGAAAAAAATAAAATCTTCATTAATTTGAACAGTGAAATTTTACTTATAATAGCACCAAAATTAGGTTTAATGTCTTCAATTTAATACGACATTTTTCATAAGTATTTACCTTTTTAAGCTCCGGTGTTGACTCTGTTTTTAACGACAATACGCCCTAAACTTCGTAACTCAATGGTTCCACGAAACACCGTTTAGGAACCACCGCACTAGTAAACATTTGCGAGTATAAAATACGGAAGAAGAAAAGTATGGGAATGATGAAATTGATTTGTAGAGCGCGTAAGGTGGGATATGTAACGATTTTACAAATATATTATACATCTATATAAATTGATTTGTAGAGCGCGTAAGGTGGGATATGTAACGATTTTACAAATATATTATACATCTATATAAATTGATTTGTAGAGCGCGTAAGGTGGGATATGTAACGATTTTACAAATATATTATACATCTATATAAATTGATTTGTAGAGCGCGTAAGGTGGGATATGTAACGATTTTACAAATATATTATACATCTATATAAATTGATTTGTAGAGCGCGTAAGGTGGGATATGTAACGATTTTACAAATATATTATACATCTATATAAATTGATTTGTAGAGCGCGTAAGGTGGGATATGTAACGATTTTACAAATATATTATACATCTATATAAATTGATTTGTAGAGCGCGTAAGGTGGGATATGTAACGATTTTACAAATATATTATACATCTATATAAATTGATTTGTAGAGCGCGTAAGGTGGGATATGTAACGATTTTACAAATATATTATACATCTATATAAATTGATTTGTAGAGCGCGTAAGGTGGGATATGTAACGATTTTACAAATATATTATACATCTATATAAATTGATTTGTAGAGCGCGTAAGGTGGGATATGTAACGATTTTACAAATATATTATACATCTATATAAATTGATTTGTAGAGCGCGTAAGGTGGGATATGTAACGATTTTACAAATATATTATACATCTATATAAATTGATTTGTAGAGCGCGTAAGGTGGGATATGTAACGATTTTACAAATATATTATACATCTATATAAATTGATTTGTAGAGCGCGTAAGGTGGGATATGTAACGATTTTACAAATATATTATACATCTATATAAATTGATTTGTAGAGCGCGTAAGGTGGGATATGTAACGATTTTACAAATATATTATACATCTATATAAATTGATTTGTAGAGCGCGTAAGGTGGGATATGTAACGATTTTACAAATATATTATACATCTATATAAATTGATTTGTAGAGCGCGTAAGGTGGGATATGTAACGATTTTACAAATATATTATACATCTATATAAATTGATTTGTAGAGCGCGTAAGGTGGGATATGTAACGATTTTACAAATATATTATACATCTATATAAATTGATTTGTAGAGCGCGTAAGGTGGGATATGTAACGATTTTACAAATATATTATACATCTATATAAATTGATTTGTAGAGCGCGTAAGGTGGGATATGTAACGATTTTACAAATATATTATACATCTATATAAATTGATTTGTAGAGCGCGTAAGGTGGGATATGTAACGATTTTACAAATATATTATACATCTATATAAATTGATTTGTAGAGCGCGTAAGGTGGGATATGTAACGATTTTACAAATATATTATACATCTATATAAATTGATTTGTAGAGCGCGTAAGGTGGGATATGTAACGATTTTACAAATATATTATACATCTATATAAATTGATTTGTAGAGCGCGTAAGGTGGGATATGTAACGATTTTACAAATATATTATACATCTATATAAATTACAAAAAAAAAATCAGACTTATAAATATAAATCCATGTGTTTTGGTCAAATGCACATTGTTTTTTTTTGTTTTTTTTTGCGGGTGGCAGTTCTTGAGGAGAACACACTTAGGCCAATTGGCCCTTTGTGATACCACATTGGGGCTGTCCTCCCACTCACTCATCCCCCTTGAACCAGCCTGAGCGGCAAATGAATGTCATAATGTCTGCAATGTCGGCCGACGCTATGTCAATTAAATCATCATAGAAGAAACTTCCCAAGGAGCTTCTCCTAATTCTAGAGAGAGCAGGACAGTGACAGAGGAAGTGGACCACCGTCTCCTCCTCCTCCTCGTCTTGGCATGCTCTGCAGTAATCGTATGCCTCCAGCCCTAGCCTTCTGGCATGCTTTCCTATAACCCAGTGTCCCGTTAATACTGATATGACTAAATGCACATTGTTACCAAAATGCGTTTTATAATTTTTAATCAATATTGTGTTACTTGGATAAATTTTGGCCGAAGGATTTTTTTGAGTAAACGATTATGTCCTTTTAAATATCTTGGCAGTGTGATCAAATACAACATGGATCCCGACAAAGAGGTGAGGTGCAGAATAAAGACAGCAAAGGCTGCATTTAAGGGGGGGGGGGACTGCTGCCAACGAACCTATTTTTCAATTTGATATTACATCATTATTTCTAATCAAATCGTTTTGAAAAAAAATAATTTGGATTTTTTTGGTAGTAATAAAGAAAAATATAGCTTAACCTTTTGATAATGTTCTGTATATTTTTTTTTAGAAAAATAATCGCATACCCCGATTTTCAACGTTTATCTTATATTTTTAATAAAATATAAGGCGTAGAGAAACATTTTTTTTTTTTTTTTTAATAAAAGAAGACAAAAATATCTAGAAAAATATGTCGTGACGTCGCATTAATGTTTCAGGGGGGCAAGTCTGGTTCAACCGGCGAAATCAAAACCCCTTTGATTACCGGCCATATCATGGATATAATTATCATACCTATAGAGTTCTATGACATCTAAAGATATTATAGAACTCCTCTAAATCAAAAACCTTTAGGAGGGTTTTGATTTCGCCGGTTGGACTAGACTTGCCCCCCAGGTTTAGTGAAGAAACCCAAAAAACATTTATTTTCCATTCAACGCACAACCTGATTTTTCTTTATTAATATCCAAACTAGCTAAGTTTTTTTTTTCAAAATGATAAAATAATAAGATATGAGATCATTCTTCTGTGTTGAATCTCAAAAATGTATTTTAAGAGTCATAAACAACAAGCTATAAAATTTTTTAAGCAATTTAAAATACTGAATATAAGGCATACAATATTGGTTCGTGTTGCATCCATTAGTGTACATATTTGTGTACATCCCGTATGTCCAAGGTCAAAGGCGTTAACAAGGGCCTTAAGTAGTTTACTTAAAGCCTTTGCGCTCTACTGGGTAATATATTCAATTTATTAGGTCCGCTTACATTAAAACTAATACAATCATGTAAGCCGCTGGGTTTGTTGGCTGTATCCAATAAGACTCAATCTCAATGTTTGACATTTTTCTAATGACACAGTTCTTGAATGTAGTGCGGAGACAGGTCATGCAGACTTGAAGGCCATCAAGCAATCTTTATAGTCTTCTCGTTCTGGACACCTCAACCAGTGCAGCTAATGAGAGGTGTTATGTGGAATCTTTTATCACCCTCATATTATAGGTATATATGCCTCGCAGTTGCGTCAAACACGTTGCTTTAATGAAGTTTTTCAAAAAATATCGTCTTAGTATTTTACGCATATTTATTTATTTATTTAGGGACAAATACAGTCTTAAAATACTAAAATGGAATAATACACTATAAAATAAAAACAAACAGACCAATTACATATGTCCACAGATATTAAATATGAAACATTTTAAAGATCATAAATTTAAATATAACTAAGATGTATGTTTGCCTGTGACGGGAAAGGAAGGGAAGAGAAAAAAAAAGGATGGGAAAAGGATTATGACAGTTAAATTGTTATATTTTTGTTACAAACAACAACTCAAAATGTAAATAAAAGTATACAAAAGATAATATTAGAAAAATCAAAAATAACTAACAAAAAAAATTCAACATACGAGTTCATGCTATGCACTTATAGAGAGAATTTTTGTATGCGTTATTACTAGCGGTGAATATATCAGAATGTATGATACTGGCTGAGAGTATATATTATACATACATAACCAGCGACAGTAGTATGGGTGTGCAATTTTTTTTACAAGTAGGTACATCTACATTCCCTAAATTAAGCATATTATGCTTGTGCTGTAGGCGAACGAAATCGGTCGTGCAGGCTGGGATTCGAGCTCGCGACCACTGATATACTAACCAACGCGCTAACCGCTCTGCCACCACCCATCTATATTATAAAAAGTAAACACGACACATGCGTGTATACCCACACACCAGTCTCGTCTCACCTATAAAGACATTACATTCAGAATGGGTGGTGAACCTCATTGCTGGAACTATGTGAGATTTTGCCTGTTGAATTTTTGATTATCCGGCACTTACAAGACACCCGAAAAGATATCCGATAGTAAAATAGAGTGGAAGCACTATTCTAAGCCGGTTTGCGCACGCGTCGATCGGTTAATACGTATGAGTACAGCATACAATTGATCTACACGGATGTATTTGTACGTAACATAATTTCTCTTGTGCAATAGTTGTTATTTATACAAAAAAATACATATTAATAATAATACAATTTATTACTCGCATATACCTACATCATATTACATCGGTCATTAATGGGAAGTTGGCTGAGCGAAAGTGTAGTAGCATACATATTGTATGAATAAGTGTGTGTGTAGAAAATTAATAAAAATATTGTTTCTTCATATGTATACAGCCAGCCAGGCAGGTAGGTACCTTATTCTATGTGAATCAGCACCTAGTTGTATATGAATTATTTTCAAAGCCATAAAATGCGTGTTCTACTCGTATTTTAAATTTCGAAGATGAAGTACTGTGGGTACTGTATTAAAAGGCAAAAATACGGATGTTGACAATTGACTACATTCGTGCTGCGGAAAAAGATTTTTAATGAAACCCAAAGAGTAGGTATATACCTAATACCTACGGATAATGAAACCGAACGTCACAGGAATAGAATATAGACATATGACAATACATCGCGTTGTTTTCCACAGCAACTTATTATTTAGTACCTACCAAACAAATAAAATATTTGCAGATGTTCTTAAAAATTGATGGATCCAGCAATTTTTAGTAAAAACTAAAATGTTCTCATAAGTAAAGACAACTTACAATAGTTGAGTATACTACGTATATTTTAGTATACTAATATATAGATTGAAAAAAGATCGAATAAGTCATATTTCCTCTTGATTAACTTTGTTTTGTCGTGTATTATTATTATATCAATAATACATATTAATAATTGTACATTAAACAAAAAAAAAAATTTGTTTTGTTTTGTTTGTTTTATTGTTGTACATTAAACAAAAAAATCCATGGCAATGATTTTTTTTCAATATTGGTAAATCTCCAAATGCCTTACTTGGATTCTCGCATAATAACTTCTTTACAAAAAAAATGAAGATTTTATGTAAGAGTTGTTACAATTTTTGCACGGAATATTAGTTTTATTAAAACAACGTAGACTTTTTAGCTATTGTTTAGAAAATTTGTTAATTGCTGCAAAGGATGATGTGGGGAGATTGTTTTTTTTTACATAAATACCTAAATGCAGCCGCTAATTTGAGAAACTTATCGAAAATAAAAATAACCTATTAAATAATACCTATTGGAAAAAATAGTATACCGGCAGAATAATATACGAGTAAATAATTTATATGGCGTATTAATTACATAACAATTATTATTACCTGTGTGAAAAAATAACCATTGTATTTTGTGATCTGCATATTTGATAATAATATGAACATCAGACAAAATAGCGCGTTGTGAAAATATGTCGAAACATTCAAACTGACATTAGGTAGGTATTTTCCAAGTGCACTCAAATATTTTTTATCTATGGTCTTTATTTCATTTGTGTTCTGGATTCAAATTTTATTCTTCGTGATTATTATCCGTAGGTATTATATACTCTTTGGTGATTATTGTATGCATAAATTTTAATATCCCTAGGTATGTACATAGTATATACTCTTTCGATTTTAATTTTTTGCTATAAAAATTGCAATACATTAGTGTCTAGTTCTTCACAGAGAGATTATGATTATTTATCATTATAATTTTCGCCAAACATCTTGAACGAGCTTCCGGTTGCGCAGAGCGCAAATTTGTGTATTTTTGCTTCGTTGGTTTACGTGCAAATCGTCCCCCTTCTCGGATAAAAGTTCAAGTTATTTGGAGACAACTGTACGTTGTATCTTGTTCGCGGAAGGTGTGGAGGAAGAAAGAAAATTAATTTGTATTATTTTAATATTTTTTTTAATTATTGGCATTATTATTTATTTAATTTTTTTAAATATTTGTATTATTATCCATTTATTATAACTAACACTTTACAACATTTCCATACACATAGCTTTACCGCCATGATATACTTGTATAATATTGCCATGGTAAAATTAATGTTGCCTTATTCAAAATAGGTATTTCTAATGGGGTAGGAAGAAAGAACCAACGCCTTACACCTCTATCCTTCAAAACACTTTTATTCAAAAATCATTTTCGTTAGTTAGTTAGAAGAAAAAAATGTTTACACTGACATTGGTCAGTCCACTCGTTTTTTAATATCATTTATCCCTAGAATAATGAATACATATTCTTGGTTTGTCCATGGATTTTTTTTAGCTAGTGTGATTGGCGTATAGGTACCTTCCATAGATTTTTATTATAATTTATTAGATGTCGTAGTTTTGTATGAATCGAAACAAATTTTGTATGATTCGAAGTGAGGCATTTTTCCGGTAAATTTTTGACGTTTTGGTTGGCAGACCACATAGTTTTTCTATACAGAATAACAACTATTAATTGTGAATTGTTTTCGGATTTATTTGTCTAAAAACACACTTTGTTTATTAAGTTTTAGAGAACAGTTATCTAAGATGTGTTGAGATGTAAGTAAAACTGCAATATGTTGCCAACCAAAACGTCAAACGCGCGGTTATCATGACTCATTGTTTGCACGAAGTACTCCATTAATACAAAATCGAGGGTATATGAAAAAAATAAATTTCATCTCTTTTAATCAATACTTACTCATTGTAAAAATATATTATACATGTATTGTAATCGATTAACATATTGAAATTATATAAATGGTTTCTTCAAATATGATGAAATCTAATTATTTATTGCGAATCAATCTGCTATTTGTAATACGGGTACTTTCATTTTTAAATTGATACAATTAAACAAATAATAATTATCTATGGCCAATTGATTCGTAGTGTATAAATCCACGTAGTATGTATATAAATCCAATTGGACCTTGAAAAGGCCCACGGACAGCAACGAGGAGCTCCGATCTATAAGAGGACACCATTGGGTATACTTTTATTTATTAATTTTGAAACGCTCTCCAACGCTACGTAATGCGCTTCTTCGACAGAGTAAAATGGACCCAATTCCTAAATAACTGGCAAAGAGTACCTATAATATAATACCTACGGACAACTGGTGTCCCCTACAAGGAAAATTATATTTTTTATACAACAACGTAAATGATATCCTAAAAACATTTTTTTAAAACGTTAGGAACAGGAATCAAAAACAATAATGTTATCAATTGTTCTGAATCTTATTAGATTCTCGTTCGAAACAAATATGAATTTAAAATATTTAATCGAATCTTCCCGCGTTTACTTTAAATCTCCAGAGACTACAAACTACGAAGTTTATGCTTCGTAGTTTGAAGTCTCTGGTCGATCGCAGTCGTTTCTTAAATTTTCTGTGGGCGTTGAATATTTTAATCTATGGAGTTTTTCCACAACTTTTCTTTTAAAAATGGCGTCAACTGTCGCTAAAGTGATATTACGGTGTGAGGATGCGCAGGAAAATCAAAGTTTAGGTATGATTTCCGAATGTTTATGTATGAAATCAATCGTTATCGGAATCAATGTACTTATAAAAAGTTGTCGATGAATATTTTTCCATTGAAATTTACGCAATCATGTGCTTTTCATATTTTTAAAAATAGATCGACGTCGATATATAATCGGTATCATAATCAATAATATTATTTATGTAACTTCTATCGTTTTTTGTATGAAAACATCGATACTTTTTGAATATATTTTAAACATACAGTGGGCTCTTTATTTTTAACATTTCTTTGACATTTTCCTGTAACTATTGCTTTTAAAATATTCCAAATTTATGACTTGGATATATTTTAGTCTTCCGCAATTAAGTGTAAAATTTTGAATGAGGTCATCGCTGAGTGTTGGCCGGCGACCTGATAATATCCTGGAAAAGTTGGCAAAACATCCTAAATTCGGAGAAAACGATTTCTTTATTTTTATCCCTGGAACATTTATTTAAGTCGATTCTTTAGCTGTCTCGCCCAAATTAACTTATGAATTATTACAATGTACATTTCGATGTGAATAAAAGTATATAAATAAATTTATATTTGTATATTTCCACTATGCAATTTTTTTTAATTAAGGTATTTGTAGTGAATTTAAGATAAAAAGTATCAATTTATAATTAGCACCTTCATAAAAAGAGGAATCCAGAGACAGGTCAGAAACATAGTGACATCTGTTGATAAATTTTGAAACTATTAAAAATATATTGTTTTAATGATTATTACTACTTAGGATCGATGAAGTGCCATTGAATTATTCAGGATCATTCTAATGGGGCTGATAGCTTAGTAATATGAAACCAATATTTACAAAATAAAAATATTTTTTTAATTTTATTGGAAGATTAGGTAAAATTAAATAGTGAAGACACATAATTTTATAATTGAAAATAGATAATATGTGTTATATAAAAAAAATAAAGTGATTCAAACAGGAAGACAACAATGTAAATGAATTAATTTTGTAATCACATATAGTTGTCAACCTTGTGACATGTGTCGTATTGTGTATGACCATTTTAAAATAGGTACATGTTTTATTATTTAATGCATGTATTTCTATACAGGGTTGCCAACGTTTGTTAAAATGTCATAATTTTGATTATCAGATTTATTATTAATCCATTAAAGAAATTTGGTTTATTTATGATGAAACAAAACATTGTAAACAATATTTTAAACAAACAAATCTTTTTTGTATTGAAAATGTCACGTTCTTATGTCCTTGTCAATATTATACATAAATATTGTACAGTAAAATTATTACTTGTACAATTCATAAGAAATTTTTATATTTATTTATTTATTTATTAAAAAAGGGTGCATAGACAGATATCCAGCTTACGATTTTCATAAAAAGAAAATAATATTGGTTATTATTATGAGTACTGGACGTCCAATTATGGATGCACACAAAATTACATGAGCTCATATTCAATCACACATGTAAGTTACACAAGTAAGAGTTACATAAATAAGAGAAAATTCGGTTATAAAAGTTAAGGAAAAAAAAAAGAAGAAGAAAAAATAGTAACATAACTTAAACAAAAAAAAAACAAGTTATAGAAGTTACATAAGTCGAAGTAAAAAAATAGGTATATTTCTTAATATACAAATATTAAGAAATTTTCAGGGGTGATAAGCAGTATAGGAAACTCCACCGAGCATAATTTTTATCCTTTTATTTCATATATATCTTATTTTAGTCATCTGTCTATAATATTTATAATTAATTTATATTCATATAATTTCTTCACTTATTTATATACTACTTTATACACACCAAGTGCACAAAGACAGTTTCATTGCTATTAGGCAGACTTTTCCAACCAACCAGAGATCTCTGAAATCTCAAAATATAATTTGGTACAATCATTCGGTACCTTAGAAAAAAAAACATTGATAAAAAATAATATGCACGGTGCTGCCTTCCTATTCATGGTAGGCAGAAAAAACTGGAAGACCCACTCAACTTCCCTTGTATGATATTTTTCAATTGCTTGTTGCAGATCTGTCAGAGTGCCAATTGATGCAGGTGCCAGACGCAGTGTACCATCTACTGCGCCACACGGCTCTGCAGACATGCGACCTCAGTGGGAACGTCATCACCAAAATACCACCTAAATTTGCAGACAAGTTCAGTCTTATCACAGGTATGGAAGCGTGAATCTTGTTTTTCCTCCAATGTTTCCTGCACTACGTTGCCTGGCATTAATACCAGAAATATATCCGAAAACATAATACATATTTTTATTGACAAACTTTTTTAACATCTCAATAGAGACGAAGTTGGGATATTGTAGAAGAACCAGGAGTTCGAGGTACCTACAGGGCTTACGACCTGTCATCGGCTGGTTTACATGATCACTTTATGCGCTTGCGCAACATTCACCAATTATGCCTTCTTATTTAGAATCGAAGTGAGTCATTTTTCCGGGGGATTTTTGACGTTTTGGTTCCAGACCACATCAATTTTCTATAGAGAATAACGACTAATGTGTTTTTGGATTTATTTGTCTAAAAAAACATTTCAATTATTCAAGTTTAGAGAACAGTTATCTAAGATGTGTTGAAATGTAAGGAAAACTGAAATATGTTGCCAACCAAAATGTCAAACTCGCGATATTCCATGATTCACTTTTTGCACAGAGTACTACATCTAGTATATTATAATAAAATTCTACGGACGAAGCCTGTTCAGAGGTTATATGAAGAAAATATTTTTGCCACATAAATTTTCAATAAAGTACCTATGAAATTAAAAAAAGGATAATAATGTGTATAAAGAACAATATTATATGGGACTAAACAACAAATGTGTTTGTGGGGGTGAGGGTGTGTTTGTATGTGTACGAGGACAATGTGGCAATATGTGTAATAATCTCTAGTATAATATACCTACTCTAGTTGCAGATAAATTAAAATGGTTTGTATATATTATGTAACAATAATAATTCTTTTATTCTCAGATTTGAACCTGTCCCACAATCAAATGTCCCGTTTGCCCGACGAGCTGGTCAGCCTGCGCGCCCTTCAGCGGTTGGACATCTCACACAACACCTTCATCTCACTGCCGCGTTCAGCCACGCACGCGCCCAGTCTGATCTCGTTAAACGCCAGCCACAATCACATCATCGGTAAGAGACATTGTTAATTTAACCATCTCAATTTGCTGAAAGTCTCAAAACTTTGTGTTCCACGTATGTCGGGGGGTAATTTATTACATTGAATTGGTACGTTTACATATATAAAAACCACAATCATACTAAACTGCTTTGTCGACCCTATCCAATTCTTTTGAACAATTGATCTTCTGTGATCTAGATCAGTGTTCCTCAAGCTGTGGGTCGTGAATCCCAGGGGGGGTCACAAGCCACCTGGGATTCAGGATGAGTTTTACTTGTAAAAAAAAATGGTTGAAAACCACTGATCTAGATGATGGCTGTAAGGCACTGACTTAGAATAGTGCTTCCACTATTTTCTATTTCATTTTCGAGTTTCCCATAAGAGCCGGGTAATCGAAAATACAACTGGCAACAATAACATCTCACATAGTTCAGCATTGAGGTTCTCCACCCATTCGGATTGTTGCCTTTTTAGGTGTGACGAGACTAGTATGTGGGCATATACACATGTATGGTGTACATACCTACATACATACACATACCATCACGCCATGTCCCTTACGGGGTAGGCAGAGAGAACCGAACACCATATCTTTCTATCCTGGCACACATTCATCGCCTCGTCAACATTCATGCATCGTCTCATACATGTTCGTCTATTGTACATGCTTCTAACATTTCCGTCTTTCAGAATATCGTTCACATGGTCGTGCCATCCCTTTCTTGGGCGGTCCCGGCCTCTCAATTCATTCCTCTCCGCATTGTATATTTTCTTCGTCAGGCGTTCCTCATTCATTCTACCCATGTGGCCAAACCATCTCAGTGTGTTCACTTTCATTCTATTAATGATATCTTTCTTCATCTTACATTCTTTCCTTATGTTCTAATTTCTTACCCTGTCATACATCGTTCTATTGCAGATTCTTCTTAGCGATCTCATTTCAACAGCATTTATTCTGCTTTCGTGCGACTTCTGCCATGTCCAGGTTTCACTTGCATACGTCAATGTTGGCACTAAGATAGCGTTATGAATGGCAACTTTGGCAGCCTTTGATATGTTGCGATCATTCATAACTGGTCTCAGTGCTCCATTCACTCTGTTTCCTGCCATAACTCTTCTTTCGATATCCTTATCAGGTCGTCCATTCCGTTGAAACATGCTTCCCAGATATACATTCTCGTCAACTTGCTCGAGCCATTCATTCTCTACTCTTATTTTACACGATGTTCTGCTTTCACTCTTTTCAAAGACCATTACCTGTCGCTGGTTATCCCACATTGTGGGATATGCCATTATGGTATGTATGTAGATGATCTCAATATCTTTCTGATGGTGCATTCTTTTGACAAGTCATGCAGAACCTTGAAGGCCATCGAGCACACTCTATAGTCCACCAGATCTGGACAGTCAGTTCAACCAGTGCAACTCGTAAATGAGAGGTGTTATATAGGATCTTTAATCAGCCCCATAAATAAGCCTCGCAGTTACATTTGTATCATATTTTTAAAATTCTTTTCCAGATGTGGACATGGAAATGTTGACCAGCTCTCCCTCCCTGAGGCGGCTGGACCTCACCAGCAACCCAATCGGTCCCAACTGTCACTCCCGCCTCAAGGCTCTACCGAGGCCCTCCGTGGTGCTCAGCGAGCGGGAAGTCGAAGACTGGGAGGACTTGACAATCTGATATGTCTTTAGTCGCCTAATTGTAATAGTTATATCCAAATTGTATTTGTTAATGTTTTTTTACTATTGCAACGTCCGTTGATTCTGCGAGTCGCGGTCCAGTGCAAAAACTTATCAGGGTGTAGCAGCATGGTGCCGTCGCGACGATACAATATGCAGTGATCTTTTGATGTGCAGGTTGTTTTTCATAACTCTCGTAGTTTTATGCAGCTGTTTAAGTTTTTTTTTTATTTCTAAAAAGAATAAACATGTCTTTGAAACAAGTGAAGTATATTAAAATCAAATCTAAGTAAATATAAAAATAACATGTATTATTACGTCCAATTCTGTAACTCTTTGAACTTAAATAAGAACGTAAGTGGTGTACTACAATATATTTTTATTATAATATACTAGATGTCGTAGTTAGCAAATTTTATATGAATGGAAATGACCAGACCACATCGTTTTTCTATAGAGAATAACGACTAATGTGAATTGGATTTATTTGTCTAAAAAACATTTTAATTATTAAAGTTTAGAGAACAGTTATCTAAGATGTGTTGAAATGTAAGGAAAACTGAAATATGTTGCCAACCAAAATGTCAAACGCGCGATATTCCATGACTCACTTTTTGCACAGATTACTACATCTAGTATATTATAATAAAAATCTATGTGTACTACGTACGGCCATGTTTATTATTTATGTCATGTCGCCTAACCTAACATTTCAATTGATCATCACTGATATTCTTTGGTTTTTATTTTCAACATAGCGCAACATGTATAATTATCCATTTGTATTTTTTTGCCGTACACAAATTATGTTTTAAACTTAACTATAGTATCGCAACTGCTATGGCAATAACTAGTACGCTTCCAATTAGATGTGAACTAAAATTAAGAACGTTTTGACAGTTGATTAGACTAAACTGTGATTATTCAATAGGGAATAGAACTAATGCGTGACTTACTTAGTAACAACGTTCCTATTTCAGCGTTATAGAATATCAACTTGGACTAAGTGGAACAGGAACGCATCTATTTTAGCCGGATCATTCTTTAAAAGTTATAGAATCGGACGTGTTATCAAAGACACAAATATTATGAAGCATATTTAATAATAATAAGTCCATGGTTGTGGAAAACGGGTCGCATCGTCTGTTGGCCGCCCAATACTTAGCAGATTTTATATGTAAGGCAAATTATGTGACAAATATTATTGTATTTTAGATAATTAAGAACTAATTAACCAAAGTGTTGAAGCAATATTCCCAAATTGGGATAAATATATAATATATAAATACTATTATTATCTTAAAGCTTGTGATCTGTATAAAAACAATTTATTTTGTATTAATATTATTTAAGCATTTTAATTTATACACGTATCATTTACTAATCTGATCCAGACGAGCGTTTGTTAAAATAAAATAACACTCATGTTAGCAGCACTCACTCACTATTGCTGCTGATGTGGAGTTAGAACATTCAGATATAAAATGTTAATATGACGTTGACCTTGTAGAAATTATTAGAATATATTATATGCTATATATGAATATTTACTATAACAGTTGAAGCCAGTCACAGGTCACAGTGATGACACTACCAACGACATGAAAAATGTTATTTAATAGTGCACTTCATGGTGAAGTTGGTATGATTGCATTTGGTGTTGTCATATGTTAAAAAAAGGATATTCTCTACAATTAAGGATATTGATTTCTTTTGTAATTTTTGTATAAAAATTTGTGATAAAATGCACAATATGTATGTTAAAAAAATAAGTGTGCTAGACATGTTTCATTCTGTCATATTAAACTCACTCATGTTTAAACTTATTTTTAAGTTTTAAATGTGAGATTATAGGGACTTATTTGAAGATATGGTAACATTATTCAGTTAATTTGACAGTGTTGTCCCAACATTATCATGAAATACATTTTTAAATTAAACACAGTATAGGCAGTGCATACTATGAGTTCTGTAATTTTTGTTTGTATGATATATTATGAAAATTTATGTCCCCTTTAAAGTCCAAACAATAAATTCAATTTACTTCATATTAATATTGTGTGTAGAGTGCATTAACTTATAACTGATTAGTTTCTAAATGTTTTTTAAAGAAATTCCAAATGTTTAAATTAGAAATGTACTTCACAAATATTCATCCAGAGATTGTCAAATTTTCATGTGTACCATCCCCTTAGAGCCATTCGTTGTAAGAGGACTTTATGGTAAAAAAAAACTCAACAGCCGGACATTTTTATTGACAGAAACGTTTGTATTTATAAATTGACACTAGAGGGGCCTTGTTGTTTTTTATCAAACAGCTCGTAAAGGATCAGTATCGTCTACTATTTTGATCAAATGTTAATATTATTCTAACTATAATATTAAGATTAGACGTATGTAGTATAAAATGAATTATAAATATTATATGCTATCCAAAGCTAGTAATTATTTTTGTGCAATTTTACTTACATAATATACATACGACGGTATGTAATGTATTTTTCTATGTACTTAATTGATAAGTTGTATTGGTCATACTCACTTGAGAGAGAGATAAATAGACCTATTAATATATAAATATGTTATTTTGTGAATTCCTCTCAATTCGTATTTATTTCAACATAATAAATAAAAGTCTTAATCAAATCATTGGTGTTTATGATCTCGATATAAGATACATTTTAAAATATGGCCGTTGATGTGAAAATGGATCAAAACGTTTTTGTCGGTCTTACTTTAAGTAGATAATGAGAGGTTCAATCCATAGACAATTATATAATTTACCTCTGTGTCTGTCATGTATCCGTATCTGAATTATATCCAAAAAGTGCTTGTTTATACATCTGAACTAACCGATGTTTGAAATGTTGCTAGCCTCTAAAGATGGCACTTGAATGAAAAAGAACATTATTTTTCAGTGAATTAGATAAAATAGTTTAGATTAATAAGAGCAAAGTAATAAAATGGTTTCTCTGTATGCTTTTGTAGACAGAGTACATCTCTAAAAATATTGTCATTTTTAAGGTTATTCAAGATAAGATTACATACACAGCGGCTTCAATCAAATATTTATTTGCCCACTAGTCTGATTTAAAACAAATTCAAAATCTCAATAGAGAATAAGTGGAAATATATATTTATAAGAGAATTGGAAAATTAGGTACCTACAGGGCTTACCGCCTGTCGTTGGCTGGTTTGCGTGATTACTTAAAGCACTTGTGCAACGTTCACTGACTGATCTTATCAGTGTTGTTTTTAACGGTGATGTGTATTTATTGAATGTCCACTAATATACACATTAAACGGCCACATTTGAATGTTACCTGTGTTAAAAAATAAAATAACATCAATGAGAAATGAAAACATAAGACTAAGAAATGTGTATAGTGTTTACTTGTATAAAATTATTATTTTTACTGTGTGATTGTAATTTTAAATATTTATTTATGATGACTTAATATTACAGAACCACCTTAAATTTTCTATAATTTTATTGAATAAATCCTAACTGTCCATAATTCAATTGGCAAAAGTCCTAATTGTCGATTTTGTTGTTGAAATTAAGAATCTAAATTCTATTTCTACTATTCTCTTTGATCCTTCGACCTTTTTTTTCTCCTTTTTGCCTATGTATTTGCACTTATTTTTTACTTAATTTACATATTGTGATTATTTTGAAAATAAAATAAAATTATGCACAGGGTTTTAACTGCACCATTTAATAAATAATGTAAAATTGTTGGTCTTCAATTTATACATATATAACTGTATGGCATAATAAAATACATACATATAATGTCCCTCAAGGGTTAGGCAGGGAGTATCAAATGCCAAGTCAATAAATCTTGACAAACATATTGCCTTTTAGTAATTATGTATTTGAACTTCCATTTTCTTCTGAGAGCTTAACATGTATATTTTTTTGTGACCAAACTGTTTAAAAAGAATATCTTGTTGTATATAAAAGTCATCAATACTTTTTATATTCTTATATTATTTAAACAATCTTTGGTTATCCAAAGAATACTAGATTTTTTATTATAATGTTATCAAAATATATATTTATTTTTTTAATAAATTAATACAGTTGGATTTGGGAACCATGGTCGCTAAAGCTAATTTTTTCTGTCTCATTTTGACAAAAATTATGAAAGAATTAGTTTTTTAAATAAGTTTTTTTAACATAATATATACATTATACATATCAAACATACTATGTGATTTTACACCACATCAAAAAAATAAGATTTTTATTAGAAATTTTAGAAAAAATGTATTTAATAATATTGTATATTGGAAATTTTATATTAATAATTATAATGAAATGTATCAAAAATATTCTAAATAAATGTGTAATTAAGCATAATTTTTTTCGGAGATACCAAACGTTTTCAAAATTATTTAATCTACTTGAAAAAGTCATTTTATGTATTGTATTAAATATTCGATGGTTGCATTAACGCCATCTTCTTGGTGTCGTTTGTATTATGATTTAAAAAATGAAAATAAATTTACTTTGTTGTCTATAGATGGTGCTATCTTTGTTAATTTTACAAAAATACATTTTAATGTTATTTGATCAAGTTAATAATTATTTATTGTTGTTTTATCATTGCACTGCATTATATTATGGTTATTTGTACTGTATAGTACGGCTTTGTCTTGTTTATGTAAGTAAAACATATGATTATTTTAACTTTTACGTTGCTTTGAACTCGTGGCTCCACTTCGAGACATTCTCAGAGGAGTTTATCTGTGAATTACTGTAATAAAATATTATTATTACTGTTTACTTTAAGCGAACTGTGTTATCAAAAAAGCAAAATGCGTACTTAATATTTTTTATGATTGCATAATACATTTATGATATATCAATAAATCTGCGTTTTTCTTCTCATTATCCTTCTTGTCTTTTTCTATGGCTACAGATATGCCCATAGATTTTTATTATAATATACTAGATGTAGTACTCCGTGTAAAAAGTGAGTCATGGAATATCGCGTGTTTGACGTTTTGGTTGGTAACATATTACAGTTTTCCCTACATTTCAACACATCCTAGATAACTGTTCTCTAAATCTTTATAAACAAAGTTTTTTTTTGACAAATAAATCCGAAAACAATTCACATTAAAAAAAATATAGAAAAACGATGTGTTCTGCCAACCAAAAGGTCAAAAATCCCCCAGAAAAATGCCTCACTTTGATTCATACAAAATTTGCTAACTACGACATCTAGTATATTATAGTAAAAATCTATGAGAAATTAATGATAATGATATCCATAGATATCAGACAGAATAACATCAAATTGTGATTTCATTTTCCTTTTTAAAAAAAGTTCTTTTCTCAATTTTTAGAATTCCAATTTAAGTATTAATTATCTCTTCGTACGTAGCTATGACTTTGTGGAACATTTTAAAAAATTCTTACAAATAACTTTTGGTACAAATTAATTTGTTTTCACCACTTTGAGTACTTAAAGTACAAGTCTGTCCTGAGGAGGGAGAGGATATTCGTGCTAAAGCCATGTTGAACTGTTTTATCTACCAGTTCCTCGTACCTACTTGTTTAGTTTGTATTGGTGGTCTTTTGGAATATTTGTGTCCCATGGAACAGTCAGCTCCACATAAATAACTCTTTTCAATGAAAGAGAGTAAATTGTCAAGTCAGGCCTAAGAGACGAGATGCAGATCTCCTCATCATCTGTGGACAAACATAATCGGTCTGTTTTTTGTTTATTTCATAGTGTGTTTTTTTTTTATGTAAATTTTATAAGACTGTGTTTTTCCCTTAAATAAACAAACAAACAACGAACGAATTTAGGTTTGATTGAAACTTCTCACAAAAAATCAATATAAAATAACAACTAAATCAAAAGGAAATAAAAAAAAGCAGTTTTGAGGACTAACAAATCATAGCTTGATTCCTCAGAAAGCACTTGTGTAATTATTCACTAAGCACTTAGCCTTAATTGCCCTCTGGTGGGGGTCAAGTGCACCGAAGGAGAGCGTGAGGAGCCCGCTAGAAGGATCATCTCAATCCTGACTTATTGGTTATCCGTAGGTATTATATACTCTTTGTTATTGGTCTGAGAAGGGAGTTTAGGACGCTGCCGACACAATAGAAGAAGAAGCATGTGATTATAATTTCATTTTATTATGCGCCTTGCAGATTTATGGAACTAGCTTGTTATAATTCTACAATAAGCTACAAAAAAATGTTACATCTGGGGGAGCTACTCATGACACATTCTTAATACGTGCTTATCTTGCCGTAATCTTAAAAATGTTTAAATCAGTACTCAATCATAATGTAATTTTAATCTTTCTCTACATTTCATCATAAAAAATTGTTTATATCAACGTTTAATATGAAATTTTCATTAATTTTTGTATAAATTTATACAAGTATTTAATTAATTTGAAGCTCAAGGATTTCTTAATTCTGAAACTGATCTTAATAGCTCTCTAAGTCCCATTTGAATTTGACTGCATATCACCGCCAATTTTTCTATTAAAATCAAAAGTATGTAGTCAAATTTGGACACAGATTGACTTGATGAAAACATAACCAAGTAAATAGTGGAGTTTGGTATTTTCAAGGAAACCCAAAAAGTGTAGGTTTATTTGGAAAAAATACTATTGACAATTCAAATTGTTTATTATATACTTAACATGTTTATTGTATACTTAACAGATAAAAACAGAAATTTAAAACTAAGCTTTAATATTTAAATTCATCAGATTCTTCATTCACTTCCTTTGGAGTACGTCCGCCCATCATTAATTTTAAATCATTGAAGGATTTGAAATTATGTTCTGTGAGGATAGATTTTCTTCCATTGATTTTGAAAAGAGAACGAGACCACGGAAGTGTTGCCGCAATGGGAGGAATATCGTAAACATCGCCAGCTATAAAATCCATCCTTCGTTGCACTCTGGGTATGTAACTCGCATATATAGCCACATAATTATTGCCATTTCGATAAATTCTTAAAACAAAGCGTCTGGCCAGTATAATTGTGATCAAAGCCATTATTGTGAAGAAAGCGCCACATACATATAGTTCTTTTATGCTGGAAACGAACGCCTGTGTTTCAGACACCATATAAGGTTCAAACGGTATTTCCTTTGACGTAAGAATGTTGAAAAATATCAAAATTGCTAAAGACGCCGAAGAAATTATTGTGAAAAACACAGTGACAGTGACATAAGGATTTTTAGATGTTTTGTAAATGAGTTCGTATGAGTCAGGAATATTGTCACGTCCCGCCCAATACCCTTGTTTATTTTCAAAGTCGACATACCGCTTCAGTGAGTACGTTCTTTGCTGCTGTACCAATATACTCGCCGTCGCTGGCTTCAAATTTATTATGGCCCTACGAAAAACCGAAGATTTGATGTTTAAAAGTCTATAATTTGAAAGAAATCGTGGACATGCACAAAACACACGGTCAACCATCATTCTATGCGTATTTTGAAATATTTAACACATTAAAGTATTATTAACTTCAAATTAACCTGAATACATTAATTACAAAATCGAAAAAAATGATCTGTCAATTTTTTAGGTTATTTTTCATCAAGTGCTGCCATAAATAAAATTTATACAGCAACAAATTATTTTTTTGTTATTGCAACAATATTATCAAATGTCATTCGTGACATGTGTGTTGAATATTGAAAACAACTGCGAGGTAATTTTGATTATTGAATTAAAATATACTTTATCGATATTTTTGCATAACTTCCTTATAATCACATTGTTTTTTTTATTTTTTAAACAATTTAAATCTTGTATTATTTTTGTTCTCTGAATGTATATCCATGTTTGTGTTTTTAGGTTAGAAAATTGTTTTATAGTTAAGAAAAAACAAAGAATAATGCTATAAAATGTCTGGATCTACAAGGTTATTTGTCGGAAATATTCCGGCTGGTGTTACAGAAGTCGATTTATCCAAAGAGTTTTCTTTCTATGGCACAGTACAGAATGTTGAACTGAAAAGTAAGAAGAATGGAGAAGATGTTGCGTGGTTTGCCTTTGTGACACTACAAGCCGATATTCTGAACGTCAACAAGTGTAAGTCCTTATTGGTTAAGGAGCAATTTAGCTCTGATCTTTTTTAACTATTTTTACAGAAAAATATTCGCATGTATAAATTTCATCCAATCTGTAATGGCCACCAATTTAAAATTTTGATAACGGATTTTTACATGTATAATTTGGTTTCCATAAAAAATGGTGAATTTACGAGTGTAGAAAACATATTTAAACTATGAATGAGAAAGTACGCTCATGAAAATCAAAATAACTACTACTAATTGACTTTTTCATACTTTTTAAGGTTATTTTTTGCAGATTATCAACTAGTATCATGCTGAGCTTATATTCTGAAAGTTTCATCACAATGTATCTGGGTGTGTGTGCTGTGTAGTATAGTGTGTGTATGCTACTTTATTGATTATAGACTAAAGTACTCAATCGATTCTTTTCAAATTTTACATACATGCATACATACCATCACGCCATGTCCCTCACGGGGTAGGCAGAGAGAACCGAACGCCACATTTTTCTATCTTGACACATTCATCGCCTCATCAACATTCATACATCGTCTTTTACATGTTCGTCTGTTGTTCACGCTTCTTACATTTCCATCTTTCAGAATATCGTTTACATGGTCGTGCCATCCTTTACTTGGGCGCCCCCGACTTCTTATTCCATTCCTGTCAGCTTTGTATATTTTCTTCGTCAGGCGTTCTTCATTCATTCTCTCCAAGTGGCCAAACCATCTCAATGTGTTAACTTTCATTCTGTTAATTACATCTTTCTTCATCTTACATTCTTTCCTTGTATCTTCATTTCGAACTCTGTCATACATCGTTCTGTTACAAATTCTTCTTTTCAAATTTTGCAAATTTATATATCTAATACTCGCTTAGACCCCATTAGATTTAAAAGGATATCTGGTTAGTGTTTCTTATTTTTTATGTCAAATATTTCAAAGTGACCCCAAGCTCGGGAAACTTAAAATTTGTTATTTTTATTTTCAGATTGCTTAAAAAGTCGGATCAGTTTTTTTTTTTCACAATTATCAAGTTTTCATAATAAAACATTTAAATCAAAAATAATTTCTCAAACTCATTTCATGAATATGCTGAAAATTTTACAACGAAAATTTTAATACTTTTTGGAGTTACTCGGTAGTGAGGAGTTTAGTGTTGACCACAACCCACTATTTTTTTTGTTTTTTTTTCCAGATATTCCAGTTAAAGCTTGTTTTTTCTCTCCACTACTATGGAATAGTGGAAAGTCATGATTTCACTTTTTTATGAGTATTTTTTTACATAAATTTCTCAATGGGTATCATGTAGAGAGTGCATACTTTGAGTTTAGTTGTGATGTTTTTGTGTGTATGCTGTAATCCGTGTACTGTATACTGTATGCTGTACATCAGGGGTGGCCGACTTGATTAGATCCAAGATCTACTGTTTACTGAGGAAGCCCTGTGCGATCTACCAATTACATACTTCTTGAAATTTCAATACATAAAATTGAAATTGAAATGAAGTACACAATTAAGTAGTATTTTTTTATTTTATTAAGAGGGAAAACATAAAACTGAAAATTATTCTTAGCAACTACCTATGTATATTAGTGTGAGCACTGCGTCTGAACATCTCCCGCTAGATAAGCAAAATCAGGCTTGTAGTTGTAAATTGCCAACCTTAAAGAATCCAGTGTATCAGCGTCTGTCAAGCGAGAACGGTGTTTATTTTTTGTTTGTTTTAAGTAGCAAAATGTTGACTCACATAAATATGTTGAACCAAAACACGAATACAATTGTTCAACACATTTCTTCAAACATGGATATTTCTCGTTGGAAACCAAAGCCCAGAAATCTAGATCCATAAAGTAATGTGATAACGTGAACGTAACGTGATGTGTGCAGCAGTTGATGATTACGTTGCGCAGTCTGTTCTATGTATTTATGTACGTTTATATTTTTTGCCTTGCCACGATCGACCGGACTAATAGTCACGATCGACCGGTCAATCGCGATCGACCGGTTGGCCACCCCTGCTGTACATAAATATGAAAATTTGTGTCCTCTGTACAGATCAAACTAAAAGGCCGATGATACCATATACCATAGCCGATGGCCGATAATGATACCATATGTGTGAAGTACAAAAACTTAGAGCTGATTAGTTTTCCGTAGACAACGGTTCATTTTTTCTCAATGTTTCTCTATGATTTCATCTGTTAAAACTGAAAAAATTCTCTCACAACCTGGAAACTTTTGATATTCTAATTTTGTTTAAATTACTTATACAATATCAATAATCTTCAAAAAAGTGCATTCAAAGTTGGTCAACGTTAAAAACATACAACCGTTTGAAAAATTATGTTCATAATAATAGATTTTTGTATGAAAAATATATATAACAAGATTTTTTTTTTAATGTTTGGCAATGTTTAGTTATTTGATTTCATATTGATATTAGAGTGTAATATTAGCAGGGAAGCTTCATTGTGTAGTGGAGAGTTTAGCGTTAGCAACAACCCACTCGTTTAATTTATATTCTATTGTCTATTGCTTGTATTTTTGTCCTGTCTCATTATATAGACCCCATAGTAATTCAACCATTTTTTTTTCGTACATTTGAGTGTGGTATATTCTCTAGATGCGTAGTACAGATGTCAATAGATTTCTTCACACCGCCATCTACGAAAAGATTACACAAACTAAAAATGAATAACAACTTTTTTTACTGAAAAATCCTCCGGGAGATTGTAGGGAACACAAACTTTGTATAATTTTTGCCAAACATCTTGAACGAGCTTCCGGTTGCGCAGAGCGCAAATTTGTGTCTTTTTGCTTCGTTGGTTTACGTACAAATCGCCCCCCTTCTCGGCTAAAAGTTCAAGTTATTTGACGACAACTTTAGTTGTATGTATTTTTGGACGAAAAATCTAAAAATAATTATATTGAAAAACTAAAATAAAATTATAACATCTCGATAACAGCACCACCTATTGGGTCCAAAACTATCCTATCTTTCAAGCTGGAACCAACCATAAACATTAATAAAATTTCATCGAAATTGTTTGGGCGGTTTTCAATATTTTGTATAAGATGAAATATTTTATTAGTTAGGTACTCAAAACAATATTATGTTATATATATTCTGTCTCATTAAAAAAAAATCCGTCAATAGGTACTTTTAATAATATTATTATAATGGTTGTTTGTAGGTGTACATGAATTTGGAGAGGAATTATGGAGAGGCGCTCGTTTGAATGTCTCAATTGCGAGGGAAAGCTTTTTGGAGAAATTGAAGAGGGAGAGAGAAGAAGAAGAGAAAAGAAAGCAAAATCAGGTAATTTGTTTTTAATTAAATAGCCTGCGAGACGAATAATATCGTAAGTCTCCAAAATGTGGCAACATGTTATTGGGTGCGTGTTAAATAAATATTTGACATAGTATCTGCATAGAATAATAATAAAACTATAGAGTACTCATTCCCATACAATGCCTCGCTGAAAAAGTGAAGCCGTTTTATTGGCCGGCTCGTGTCAATATATGTATGACTCTGCTGGTAGACATTGTTCGTATAGTACTACTCGTTATGACTGCGTAAATAATTTTGCAAGCAGTTAAAAAATTACCTATTTGGAGAACGTATCACGTAGACGGCCAAATGATTACTGAATGCTCGTAGCAAAATGTTGACCAAATTAGTCAACATAAAGCAGTCTCGTTTACTGCAGGCTAAAGAGTATTCTATACTATTATTATTCTATTTGAGTATCTGTCCGAGAAGTAATTTAAAATAAAATAAATAAATTGATGAATTTTACAAATAATAATTATTATAGTTTTTTCAATATTTGAAACTGTCACTTCTTGATATAACTCCATTGCTATTTTGATATTAATAGAAAAATAAACATTTAGTTATGATCTATCAAGTTTAGTTTGTCGTTCGACAATTCTTGATAGAACTCCATTGTATGTTGATATATTACAAATATAAAAAATACTTGGTATTAGTTATATTGAAATTTATTTGATTATCGACGCGTTTCGTGCAAGACACATCATCAGAATAATACTCTACAAGACTGAGGCTAGTGGTTATATACAAAATTTACATGACAGGTGTATAAAAATGTTCATTTTTGAACAGTTGAAAAATAAGCTATATAATGTTACAATAATTTATATAACTTATTTTTCAACCGTTCGAAAACCAACAAATTTATACACATGTCATCAGTGTAGCCAACCCTACAGTTTTAGCTGTAGATTTACAGTTTTTTGGAAATCCTCTCAGTTTTTAGTTTAGACCTCCAAATCTACAGTTTTTAATTAATGTTTTTTTATTTCTTTTTTTAAGTAATAAGTTTTATATTTTTGTTATTGGCTACACTGATGACAGGTGTATAAATGTGTTGGTTTTCGAACGGTTGAAAAATAAGTTATATAACGTTATATAAATTATTGTAACATTATATAGCTTATTTTGCAACCGTTCAAAAACAAACATTTTTATACACCTATCATGTAAATTTTGTATATAACCACTAGCCTCAGTCTTGTAGAGTATTATTCTGATGATGTGCCTTGCACGAAACGCGTCGATAATCAAATAAATGTCAATAGAACTTATACCAAGTATTTTTTTTTATATTTGTAATATGTCTACATTATGATCTGTTGTTATTTTTATTACTATTATGAATTCCACTAACCGGTATTGCTCTTCAACATGTATCTTGTGTACACTCTGACGATGTCAGGTGATCAATTGGTGGCATCTGATAGGCTGGATTAGTGGCAATTGTTCAAGAAGGCCATGACTCACTCTGATTTGTAGCGACTTAGATGTGTATGACGATGATCATCGAAAAATGATTCAGAATAATGGCTATCGTGTTAGTGATATCGTATGTAGTATCGTGTTTGTTACTTGTGTGTATGTAGGTTGTAATCAAAATTACAAAATCTTTCTTTCTATTCTTTAAAGTATGGTTATAAATACATAATGTTTAAACAAACTTTTTGTGTTTCGAAAAATCAAGTAAACAGTACATAGGTGTATATTATAAAGTTATTTCTGAATAATTATGGTCTTTGGAGATGAGTGTATTGATTGTCTCTATATGTATTTATATTTCAGAATATCCCTGCATCAGACACAGTACAAATAAAATGTATAGATATTCCTACATTGAATATTGCCCCAAAAAAATGGATCGCACCGAACAATGTCAACCATGAAAATGGCATTGCAGAAAAGAAAGAATCGTTGCCAGTAAAAGAAGTGTTTGTGAACATAAAAGTTAAGGAATCACCTGTTATAACACCTAAATCAGTAAGTTCATTTGAATATACTTAAGGGGGGGACTGCTGCCAACGTACATATTTTTTAATTTGATATACCATCATTATTTCTTATCAAATCGTTTTGAAATAAATAATTTAGATAGTTTGGGTATTAATAAACAAAAATATACCGTAACTTTTTGATAATGTTCTGTGTAAATTCTTGTAGAAAAATAATGGCAAACCCCGATTTTCAACGTTTATCTTATATTTTTAATAAACTATAAGGCGTAGAGTAATATATTTTTTTTTAAATTAAAGAAGACAAAAATATCTAGAAAAATATGATGTGACATTGCAATAATGCTTCAGGTTTAGTAAATAAACCTAAAAAACATTTATTTTCCATTCAGCGCCATTGCGTAATAAAAGTTTTTTTGGTTTATTTACTTAACCTGATGCGTTAATGCAACGTCATATCATATTTTTCCAGGTATTTTGTTCTTCTTTAATTTATTAAAAAAAATATTGTTCTATACCTTATATTTTTTTAGAAATTTAAGATAAATGTCTAAAATCGGGGTATGCTTATTATTTTCCTACAAGAATATATACAGAACATAATCAAAAAGTTAAGGTATATTTCTCTTTATTAATATCCAAACTAACTAGGTTATTTTTTTCAAAATGATTTGTTTAGTAATAATGATGGTATATCAAATTGAAAAAATAGGTACGTTGGCAGCAGTCACCCTCTTAATTTGAATATCTGTAAACAAAATAAATTATGTTTGTTTTTGTAAAGTGTATCTTTTCTGAATAAAATAGCCCCCCTAGACAATGTGTCATTTATCTCAAGAAAAGAAACGAGAAAAGATAATTCAATGTATGAAAATGACAGTTGCCAGTCACGTGACATTGAGTTATCTGTCACTTCCATACATTGAGTTATCTGTCACTTCCATACATTGAGTTATCTTTTCTTGAGCTAAATGACACATTGTCTAGGGGGGCAGGTGTGTAAAATAACAAAAGTCACAAATATTTCATAGATAACAATGTACCTTTTCCAATTTATCAAACTTATGATTGGTTGTTAATACAGTTAAAGAATTTACCATTTATATCAAATTCCTAATTCAAAAATATGCTTACTTATAATTCCTTTGATTTTTTGTTTCAAATTACTCGTCCCATAAAAAGAATGTTTGATGTTTCAATATTGTAGTTTTCTATGTAGTGTTATGTCATATTCATGGATTTTAGTGTAGGTACATAACCCAAGACATAACAATATCCACGTACAACGTTGCCACTTTAAGTATCTGTGGCAATGTAAGATTTTGTAACTTTTCCATTTAATTTTTCAGAAACTACGTATTGAACCGGTTGTAACAGATAAATCTAGTGTCATTAATAATGTGGAACCGCAGGACCAGAAGAAATTGACTGCTGCGGACGAGAGAAGAATTAAATCCATTCAGAATATGCGAACAGCTTACAATGAAAAGAAGTCATTAATCAAAATCGCATTATCTAGTGTTGTAAGTATCCTCATGATGAGTGTTGCCACAAAATATATTTAATTAAATCTACCTAGGATTTCATTGTTTTAATAATGATAGATAATATGTATATATGGCTAAAATCAGCAATTTATCTGAAAATTCATTTCAGATCATTTTATGGTAATATTTCCATGACTTTATCTATTTATTTACACAATATCAAAATACTTGCCATAAAATATTATTATTCATTTTAATGATTATTGCAAAAAGAAAAAATATTTTCTCTAACTCTTTATTTATGTCAAAAATTATAAAAAAATAATTGAAAATATCTACGGATATTATTTTGTGATTTTTATTTTAAACACACAAAAAATTACTACGTATTTCTGTACATCTCTATCTATGGGTGGAATTTTTCAACCTTAGTTATAGTTACCGCTGGTTACCACATAAAAGGGTTTTTTCAAAATGTAACTACACATTTAGCCCGTAACTTAAGCCATAAAAGTAACCAGCCAAAAATTGCTAGTTTTAGTTCAATTAGTGAACTCTGGTGAACTCTTTTGTGGCTGAATGAAGTTGCCATTCATAACGCCATCGTAGTGCCAACCTTGAAGTATGCAAGTGAAACCTGGACATGGCAGAAGACACATGAAAGCAGAATAAATGCAGTTAAAAATAAAATATACAGAGCGGAAAGGAATGGAATGAGAGGTCGGAGATGCCCAAGAAAGGGATGACATGACCATGTGAACGATATTTTGAAAGACGGAAATGATAGAACTGTGAGCAATAGACGAACATTTATGAGACGATGCATGAAAGGGATGCGTGCCAGGATAGAAAAATGTGGCGTTCGGTTCTCTCCGCCTACCCCGCAAGGGACATGGCATGATGTTATGCATGTATGTATGTATGTAGTTCAATTAGCAGTTATGATTGATGACACTCGTAATTGTTTATATCTGAACATTTGATATTTTTATGGTCTGGTTTTGTCAAATTTTGTTGTGTATATCGAAATGCAGTAATGGAATACATATTGAAAAACAAAAAAGAATCGCGGTTTGGAAGAGCTGTGAATTTTTAACGCGATACCTCATGTCTTAAGAAAGAGTTAAAAATCTGTTTGATGTAATTACCGATGACATTCTCAATTATTTAAAAATTCAAATGCGTCATAATCACAGAAATTTTATGGCAACCGCCATTACTCGGAACCACAAATACTTAAATAATATAAAATGAGACACTATGTATATTCTATCTTTTATATAGTGCGAGTAAGAAAGAAATAGAAAATGCTCGGAACATACTGTTTACAATTTGTATGGAAGTGTTGACATAGGAATAAAATGCAAAAATGGCGTACACACTTGTAATGGGGAACATTGGACGTTTTTATACTTGCAACACCCGTAAATTTAACTATGACACAACTTCACTTGAAGAAACCGTTTTAAGATATTTAACTAATTCTGGTATAGCCCGTAATTATAATTTGTGAGTGTTTCCAAGAAAAAAGCAATTGAGATGTATATTTCATTTGACATGTGTCGAGGGTTGCACAGTATATTTTCTCAGGTAAACTTCTTGAATGTATCGGGGATGTAGCTTCCAATAAGTACGTTGTGTAGATACATATCATAATGTGTGTCTATTTATAGTATAATCATGTACTTGTCGCTACCTACTGGCCAGTACAGAACTTTCTCTACCATTCCACATATAATTTTTATTTTTATTCATAATATTTATTAAAAGAGCCAATTGGCGCATGAGAATATATGTATATAATACATCCATCTCACTCGCACACTTGTATGTCCCTTCACACATTTCGATTCCCATACACACACACACACATCTATTATTAAATATTGCAGTAAATAAGGTAAAATTTACTAATTACATAATAATGTTTCAGGATAAAAAAGTAAATAAAATCATTTTCGACGAAGACGGTGGCGCCATTGTGAAAGAAAATGGAGATGTTGAAATCGGAAAAAAGAAAACGGATTCAAAGACGAAAAACAAAAGGAAACACAACGAAGACTCTCATGATTCGTTCAACGAATCAGGAAAGATAAAGAATTCTAAAAAGGCTCTCTTTGACAACGACGATGAGGATTCTGAAGATGAAATCAATTTTGATGTCAAGGAACAGTTTCAAGGAGAAGCTGGTCAAAAGGTAATTTGAAATACTCCATCCAACACCTGGTATATAAGGTCTAATTACAGTTTAGCCTACTAGCCTTTTCCGTGCTACGCATATGCTAAACAATGTAACACCTCAGTGCGGCTCAATTTTCGGACAAAATTAAAATCGTCATATCTCAATAACTACTCACCTGAGATACTTGAAATCTTCGACAAGAATATTCGTTTTTAGCTGTTTTAAATGTTAAATACAATTTTTTGTTTATTTTGTGTTTCTGCATACTATTTAACTTTTTTTTTCAACATTCCAGCTTACAAAAACAAAACTAATAAGGAAAAAAATTCATTTGTCATTCATTTGTCTTAAATATCATTGTAGTCTTCATGTCATTATTAATAGGACTTCACCTAACCCATAGATTTTTATTATTATATACTAGATGTAGTACTCTGTGTAAAAAGTGAGTCATGGAATATCGCGAGTTTGAGGTTTTGGTTGGCAACATATTTCAGTTTTCCTTACATTTCAACACATCCTAGATAAATGTTCTCTAAATTATTAATAATTAAAATGATTTTTAGACAAATAAATCCTAAAACAATTCACATTAGTCGTTATTATCTATAGAAAAACGATGTGGTCTGGAACCAAAACGTCAAAAATCCCCCCTGAAACATGACTCACATTCGATTCATACAAAATTTGCTAACTACGACATCTAGTGTATTATATGAAAACCTATGACCTAGCCTTCTAACCTAACCTTGATCTAACCTAACTACAAAATTTAAGGTCAAAATAATTAATTATGCTATACACAATAAATTATGCTATTTTTATTTTGATATACTTTTATATTTTTACTGTTATGAATTTTATAAAAAGAATTTTTTCTTTCTAATTATTTTGGAAAATTTCCTTTTTTCCTCTTTATTTTTTTTTTCTTATATTTATTTAAGGTGATGTTGTATAATGATATGTTTAATTTTTCTATTTTAAATAGTTTTTATAAATAGCAAATTATAATTCATGTGTCTGTTATTTTAATCTGTAATTTTTCACCAGTTAATGGAACTGCAAACTAGATACAAATCTGACAAACGGTTTATGTTGGACGAAAGATTCATTGATGATACAAGGGACGAAGACATTGAAGGGGGTCCAGAACCAGAAGATGACCAAGTAGACAGCGTGGAAGTTGACGAAAAGACGAGACAGTATGAAATATTGCAAGGTATCCTCGGCACCGACGTCAAAGGTTTCAATAAAAAGGAACAAGCCGCCCAAAACAAGAATAAGAAAATGTAAGATATAGAAAACACACTTGTTTTTGTTTCTCTACTAATTAATGTTTTTAACCATTATGTGCTCCATCAATTCTACCTATTAACATTCCTAAGACCCAGTTCACACTTGTCGTGTGTTAGGTCCGACAAAATGTCGGGTGATCTAGTGGCAATACATTTTAAATGGAGCTGTTCACACTTGTCGTGTGTTAGGTCCGACAAAATGTCGGGTGATCTAGTGGCAATACATTTTAAATGGAGCTGTTCACACTTGTCATTATCGTGTAAGTGTGAACAGCTCCATTCGAAATGTATTGCCACCAGATCACCCGACATTTTGTCGGACCTAACATATGACAAGTGGGAACGGGGTCTAACTCTTCTTACAAAAACTTTAACTGAGCTTTCATTTGGTTAAAAAATTACTACTTAAATATAAATACTTTTTACTTATTCTCTCCGTTCATTTAATTATTTCTAGGCTGCAGCCAAAGATTATGTTGAGGTACGATCCCACGCGGCCTGATCATGACAAATACATGAGTAAACCAGTGGAGAAACCAGAGGGGTCTAAGAAAAAGTCCAAAAAAGAAAAGAAATTGGAAAAGTTGTCCGCTGTGCATAATGAAAAGGAAAGGCCCGAGGACAAGCCGGCGCCTGAAGTGTCCAAAGAAAGATATTACAAAGTAAATGAGTCGTTAAAGCAAGTCATGAAAGAAGAAAAGCAACCCTTTAGTCTCTTGAGTCTTTTTGGTAAAAGGGAAGAAGAAGGTAACATTTATTAATTGTGTGGTTACTATACAAATAAAGATGTATTTTTTTTAGCGGGTGGCAGTTCTTAAAGGAGAACACACTAAGGCCAATGACTTCCACCTGCACTTATCCACCCTGCCCCCCCAGTCAACATGTCATTTATGTCATAGCACAAGAAAATATAACTCAATGTATGGAAGTGTGAGTTGCCTGCCATACATTGAGTTATCTTATTTTGTGTCAAATGCCACGTTGTCTAGGCACCCTGAAACAGCCTGGGTGGCTAATGTATATCAGAACGTCCCCGATGTCAGCAGACACTATTTCCATTAAACCCGTATTGGTTTTGTAGAGAATTCTGGATCCGACACTCCACTGGGCCAATGCCATTTTACTTATAGTTGTTTACGGTATTACTTATTAGATTTTGTTAAAAGCTTACTAAATGCGCAACTAGATAATCACGACTAAAATAGTTAAGATTGTTATTAAAAAATCTTACTTATAAACGTATACTAAGATGTGACTAACTAGTTCAACAAATTGTTTACGAACACCCTCATTTATTTTTTTCATATGGCCGCATTGGCTTCACAGATGTCAAAAAATAGATAAATGCATGTAATTTTTGGATTACTTCTTCTTCCGGTGCCATGTCAGGAACCCCCGACGTCGGCTATCACTCTGGCAAATCCCTCTCTGTCCTGTGCTGCCCAGAATATCTGTTCCACGGTCCTGAAGCCTTTGGATTACTGACATCGAAAAATGAAAACAAACACCGCTTTGTGCCGTGTTGAGTCAAGTTAAACACGATTGTGAAGAAGAATAACAAGGAAAATGTTATAATTATTAAATTTTTCTGTCAATCTCAAATATGCGTCGGATCATGTGCGAAAGATCCGCCATTTTAAAATATTTGTTATGACGCGTTAGACAAGTGTTAAACAGCCTCTCAACCTGTCCTAATTTGACGTCTATGAAATAAAGGTCTAATAAAGATAGTCACAGTTTATAAGTAAACTTTTTCGCTAACCACGCTCTATTACCCGGTACTATAGATAGTTTACGTTTATAAGTAAGACAGTTAGTGTCAGTTTAAATAAAGTTTCTTTTAATCTATTCCTGCTAGAAGGTTGTATAAATTGTAAGATATTTATTTTTTCAGTTCATTATTGGTAATAATCTTTCTCTCTCTTCTATGCCTTTGTTAAATAACCAATTCAATATTATTATTTTTTTGAAAGAGTTAAAATTTCTGGTATGTCTTGTTTTAGCTTGTTATGTAGTTTTGGTGCTAGGTATGTATAGTTTTTTTGTCCAATATTTACTTTTATTGGATATCTTTACTTATGCGGTAGTAATTCTATTATTGCAGAACAGCTGTGAAGTACCCATCACTGTGTTCTATTTTAGATTAATATTTGTGTCAGACAATTTTCACCCAAATGTACTTCTTTTTATCAGATGACGATAACCTAAACGACGATAAAGAATATTCTACTCAGAGCATTGAAAAGAACAGCCGAACCAAGAATCCGCTGGATTTGTCAAATCCATTTAAATATGACAGTGACACAGACGAAGAACAAACTGAAAAAGAGACAAAACAATTGAACACGTTGGGTGGTGATGAACTCCTCGCCAACACTTTGTTAGTGAAGGAAAACTTTTTCTTTGCTGAAGATGATCCAAGATTAAAAGGTATCATAATTTTACTATCTGTACTTCAATACAATACAGTGGAACCTCTCTTAACGAGCACCTCTCATAACGAGTAATTCGCATAATGAGCAAAAAAAAAATGTGAAAAAATTGCTTCCTAAACTATCGACATTTCGCATAACGAGTGACGCAGAAAGGGGAAGCCACATAAAGTATGACGCATCTATGAGCCGGGACTTTCACGTCATTGCATCAGTCTGTGTCATAGGAAAGAGATTTTATTGTCTGTGCTTAGCACTCAACCATTAGCACGTTACGTGTCGCATGTGATCACACATTTTTCTAAACTTATGTTCATTTTTTTTATGCTATGTTTAATAACCCTTGCAAAAAAGAAAAAGCCACAAGAAGGCAGCCATAAGAGAATAAAAATAACTGTAGAAATGAAACGTAAAATCATTGAAAAGTGAGAAGGTGGTGTAAGCGTAGCTGATCTAGCGCGCTGTGTAAGCGTAGCTGATCTAGCGCGCTCATACAATCGATCTACATCAACGATTTGCACTATCCTCAAGAACAACATTAAAAAAATATTTCGCATGGAACGCATTATCGCGTTTTACATTGATTTATATGGAAAAATTAGTAACGAGTGTTTCACATAACGAGCAAGATTCTGGAACGAATTATGCTCGTTATAAGAGGTTTCACTGTATACGATTTTTTCTTATTTGTATGTATTTTTGAAAAATAAATTATTTAAGATTGTAAATTGACTAAAATTTCTGGTTCTATCTAATGGTAATAGTACAATATACATTAGAGATTAGAGGCTTTCATTGTTAACACTTTTTTTTAATAGATGGGGTTAGTATCACTTAGGCTGAATGATTTCTACAAAAATTAGAGAAAAAATGTTAATATTATAACCAAATCTTGAACAATAATTAACTGCCGTTTTTTTTCATATATAACTATTCTCCCATTTGTTTATTCACAATTATTATTGATAAGCAGATATTACAATAGACTGTTATAAACAAATATTAACTGTGCAATTTGTGTTTGTGAAATTTTTTCAGAGGGACTAAATTTCTTTTTGAACATGAATCCCTCACAAGAAAAGTCCAGGGAAGAGCTGAAATTTTTGGTCAAGAGGAGAATCCAAAATAATTTACGAAATGAGAAATCACATTTTAAGAAAGTTCAGCAGAGACATCCGCCAAAAACAACTAAGTTTAGAAGAAAATGAGAACCAAATATACGCATCTATGATAATTCTGTAATGTTTATTTTATTCTTGGATTCCTCAACACCTATTTTAATAAAATATCAATTGAAAAATCAATAAAATTATATTTTTATTGACAAACTTTTTAACATCTCAATAGAGACGAAGTTGGGATATTGTAGAAGAACCAGGAATTCAAGGCACCTACAGGGCTTACAACCTGTCATAGGCTGGTTTATGAAATCACTTTATGCGCTTGCGCAACGTTCACCAATTATGCCTTCTTATTGAGTTCCCTTATCAATGTAATTTTTGAAAGTTCTATATATTTTGAGTAATGTGTAACAATTTAGCTGAAAATGACATCCACACAAATAACATAATATATGCTGCGAAGAAAAGTTGTAATTTTTACTTAGTTGGAAAAACTATGCAAAATGTCCACTAGGTATTACATACAAAATTCCCTCACTCACGGTACTAAGGTTTAACTATGGTGATATGTTAAGAGAAATGAATTCTCTTGAACAAATCGAGAATTGCATGAAATCAGTCAATTTCCTTGTGACTCCAATTTTTATCAAAATGTTATGATAATTTAATATTATTTTACATATTTGTTATCAAACCAAGCTTATTTCATGTATTGATATGTATGAATCTAAAGTTTTTAAGGGACTGAAGAGACAGAATTATAATTAGCGATTCTAATACAAGAATCTTTAAACAATAAAAGAAAACATATGTACATATCAACCATTTTTATATGTATAGAGGTAAATATTTTTACATGGAGGACAATGTCTAATATAAAAAGAAGGCAAATGCACGTAAAATACTTTATGATAATACAAATAGCAGATTTATTGATCGTATTTTTTTTTATTTAAAAATATAATTGACAAACATTAAAAATAATAAAAAAATAACATTTCATAATAAACATTCTTAAATTTGATATAAGGAGGCTGGGAAGAAATATACTTGTCCCACGTTGGGACCCGAAATTGATATCTGAAGAGGCTAAAAAAATACTTGTCCCATGTTGGGACGCGTAATTGATATATAAAAAATGCTGAAAAGAATACTTCTATTAAAACAAACATTATCGGCTCTCATGTGTCTGAAAAGAAAAATACATAACATACAGGCATGGCAAAAATAATTATAACTGGAAAGATCTTACCAAACTGCTCTCTGACCAGGACTGCTATGAAACACTTACACTTTAACACTTAATTACTTTTTTTATAACTTAAAAACTATCTTATATTTACCCCTCGTTGGTAATGGTATCTGAAAGAAATTTTATTATTAATTCTTAATTTCACCCCCGAAGATTATATGGATCTGAAACACACTTAATCAGTACTTTATACAATTAAAATGCTGAGGCCGCCCGACAGCCCAGCCAACCAAATTTTTATGGAACAACCACGATCGCGGACAATATAATGAATTCGATTCGACTAGCGTTAAGCTACAAATGCCTGGCCAGGCTGAACTGTCGCACGAGGCTCACTACAGATAACTACTGACCGACTCCTACCGAATGACAACTGACTGGACACAGCAGGGCGACCCAGCGCCCGTGGAACATGAAGTAAGAGGGGGGGGGGCTTACTGCATCGCCGGGTGAAAATTTAGATTCCAACAATCTGTTAATTACATTTTAAATGTATTTTCAATATAAAAGATAATGTTTAAATATATGAACAAGGCCTGGGGGGCCGCTATAATCCGTTCCTAGAATTATTAGAAGAAATACATTACGCCAAAGTAAAATAATGGTTATTGGGTATCTTTGAAATCATAATGCATGGAAATATATCGATCACAATACTTAAATAATAAAATATCAAATTATGGTAATATATAGAAATATTCATCCCTCAGTTGAGATCGAGGGAGGAACATACCGGAGAGGAATCATTATTTTTATTCGAGCACATAAATTACTCGCTTGTCGAAAGCCTTAAAAGAAAAAGAAGAAAAAAAAATATAATAGCAACACTGAATATGAATGTCAAAGTTAAATGGCAGCATTTTAGAGTATTTCGTATTTTATTTTGACGGTTTAAAACTTTGAAAGCAATAATTTTATTTTAGTTTTTTTTTCAATTGATTATTGCAATTTACAAATGTTGATATTATTTTAATACTTAAACCTAAAATTAGCGTGTATTACAAAGTTTATTGTCAGTTAAATTATGAAAACGTAGTTTGATGTTGTTTTGTGGATAATTATTTTACGGCTAGTTTTCAGTTTTAATAAATACGAATTATATTAAATATAACAATGGGAGTGGACGAAGATACATTTGTGCACCATTTAAAGTCGCTAAACATCGATCCCGATAGCGTATCGTTTGGTTGGTTATTGGAAGAAGATAATCCGATATTAAATTGGTTTTTCAACAATGTTAATTCTAATAATTGTTTAACAGTTGAAGAAAAAATGATGTGAGTATAACTATACTAAATTTTATCCTATGATTACAATCGAAAAACTTTTAAGTAAATAATACAAAATTTATATAAGTACTTTGTGGAGCGACTTGTAAGTGAGAAGTTTAGCGTTGGCCACAACTCATTCTTTTTTCAATAATCTGCATTTTTTAATTGGCATCGACTTTAATTTGATTTAAGCTTTTCAAAATTGGAAGAGTGCGACGAAGTGTTGAGCGAGTCGGAGCTAACGTCGGAGATGAAGGATATTTTGAACAAGTACGAGGGCATTGCTATACCGACTGATTCCGATGGGTTGACCAAAGCCAAACATCAGGTGGAAGATTTGGATGATTGGATAAGACTGATGGAAGAACAGATGTGTTCCAGCCAGCACTTAATGGACAAATATGAGTAAGAAAACATAATTATTATTAGCTGACTGCTTTTTTTTTTATTTATTTATCTAAAAAAATGGGCAATGTACAATAATAATAAAGAATAACAACATCACCCCACACCTTTGATTTCATCTTGACTTAAATAAAATGAGAGTTCAAGAATTCATTATAAATTTTTACTCCTCACTGACCCAAGGTGGGGAATTATGAATTTTCAATTTTTAAGGATATTTTTTACTGCAGGTTATCAAATAGTATTTAATAAGCATTTCTTGATTTCCCGTCGTATTGTGAGGCAAGAATTTACCATTGCATTGATTCACTCGAAAACAGACGTACTGTATCTGATATGATGCTTCTCCACAATATTATTAATAATAAAATTGATTCTCCTGCTCTCTTAAATTATATATCTTTCAACATCCCTACCTACACCTGTAGACACTAGACACACTCCTCTTTTATATTATATATCTTTCAACATCCCTACCTACACCTGTAGAACTAGACACACTCCTCTTTTATATTATATATCTTTCAACATCCCTACCTACACCTGTAGACACTAGACACACTCCTCTTTTATATTATATATCTTTCAACATCCCTACCTACACCTGTAGACACTAGACACACTCCTCTTTTATATTATATATCTTTCAACATCCCTACCTACACCTGTAGACACTAGACACACTCCTCTTTTATATTATATATCTTTCAACATCCCTACCTACACCTGTAGACACTAGACACACTCCTCTTTTATATTATATATCTTTCAACATCCCTACCTACACCTGTAGACACTAGACACACTCCTCTTTTATATTATATATCTTTCAACATCCCTACCTACACCTGTAGACACTAGACACACTCCTCTTTTATATTATATATCTTTCAACATCCCTACCTACACCTGTAGACACTAGACACACTCCTCTTTTATATTATATATCTTTCAACATCCCTACCTACACCTGTAGACACTAGACACACTCCTCTTTTATATTATATATCTTTCAACATCCCTACCTACACCTGTAGAACTAGACACACTCCTCTTTTATATTATATATCTTTCAACATCCCTACCTACACCTGTAGACACTAGACACACTCCTCTTTTATATTATATATCTTTCAACATCCCTACCTACACCTGTAGACACTAGACACACTCCTCTTTTATATTATATATCTTTCAACATCCCTACCTACACCTGTAGACACTAGACACACTCCTCTTTTATATTATATATCTTTCAACATCCCTACCTACACCTGTAGACACTAGACACACTCCTCTTTTATATTATATATCTTTCAACATCCCTACCTACACCTGTAGACACTAGACACACTCCTCTTTTATATTATATATCTTTCAACATCCCTACCTACACCTGTAGACACTAGACACACTCCTCTTTTATATTATATATCTTTCAACATCCCTACCTACACCTGTAGACACTAGACACACTCCTCTTTTATATTATATATCTTTCAACATCCCTACCTACACCTGTAGACACTAGACACACTCCTCTTTTATATTATATATCTTTCAACATCCCTACCTACACCTGTAGACACTAGACACACTCCTCTTTTATATTATATATCTTTCAACATCCCTACCTACACCTGTAGACACTAGACACACTCCTCTTTTATATTATATATCTTTCAACATCCCTACCTACACCTGTAGAACTAGACACACTCCTCTTTTATATTATATATCTTTCAACATCCCTACCTACACCTGTAGAACTAGACACACTCCTCTTTTATATTATATATCTTTCAACATCCCTACCTACACCTGTAGACACTAGACACACTCCTCTTTTATATTATATATCTTTCAACATCCCTACCTACACCTGTAGACACTAGACACACTCCTCTTTTATATTATATATCTTTCAACATCCCTACCTACACCTGTAGACACTAGACACACTCCTCTTTTATATTATATATCTTTCAACATCCCTACCTACACCTGTAGACACTAGACACACTCCTCTTTTATATTATATATCTTTCAACATCCCTACCTACACCTGTAGAACTAGACACACTCCTCTTTTATATTATATATCTTTCAACATCCCTACCTACACCTGTAGACACTAGACACACTCCTCTTTTATATTATATATCTTTCAACATCCCTACCTACACCTGTAGACACTAGACACACTCCTCTTTTATATTATATATCTTTCAACATCCCTACCTACACCTGTAGACACTAGACACACTCCTCTTTTATATTATATATCTTTCAACATCCCTACCTACACCTGTAGACACTAGACACACTCCTCTTTTATATTATATATCTTTCAACATCCCTACCTACACCTGTAGACACTAGACACACTCCTCTTTTATATTATATATCTTTCAACATCCCTACCTACACCTGTAAGAACTAGACACACTCCTCTTTTATATTATATATCTTTCAACATCCCTACCTACACCTGTAGACACTAGACACACTCCTCTTTTATATTATATATCTTTCAACATCCCTACCTACACCTGTAGAACTAGACACACTCCTCTTTTATATTATATATCTTTCAACATCCCTACCTACACCTGTAGAACTAGACACACTCCTCTTTTATATTATATATCTTTCAACATCCCTACCTACACCTGTAGAACTAGACACACTCCTCTTTTATATTATATATCTTTCAACATCCCTACCTACACCTGTAGAACTAGACACACTCCTCTTTTATATTATATATCTTTCAACATCCCTACCTACACCTGTAGAACTAGACACACTCCTCTTTTATATTATATATCTTTCAACATCCCTACCTACACCTGTAGACACTAGACACACTCCTCTTTTATATTATATATCTTTCAACATCCCTACCTACACCTGTAGAACTAGACACACTCCTCTTTTATATTATATATCTTTCAACATCCCTACCTACACCTGTAGAACTAGACACACTCCTCTTTTATATTATATATCTTTCAACATCCCTACCTACACCTGTAGAACTAGACACACTCCTCTTTTATATTATATATCTTTCAACATCCCTACCTACACCTGTAGAACTAGACACACTCCTCTTTTATATTATATATCTTTCAACATCCCTACCTACACCTGTAGACACTAGACACACTCCTCTTTTATATTATATATCTTTCAACATCCCTACCTACACCTGTAGAACTAGACACACTCCTCTTTTATATTATATATCTTTCAACATCCCTACCTACACCTGTAGACACTAGACACACTCCTCTTTTATATTATATATCTTTCAACATCCCTACCTACACCTGTAGAACTAGACACACTCCTCTTTTATATTATATATCTTTCAACATCCCTACCTACACCTGTAGACACTAGACACACTCCTCTTTTATATTATATATCTTTCAACATCCCTACCTACACCTGTAGAACTAGACACACTCCTCTTTTATATTATATATCTTTCAACATCCCTACCTACACCTGTAGACACTAGACACACTCCTCTTTTATATTATATATCTTTCAACATCCCTACCTACACCTGTAGACACTAGACACACTCCTCTTTTATATTATATATCTTTCAACATCCCTACCTACACCTGTAGACACTAGACACACTCCTCTTTTATATTATATATCTTTCAACATCCCTACCTACACCTGTAGACACTAGACACACTCCTCTTTTATATTATATATCTTTCAACATCCCTACCTACACCTGTAGACACTAGACACACTCCTCTTTTATATTATATATCTTTCAACATCCCTACCTACACCTGTAGAACTAGACACACTCCTCTTTTATATTATATATCTTTCAACATCCCTACCTACACCTGTAGAACTAGACACACTCCTCTTTTATATTATATATCTTTCAACATCCCTACCTACACCTGTAGAACTAGACACACTCCTCTTTTATATTATATATCTTTCAACATCCCTACCTACACCTGTAGAACTAGACACACTCCTCTTTTATATTATATATCTTTCAACATCCCTACCTACACCTGTAGACACTAGACACACTCCTCTTTTATATTATATATCTTTCAACATCCCTACCTACACCTGTAGAACTAGACACACTCCTCTTTTATATTATATATCTTTCAACATCCCTACCTACACCTGTAGAACTAGACACACTCCTCTTTTATATTATATATCTTTCAACATCCCTACCTACACCTGTAGACACTAGACACACTCCTCTTTTATATTATATATCTTTCAACATCCCTACCTACACCTGTAGAACTAGACACACTCCTCTTTTATATTATATATCTTTCAACATCCCTACCTACACCTGTAGACACTAGACACACTCCTCTTTTATATTATATATCTTTCAACATCCCTACCTACACCTGTAGAACTAGACACACTCCTCTTTTATATTATATATCTTTCAACATCCCTACCTACACCTGTAGAACTAGACACACTCCTCTTTTATATTATATATCTTTCAACATCCCTACCTACACCTGTAGACACTAGACACACTCCTCTTTTATATTATATATCTTTCAACATCCCTACCTACACCTGTAGACACTAGACACACTCCTCTTTTATATTATATATCTTTCAACATCCCTACCTACACCTGTAGACACTAGACACACTCCTCTTTTATATTATATATCTTTCAACATCCCTACCTACACCTGTAGACACTAGACACACTCCTCTTTTATATTATATATCTTTCAACATCCCTACCTACACCTGTAGAACTAGACACACTCCTCTTTTATATTATATATCTTTCAACATCCCTACCTACACCTGTAGACACTAGACACACTCCTCTTTTATATTATATATCTTTCAACATCCCTACCTACACCTGTAGAACTAGACACACTCCTCTTTTATATTATATATCTTTCAACATCCCTACCTACACCTGTAGAACTAGACACACTCCTCTTTTATATTATATATCTTTCAACATCCCTACCTACACCTGTAGAACTAGACACACTCCTCTTTTATATTATATATCTTTCAACATCCCTACCTACACCTGTAGAACTAGACACACTCCTCTTTTATATTATATATCTTTCAACATCCCTACCTACACCTGTAGACACTAGACACACTCCTCTTTTATATTATATATCTTTCAACATCCCTACCTACACCTGTAGAACTAGACACACTCCTCTTTTATATTATATATCTTTCAACATCCCTACCTACACCTGTAGACACTAGACACACTCCTCTTTTATATTATATATCTTTCAACATCCCTACCTACACCTGTAGAACTAGACACACTCCTCTTTTATATTATATATCTTTCAACATCCCTACCTACACCTGTAGACACTAGACACACTCCTCTTTTATATTATATATCTTTCAACATCCCTACCTACACCTGTAGAACTAGACACACTCCTCTTTTATATTATATATCTTTCAACATCCCTACCTACACCTGTAGACACTAGACACACTCCTCTTTTATATTATATATCTTTCAACATCCCTACCTACACCTGTAGACACTAGACACACTCCTCTTTTATATTATATATCTTTCAACATCCCTACCTACACCTGTAGAACTAGACACACTCCTCTTTTATATTATATATCTTTCAACATCCCTACCTACACCTGTAGAACTAGACACACTCCTCTTTTATATTATATATCTTTCAACATCCCTACCTACACCTGTAGACACTAGACACACTCCTCTTTTATATTATATATCTTTCAACATCCCTACCTACACCTGTAGAACTAGACACACTCCTCTTTTATATTATATATCTTTCAACATCCCTACCTACACCTGTAGAACTAGACACACTCCTCTTTTATATTATATATCTTTCAACATCCCTACCTACACCTGTAGAACTAGACACACTCCTCTTTTATATTATATATCTTTCAACATCCCTACCTACACCTGTAGAACTAGACACACTCCTCTTTTATATTATATATCTTTCAACATCCCTACCTACACCTGTAGAACTAGACACACTCCTCTTTTATATTATATATCTTTCAACATCCCTACCTACACCTGTAGACACTAGACACACTCCTCTTTTATATTATATATCTTTCAACATCCCTACCTACACCTGTAGAACTAGACACACTCCTCTTTTATATTATATATCTTTCAACATCCCTACCTACACCTGTAGAACTAGACACACTCCTCTTTTATATTATATATCTTTCAACATCCCTACCTACACCTGTAGAACTAGACACACTCCTCTTTTATATTATATATCTTTCAACATCCCTACCTACACCTGTAGAACTAGACACACTCCTCTTTTATATTATATATCTTTCAACATCCCTACCTACACCTGTAGACACTAGACACACTCCTCTTTTATATTATATATCTTTCAACATCCCTACCTACACCTGTAGAACTAGACACACTCCTCTTTTATATTATATATCTTTCAACATCCCTACCTACACCTGTAGACACTAGACACACTCCTCTTTTATATTATATATCTTTCAACATCCCTACCTACACCTGTAGAACTAGACACACTCCTCTTTTATATTATATATCTTTCAACATCCCTACCTACACCTGTAGACACTAGACACACTCCTCTTTTATATTATATATCTTTCAACATCCCTACCTACACCTGTAGAACTAGACACACTCCTCTTTTATATTATATATCTTTCAACATCCCTACCTACACCTGTAGACACTAGACACACTCCTCTTTTATATTATATATCTTTCAACATCCCTACCTACACCTGTAGACACTAGACACACTCCTCTTTTATATTATATATCTTTCAACATCCCTACCTACACCTGTAGACACTAGACACACTCCTCTTTTATATTATATATCTTTCAACATCCCTACCTACACCTGTAGACACTAGACACACTCCTCTTTTATATTATATATCTTTCAACATCCCTACCTACACCTGTAGACACTAGACACACTCCTCTTTTATATTATATATCTTTCAACATCCCTACCTACACCTGTAGAACTAGACACACTCCTCTTTTATATTATATATCTTTCAACATCCCTACCTACACCTGTAGAACTAGACACACTCCTCTTTTATATTATATATCTTTCAACATCCCTACCTACACCTGTAGAACTAGACACACTCCTCTTTTATATTATATATCTTTCAACATCCCTACCTACACCTGTAGAACTAGACACACTCCTCTTTTATATTATATATCTTTCAACATCCCTACCTACACCTGTAGAACTAGACACACTCCTCTTTTATATTATATATCTTTCAACATCCCTACCTACACCTGTAGACACTAGACACACTCCTCTTTTATATTATATATCTTTCAACATCCCTACCTACACCTGTAGAACTAGACACACTCCTCTTTTATATTATATATCTTTCAACATCCCTACCTACACCTGTAGACACTAGACACACTCCTCTTTTATATTATATATCTTTCAACATCCCTACCTACACCTGTAGAACTAGACACACTCCTCTTTTATATTATATATCTTTCAACATCCCTACCTACACCTGTAGAACTAGACACACTCCTCTTTTATATTATATATCTTTCAACATCCCTACCTACACCTGTAGAACTAGACACACTCCTCTTTTATATTATATATCTTTCAACATCCCTACCTACACCTGTAGAACTAGACACACTCCTCTTTTATATTATATATCTTTCAACATCCCTACCTACACCTGTAGAACTAGACACACTCCTCTTTTATATTATATATCTTTCAACATCCCTACCTACACCTGTAGACACTAGACACACTCCTCTTTTATATTATATATCTTTCAACATCCCTACCTACACCTGTAGAACTAGACACACTCCTCTTTTATATTATATATCTTTCAACATCCCTACCTACACCTGTAGACACTAGACACACTCCTCTTTTATATTATATATCTTTCAACATCCCTACCTACACCTGTAGAACTAGACACACTCCTCTTTTATATTATATATCTTTCAACATCCCTACCTACACCTGTAGACACTAGACACACTCCTCTTTTATATTATATATCTTTCAACATCCCTACCTACACCTGTAGACACTAGACACACTCCTCTTTTATATTATATATCTTTCAACATCCCTACCTACACCTGTAGAACTAGACACACTCCTCTTTTATATTATATATCTTTCAACATCCCTACCTACACCTGTAGACACTAGACACACTCCTCTTTTATATTATATATCTTTCAACATCCCTACCTACACCTGTAGAACTAGACACACTCCTCTTTTATATTATATATCTTTCAACATCCCTACCTACACCTGTAGACACTAGACACACTCCTCTTTTATATTATATATCTTTCAACATCCCTACCTACACCTGTAGAACTAGACACACTCCTCTTTTATATTATATATCTTTCAACATCCCTACCTACACCTGTAGACACTAGACACACTCCTCTTTTATATTATATATCTTTCAACATCCCTACCTACACCTGTAGACACTAGACACACTCCTCTTTTATATTATATATCTTTCAACATCCCTACCTACACCTGTAGAACTAGACACACTCCTCTTTTATATTATATATCTTTCAACATCCCTACCTACACCTGTAGACACTAGACACACTCCTCTTTTATATTATATATCTTTCAACATCCCTACCTACACCTGTAGAACTAGACACACTCCTCTTTTATATTATATATCTTTCAACATCCCTACCTACACCTGTAGAACTAGACACACTCCTCTTTTATATTATATATCTTTCAACATCCCTACCTACACCTGTAGAACTAGACACACTCCTCTTTTATATTATATATCTTTCAACATCCCTACCTACACCTGTAGAACTAGACACACTCCTCTTTTATATTATATATCTTTCAACATCCCTACCTACACCTGTAGACACTAGACACACTCCTCTTTTATATTATATATCTTTCAACATCCCTACCTACACCTGTAGAACTAGACACACTCCTCTTTTATATTATATATCTTTCAACATCCCTACCTACACCTGTAGACACTAGACACACTCCTCTTTTATATTATATATCTTTCAACATCCCTACCTACACCTGTAGAACTAGACACACTCCTCTTTTATATTATATATCTTTCAACATCCCTACCTACACCTGTAGAACTAGACACACTCCTCTTTTATATTATATATCTTTCAACATCCCTACCTACACCTGTAGACACTAGACACACTCCTCTTTTATATTATATATCTTTCAACATCCCTACCTACACCTGTAGAACTAGACACACTCCTCTTTTATATTATATATCTTTCAACATCCCTACCTACACCTGTAGACACTAGACACACTCCTCTTTTATATTATATATCTTTCAACATCCCTACCTACACCTGTAGAACTAGACACACTCCTCTTTTATATTATATATCTTTCAACATCCCTACCTACACCTGTAGAACTAGACACACTCCTCTTTTATATTATATATCTTTCAACATCCCTACCTACACCTGTAGACACTAGACACACTCCTCTTTTATATTATATATCTTTCAACATCCCTACCTACACCTGTAGAACTAGACACACTCCTCTTTTATATTATATATCTTTCAACATCCCTACCTACACCTGTAGACACTAGACACACTCCTCTTTTATATTATATATCTTTCAACATCCCTACCTACACCTGTAGAACTAGACACACTCCTCTTTTATATTATATATCTTTCAACATCCCTACCTACACCTGTAGAACTAGACACACTCCTCTTTTATATTATATATCTTTCAACATCCCTACCTACACCTGTAGAACTAGACACACTCCTCTTTTATATTATATATCTTTCAACATCCCTACCTACACCTGTAGACACTAGACACACTCCTCTTTTATATTATATATCTTTCAACATCCCTACCTACACCTGTAGAACTAGACACACTCCTCTTTTATATTATATATCTTTCAACATCCCTACCTACACCTGTAGACACTAGACACACTCCTCTTTTATATTATATATCTTTCAACATCCCTACCTACACCTGTAGAACTAGACACACTCCTCTTTTATATTATATATCTTTCAACATCCCTACCTACACCTGTAGAACTAGACACACTCCTCTTTTATATTATATATCTTTCAACATCCCTACCTACACCTGTAGAACTAGACACACTCCTCTTTTATATTATATATCTTTCAACATCCCTACCCGTAGAACTAGACACACTCATCTTTTCCGCCTAACCATTCAACACACCAACTATGCTCAACATGCAACAATGTACAGAATCTGTAATACATACAATAGGAATTTCCAAGAGATCGACATATTCTTACTTAGCGCCCCCACATTTAAACAAATATATCAGACATAAAATTTCATCCTCATAATCTTTATCAACACACTTAATGTACTGCACACATTTATATGTGCAATTTCACACATCATTCACACAATATCTCATCATAATATGTAACCATTCCTAATGTATCTTAATATACTACAATAACTTCAGTGACAACCTGTAATTGGCTTTATTATTAATCAAATCATCTTTATTTTATATAATTTATTATATGCTTCCTCTAAATAAATAAATAGTATTCATGCTGAGATTGTATTCTGAAAGTTTCATAACAATGTATCTGTGTGTACCTTGTGCTATGTACGGCGTGTTTATTCTACTTTGCAAATTTGTATACCTAATACTTAGGCCCCATTAGATTTTGAATGATATCTGAGTAGTGCGTCTTAATTTTTTAACCTTCAAATATTTCAAAGTGATCCCAAGCTCGGGAAACTTTGAAATTTGATATTTTTATATTCAAATCGGTAAAAAGGTACATCACTTTCATAAAATGGCAACGCAGATTTATCAAGTTTTTCATTATAAAATATTTAAATCCATAATAATTTAACAAAACTCATTTCATGAAAATGTTGTACATTTTCAAAACAAAATTTGAATACTTTGTAGATTGCCTTGGTGGTGAGAAGTTTAGGGTTGACCACACCCTCTCATTTTTATATTATGTTAAGTAATAGTTCTTTACTACATTGTCTAATTTCAATGATTTTTTTTTCAGTATAATGTGGCGGATTTATTGCCTGTAGGCAATTTCTTATGGGGGTAATAATTTCGGATGGGGTAATAAAAATAATGTCATAGAGTAATATAAGTAACTGAATGTTACTACCCAATCTCATATCTTGACCAACAAAGTAGTTTTTCTACAAGAAGTATAAACATAATTATATTTTAATGGATGGGGGTAATAAATAATTTTAGAGAGGAATATAAGTAACTGAATGTTACTACCCAATCTCATATCTTGACCAACAAAGTAGTTTTTCTACAAGAAGTATAAACATAATTATATTTTTTCAGAGAAATAAACCACGAACTTTCCAAGGAACAGTATGAATTAAATGAACTGATGTCGATAGAGAATGCGAGACTAATGAAACTGACAAACGAATGTGAAGTGCTGATATCCAAGTCACGAGATGAGAAATTACATTATTTCAATTTACTGGAGGATATTCTGAAAGTCTGTGCAGCGTCAAAAGTTGTGAGTACCTATTTATTCTGAATCAAAATTTTGTGATTGAATATTAAATCCTTCAGCACTTTGCATTCTCTTCTTATTTGATTCGATAATTCTATTTAATTGACAAATTTTTAACTTCTCAATAGAGACGAAGTTGGTGTATTATAAGAGAACCAGGAAGCTCAAGACACCTACAGGGCTTATGACCTGTCATCGGCTGGTTTACATGATCACTTTCACCAATTATGCCTTATTGAGTTACCTTATCAGTGTAATTTTGAAAGTTCTTATCTAGTTTTGAGATATATGGATTCATCATCATCATTGGCCCTACAGCCCGTTGCTGGCCTTGGCCTCCTTCAGAATCCGTCGCTATTCCTCCCTGCACTCTGCAGCTCTCTTACAGTTGGTAAGGCCCAGCACTCGTATATCAGCCTCCACATCGTCCAGCCATCTCATTTTTAGTCTGCCTCTTCTTCCGTCTGGTGTGGTGTTTAAAACCTTGTTGGGAGTACGATCATCACTCATCCTGTGGACATGGCCCAACCATTGCAGTCTTCTTATTTTAATGAACTGTACAATGTTAGGTTCGCCATACAGTGACTCTAATTTGTGATTGAATCGTATCCTCCACACTCCATTTTCGAGTTTTATGGAATTATAAAGTAAAAATTTAAAAGTTGATAACCCCTGACTGAAATGAAATTTGAGCGGATAAAAAGTTATAATAGGACACACACACAGACACATAAAATGTTCTACTCCTAATTCTGAGTTAATCCATAAATAAAACGTATATGTTACGAAGCCTCTAAGTTGGTGTTTTTTGACTTCAAAGTAGAAAAAAACATGAAAATATAGACCTGACCATACAAATTTCACGTATTTTGGCTTGATACTATGTCAATATGTTAAGAGAAATAAATTCTCTTGAAAAAAATGGACAGTTGGAATAATATATACATTACGAAGCATTAAATTCTACTCTCGATTCACTTATGCTGTTTCGGTTTTTGCAGTCTGAGGATAAAATATTCTTTTCCCAAGCCCCCTTGGATGATTACTGTGCGAAAACAGAACTTCTGGCAAACTACATGAAGTACAACGTCAACAGACAGTTGGAATACTTCTCTGGGGGACAAGAGAGTACAGACTGTTTAGGGTCGCCCATCGTGTGCGGTGCAGGAGACAAGCAGAGTCAGGAAGCAAAGGACGCTGAGGACAAACTGAGGGAAGTTTTTGAAAAGTAAGTCGGAAAAATTCTCAAAAGTCATGTTGAATTAATGTCATTAATCTATGAAAGATACATTTGCCATTTATCTATGAAAGATACATTTGTATGATCAGTATGCCATTTATCTATGAGATACATTTGTATGATCATTATACCATTTATCTATGAAAGATACATTCATATGATCAGTATGCCATTTATATATGAGAGATACATTTGTATGATCAGTATGCCATTTATCTATGAAAGATACATTCGTATGATCAGTGCCATTTATCTATGAAAATACGTTCATATGATCAGTATGCCATTTATCTATGAAAGATACATTTGAATGATCAGTATGCTATTTATCTATGAAAGATGATCATTATGGCTTTGCTTACAAGCCTGCATAATTCAAATTGAAATTATTATTGATTTGGTGGTGGATATGTATGGTTATGTTAAATTGAATTATTCTATTGATTGATAAAACATCCACCATCAAAGTATCTTATATAAAGATAAAATGGGCAACTAATAATCCATTATTAAACATAAGATATTACTCACTCTGATTATAAAAAGAAATTCCAATAAATACATGTTACTTTTATTAATTTTGGTGTATTGTTTTACACAATAGGCCCAATTCAGATTCGACTAAAAATTTTATACGGAATTTTAGTATATGAGAAATGTCAAAAAGTTGACCAAATTTATACGGGATTAAATTGGTATTCAGATTCTCTAATTTTATCTCATGACGTCACACCGCGCGGATAAAATCCTTTTATCCACGGTTTCCCGTTGATTTGGACGTTTTCATATTCCGATTCGCATCTTAGACGTTCGATCTTTTAAAATATGACTTAAATTTATGCGGGTCGTTTGACATCCGTCTACAATTTTGTACGCTGGATAAGGGCTCCATTATTTGTTTGTTTTTACTTTATTCAATTATTATTAATAATTATTTGGTGAAATCGTTTAAAGTGGAGTATTTTTTTACTCACGTCTAAAGAAAAATAAACGCGATAACTTTTTAATTGTACAAATTTATGACAAACAATAATCATCACGTATTTATAGGTACAGGTTCCTTGACTTTCGTTGATATTTTTAGAGACCACACAAATAATGGAATTTTATTATCTTTGCCTAGATAATGGATAAAGAAGGTAAAGTTGTAAATTTTATTGGTTTTTGTAGCTTTTAACTAATGATGTGACACGAATTTTATTAAAAGTAATTGTTAGAGATTCCACTTGTCAAATAACGTACTTACAAATTATATATCTATCATAATAATGAAAATCTACCAAGAATGGTCATTCATCATCAATTTTAATATGAAGTATTCTTACAAGTAGCTAAATTTATATTCAATGTTCTACTAAAGTTTGGGGTTTCAGTCAAAATCTCACATACAAGTTGTCTGTCATTTGAGGTTAGGTTATTATATAAACCATTATGTTCATTTTAAAACTTAGGTAACTCTGGATTAAATAATTATTACCATGGGTAATAACGCCCCAGATGAACCGACAGGATACTAAAAACAGGAATTCTTAGTTAGAATAATAATTTGTATACTATAAATAAATAAATTTTGTTCATTGCAGATGAAGACATTATTGAAATAGATATTGGCAATAGCGACAGACTTACTTATGATGATACTTACATTTTTTTCCACGTTGCAAGGACTAGAAGTAATTTAATAAGAAGACACATCACTTAAAAAAAAATCATATATATATTTACTTATAAATTTTAAATTTGTCACATTTTCTATGTATGTATAAAAGAAATAATCGTAATATAAATACATGTGTATTAAATTTGTTGTATCTAATTTGTAGAACCTTTTAAGCAGTAGACAGAATGACAAGGAAAAATAAAACAAGTACTTATGTAAATTGTTATAAAAATAATATATATTTTTTTTCATTAATTCTGTATATTATAAAAAAGAATTACAATAATATTTTCCACCAAACTGCATAATAGTTTTTTGGCAAGGCAGATTCTCTTTTTCACATAACTAATGTATCTAATTAAAACATTTTATTTTACAGATCCATAGGTAGGTATAATAAAATCTGAATAGGTAGCTATTTACATTCAAATAATAATTATATGCAAAAAGGTTATTATACTATATCAAAACACCAAAAAAAATTCAATAATTAGTGAAAAAAATAATTCAGTCCCTTGATAGAGAAACATCATTAAACTCTGGATTGTTAGAAATCGCCAAATCTGAATTTCTCTGGTATTCTGGATCCACAATCTTTCAACTCTGGTGTCACTAGTAGAATTCCCTGTAAAACAAATAATAACATTGTATTACATGAATTATTAAATGGTCTTAATCATTTTCATAAAAGAAGCCGTCAGTCTAACATAATAAACACGAGTTTGAGTAATGACTGTCATATGAGTAGAAAATGAAAACTAATTTGAATTCAAATGAAAGATACAGTTTGGAATGTTACTTGTTATTACCCTGATGTACCTATATAATAACAAGTGATGCGTCATAAATACGGCTCACTTTTCTTCCAGTTATCACTAGATATGCTCGACATATTTAACCTATAAAATTTCAAGGCAAAACTTTATATTGACATATCTAACTTACCTTCATAAATTTACTATCTTTCCATTTCTCATTACACTATTCGTTGATACTAAGTCAATCATCAACTCCATCTGCTTCTTTGTACTCTTAATTTTGGATTTATCCTTAGGTATCCATAGCAAATAGCGCCGTACAAATTAGAAATGTTTCGGTTTTGGAGGTAAACTTTGTTTTAACCATAGAATACACTAACTAGTTTTGACAATAAAATCTCTTTTCTATGGTTTTGACGTTTTTAGGCTGTTGAATATTGCTAGAGAAATAAATTTTCGAATGTCTTGAATATTATTATATTATTTTTTGTGTCGCGGCAACACCGAAAATGTTTTTATTCACGGTGACTAAAATTTTTCGGGCGAATTCATTTTAGTCGGCCATTGTTTAAGACGAAATCAGAATAGGAGTTTTTCGACGCTTGCGACTAAAATTTTATTCGGGACGTATAAAAACTAATTTTAGTCGGCAAATCTGAATCGGACATAATACATCTTCTTTTATGGTTCTATCTTGTACTTTAGGGATGAATAATAAAGCCGTAAATATTCACCGTATTGTGTTGAGGATTGCACACAATATGTGTTCTTTAATGGTTCTATCTTTTTCTTTAGGGATGAATAATAAAGCTGTAAATATTCACCGTATTGTGTTGAGGGTTGCACACAAGATGTCTTCTTTTATGGTTCTATTTTGTACTTTAGGGATGAATAATAAATCCGTCAATATTCACAGTATTGTGTCTAGGGTTGCACACAATATCTCTTCTTTTATGGTTCTATCTTGTACTTTAGGGATGAATAATAAAGCCGTAAATATTCACAGTATTGTGTTGAGGGTTGCACACAATATCTCTTCTTTTATGGTTCTATCTTTTACTTTAGGGATGAATAATAAAGCTGTCAATATTCACAGTATTGTGTCTAGGGTTGCACACAATATCTCTTCTTTTATGGTTCTATCTTGTACTTAAGGGATGAATAATAAAGCCGTAAATATTCACAGTATTGTGTTGAGGGTTGCACACAATATCTCTTCTTTTATGGTTCTATCTTTTACTTTAGGGATGAATAATAAAGCTGTCAATATTCACAGTATTGTGTCTAGGGTTGCACACAATATCTCTTCTTTTATGGTTCTATCTTGTACTTTAGGGATGAATAATAAAGCCGTAAATATTCACAGTATTGTGTTGAGGGTTGCACACAATATCTCTTCTTTTATGGTTCTATCTTTTACTTTAGGGATGAATAATAAAGCTGTCAATATTCACAGTATTGTGTCTAGGGTTGCACACAATATCTCTTCTTTTATGGTTCTATTTTGTACTTTAGGGATGAATAATAATAAAGCCGTAAATAATCACTGTATTGTGTTGAGGATTGCACACAATATGTATGTCTTCGCGCCTCCAACGTCCCCTGTCATCAGTTGCTGTCCTCCAGTTGGACACCTGGAGAAGCTGTTCTGCATCCCTCCTCACACCATCCTCCCACCTCAGCTTTGGTTTTCCCTCCTTTTTCCACCCGTATGTCCATATAGAATCCTTCTGGGGACCCGTCTTTCCGGCATTCTTTGTACATGGGTGATTCGATTTGTTATAAACTATCTATATTTTTGGTATATATGTATATTGATTTTTTCGTTTTTTGACTACTTTTAGAATGTTTTAACTATTTTAATGAAACATCAAACATTCTTAATTGGAATTATTTTCAACATCTATGCGGCAGTTCAAGACATATTTTTTATAATTTTACTATGCAGAATGTCTTATAATAAGCTAGAGAACCTATCCCAGGGGTGCCAAAATCGAAAATCTGAGAAAAAAAAAAGCCATACAAAAGTGATATAATATATATCTGGTTACGTAGTGCTCTAGTATGCGAGCGAGTATCAAAAGAGACCTGCTTATACCATTCGCGGGCTTTATTACATTAATGAAAATTACGAATGAAGATGCTGACTAATCACTATGCTATACGTCCGTATAGTAGCGCTAAAGTTTACTGAATAACTTTGTTAACTATGGTGGCTGTATATAAGAGTGCAAGCAACATTGACCTTTTTCCAATAAAAATGGCTTTTTACATCCATTGTTTTCACTGCTTTCTCTTGTATCTTTATATATTATATCAAAATGTGTTTACTTTCAGGTTGGAACAAGCTTTATGGTTTTACGCAAATGAAAAAGCCGAAATGTTTGGAATGTTGGAGAAAAAGAAATTCATTCAAGAATATGATCACAAGTCGTGTTATGACACTAGGTAGGTAATTATTTCATTTATTTACTTTTCTATTAGTTTCTCTTTTATTTTTTTTTAAATCAATAACAAAAGAAAGAAAATGTATGACTGCAATAAGCAAACTGATCTATGAAACGAGTGGCCAACGCTAAATTCCTCACTAACAAGTCACTCATAAAGTATTCAAATTTTGTTTGAAAAATATTCAGCATTTTCAATGATGTGAAATGAGTTTGTTTTAAATTATTTTTTATTTAAATTTTTTACTATGAAAACTTAATAATTCTTCAATGCCATTTTATGATGTGCCTTTTTAGCAATTCGAAAATAAAATTTTCAAATTTTAAGTTTCCCGAGCTTGGGGTCACTTTGAAGTATTTGACAGTTGAAAAAGTTGAGAAGCACTGTTCAGATATCATTCAAAATCTAGTGGGGTCTAACGGAGTATTAGATATACATATTTAGATGGGTCGGTGGCAGAGCGGTTAGCGCGCTGGTTTAGTAATCCAGTGATCGCGAGTTCGAATCCTGCCTCGACCGATTTCGTTCACCTATAGCACAAGCATTTATTTGCTTATTTTAGAGAACGTAGGAAGATGTATATGTACTTGTTTAACAAGGACATATTTATTAAAAAAAAAAAAATATTTGCAAAATAATTGATAATGTAAAAACTATGTTGGACGCTATGAATTTTATTGAATGTATTTGTATCACATAATTATGTATTAATTTTAGCTTTCGGTTCTCCTCCATATAAACTTTAACTATGCCAAATCTCACACTAATATGGGCGCGCAATTTGCTTAAAAAGGGGTCGGAAGTTTTCGTTTCATATATTAATGTACCATAGACATATTTTCTTTGTAATATAATGTTATAAATAAATAAATATTTTAAAATGTCTGAAGATCCTGGGATTGACAAACTTTGTCAAACAGAAGAAAATAGTGGCTTAGCGGTTAGCGCGCCGGGTTAATAATCTAGTGGTCGCGAGTCCGATTTGTGACCCTCGGGTATTTGGTGCCGATGTGTAAAACATTGCACTTATCTTTGTTCAGCTTGAGCATCCATTTCTGTGTCCAAGTAAATATGCTGTTTAGATCCTCCTGTAATTGTACATGATCTCTTAGTGTGTCGCCAAACAACTTTGTGTCGTCTGCAAACAGTTTTACAGGAGAATCAAGAGTCAACGCCAAGTTTACAATATGAACAGGATGGGTCCAAGAACCGATCCTTGTGGGACAGAACTCAATACTTGTTTCAAAAATAGATAAAAACGTTCAAGATACTCCACGGTAACTAAAATATAAAAAAAATTTAATGGTATGTTATTTTTTTTTGTATTCTTCTTCTTCTCTAGCTCTCGTTCCTCCACTGTTCTGGTCTCTATTCTGTCTTCTCCCCATTCAAGATTTACCGGTCTTCCAACACTCATATTATTTGTCCAAGGCCACCACTGCAGTATTCTAGGCGCCCACCAAGTATCCCCCTGTCTGGCCAAGTGTCCAGCCCACCGCCACTTTAATCCAGCAATTTTATTGTTTATTGTATTAAAATGTTTTATTTTCAATTTCAGTTTTGAGAAAGTGAAATATGCGGGTCTCGTGAAAGTGACGGAAAAAAAATTAGAAATCATTCACCAGCAAAAGCTCCCCGAAGCCATCGAACGCTTTGTGGATCGCCAGGGTGAAAAATTTACTCTGGCAGAGCTGCATCAGAAGCATATGAAAATCAAGTATGTTAATTGTTGATAAAATAAGCTTTTTGTAATTTATTTAATAAATTCATTTAGTGTTTAAGTTTTATTATATTTCTCAATGCATTCATTTTTATTTTGATTTTGTTGATCCTATTTTCATATAATTGACTCATTTTTTTAAAAAATACTGTGTAAGTACCATACATAATAAATAATTATTACTTGTGATCGCATAGAAGTCAAAATTCGACCGTGATTCATTAAATTTTTAAGTTTGTAAAGTCATTGGACCTAATCATGATAAACGAGTGGGTTGTGGCCAACACTAAACTCTCCACACCATAGTAAGCGTTTATTTTTTCTAAATGCATTTTTATGAAGTACATTTCTATTAGATTCTTAAACAAATATAAGATTCCCAGAAGACAAAAGACATTGTCACGAAACTCATAGTATGCATTTTCTACATGATACCTGTTGAGTTTAAGCTAAAATGCACTCAAAGATCCATGGAAAGGCAAATGATAGGCGTAAATCCAAGAGACAAAATTAGAAATTCAGAAATCAGACGCCAGACAAAAGTTGTTGATGTCATGGATCGAGTTGCAAAACTTAAATGGCAATGGGCAGGTCATGTTGCCAGACAGGGTACGGACAGACGGGCACCCAGAATTCTAAATTGGAGACCATGGGGTATGAAAAGGGGAATAGGCTGGCCCCAGAAAAGGTGGGCCGATGATATTGTCCCTGTCGCTGGAAGCAGATGTGTTCAAAAAGCCCAAAAAAAGACGAGTGGAAGCTCTTAGAAGAGGCCTACATCCAGCAGTGAAGATATGGCTGAGAAAGAAGAAGAAGAAGACCTGTTGAGAAATTTTAAGTAAAATTGCATTACTAGCAAGATGAGCATGTATGAGACAGTGTATCAATGTTGATGAGACAATGTATGTGTCAAGATAGAAGAATGCGGTGTTCGGTTCTCACTGCCTACCCCTTGAGGAAGACAGAAGTGGAGAGTAAAAGTATGTACCTACAATATAAAATTGTGTGTTGGTACTTTTTAAACATTTATTTGTCTGAAATTTTTTTATTTAAATTGAATAATTGTCTTTTAACAGAGACCTGTATGACAAATTAATTTTACTGGTGACACTGTCCGAGGAGGCTGTCAACGAGAGCGGTGTCGCCATACTGTGCTTGAAGAGGGACCAAACCGCTGTCAAGGATCTGCTGAAGTTCTCCATGGACGCGATGGCTTGTTTGCAGACTGAGATAGCGGCAAAGAAGTCTAGAGAGGTATTATGCTGTGTAGCACCGGCTTTGAATATCGCTTCTACTCTTTTCTACTATCATCGTTTTCAAAATAACATCTCGCATAGTTCAGCAATGAGGTTCACCATCCATTTTTAATGTAGTGTCTTTTTAGGTGAGATGAGGCTGGTGTGTGGGTATAGACACATATGTCGTGCTGGTTACCTCACATTTGGAATCATGCCGTGTTGATATATCTTGTAAAAACATTATAAATAAGTTAAAAAGATCATAAACAATTTAAATTTGTAATTATTCAAAAATAACAACATACTATGGAGGCTTTTTTGTGAGGATACACGCATTTGTTGTGCTTCCTTTTGTATAGTAATAGCTGGTTATGCCACATTATGTCCTATTGTGATTCATTTCAGAGTACGAAAACGTCTGCAACCAACTCCATTTAAAATTATTAAAATGAAACCAATATATAATTATTCCACTTGTTTATTTTGTTGACTACGACTAGTTTTGTGCAAAGCACATTTACGAGTAGTGCCAATACAGAAGTTTAAATTATATTTATACAAGAGGCAAGACAAAATTGAATATATATCAAAAACAGTTGAATATGGAGCCAAATTTTGTAAAGGTACAAAAGAGAATTTTTTAAATATTCTTGAAAATAAACTACATACAGCCGGGAATAATGATTATAACAAATACAAAAATATGCTAATAACAGTTAAACCAAAACAACTTAGAATAAGTAACTATTATTTGACGTATGAGAAGAGATAAGAGATATGAATGAACATTCCCTTAATATGAAAAAAATATTTATGTTGTAATTCCAGATGACGCCACTGCCTCAAGATGGCGGAAACTATTTACTTCAATGTCTGTTCAGTCTCTTTCAAATGAACGAGAACCAGACCTTGTCAGATCTGTGCAGCAGAATTGAACAACTGTACAATGATGTCGACAGTGCGGAGCGGAGAGTATTCTACGACACGTTTGCCAACATTTCCGATGAAATAAATAACAGGTGATTGTTTATTTTGCTTTGCTTTAAAAAATAATATTAATTTTTGGAAAATTTATATAGTGTCGTCTTCGTGAATATCTCACCTCAAGGCCGCTGAAAATTGATTAAGCTGTATCATTTTGACTCTGGGGTGCATTCAGAATGAACGCCAAGTGCACTTAGTGACGCTCTAAGCCGTTTAGAATGACCGGAAACAGACGCTCGAAAGACAATCTGTCGTGCTTAGATTGAAGGTCTAGTGTTTGCTCCAATTACTCTGTAAAATCGTCGGGTGAAAAACGCTCTCTGACAGGTGTAGTATCTGTTGACTTCTATTTTATCTGTGGTAAGATTACTTCTATTTTGTCTGTTATGTCCGTTGACAATTTCCATTCACAAAGAGGATAATTTAAGAAAAATACCATTCAAAAGTTTCCAATAAAAGGTCAGATAGTATTATTCTCCACTGCCCAAGTGTTGTCTTTCAACGAAAATGTAACCTATAACAACATATGTATGATAATTGACATGCTGCGTTCAGATTGAAACGCCGCTCGAAAGCATTCAGTGAGGTTGCTGTGAAAAACGTTGTAATCTGCAACTTTAGGTTCATCCGACACTCGACGTTGAGTAATCTGAATGCAGCCATAGTATAAGATTTGTGAAAAGGTACGTTTTGAGATTCTTTCCGAAGGAAGATATATTTTTGGTTTGTCTGTGGTTGTGGGGGAGCCTATTCCATGCATTTTTGGTAAAATTGAGTTATGATACACATTTTGTAGAGCTTGACTTTGATCTGTGAAAATATAGTATGTCCATATGCAATACAGCTAAAGATATAGTCAATTTAAAAATAAATATTACAAGCAAATGTATCATCAGCATTGGGAACATTCATGTTGAGTTTTCTCAAAACTATCAATAATGGACATACAACATTTGTCTGGTTAGCCATCATTGGTCCTGCTACAACAAACGTTTGATTATGTAATTAGTGGTACCTGTTTATTTCTAAAATTTTCTTACCATGCAGAACGAAGTGATGATTGTCTTTCATATATTGAAAATGGAATACAAATTCAGGAGAGGTAAATAGGAGCCATCCCATGAAGCGCTTTAAAGACCATGAGACAAAGCTTATAGAGACTTGCCAATACAGATTAAAACACTTTCAGTCTAAACTGGCCTTCAAAATGGCCCCTGATATATGTAAAGCTCAGAGCATGGACATTGCCAACATTGCCTTCGGAGTGATCTTGTTTCCCTAAACGGCGCATTATTTGTCAATGTAAAACATGGATATTCAGGTTGTTTGTCCAACACTTTTTTTCACTTTCAGCAAATCAAAAGCAGCTGTAATGAAAGAGGTAATATGGGACGGTCCCACGGACCTGCCGAGCATCTGCAGTCGCAGCATAGAGGAATCTCTGTATGAGGTGCGCAAGACCAATGCTTTGGCTGAGGACAGGATACAAAAGACGGCCAAGTCCTACATGGAGTTTAAGGTAGGTTTGTCTGATGACATCTGTTTTTCATTTGGTATATCTATCTTCGCAGAGCCTCAAGTTAGATTTCAACATAACACTTCTAGGAGTCCAGTTGTGGAGTCAGTCTTAGTCACACTGTTTATCTACCCTATGTCAATTTATTTTTCCTTTCCTACCTCTCCTAGATGTCAATTTTTATTTTTTTCCCTTCTTCCTTATTTAACTTTGATTCCCTTTTTCTTTACCTTTGATTCCTTCCTTTTTTATATTAGATTCCCTTCTTCCTTCTTTACCTTCTATTCCCTTCTTAATCTGTGATTTCCTTTTTCTTTACCTTCCATTCCCTCCTTTTTTACATATTATACCCTCCGTCCTTTTTTACCTTCTATTCCCTTTACCTTTGATTCCCTCCTTCCTTCTTTACCTTCAATTCCCTATTTCCATTTTTACCTTTAACTCCTTCTTTACCTTCATTCCCCCTTCCTTTCCTCATAGCTATGATCGGTGTGTTAATTTCTATGTTTTTCTTTTCTTTAAATTACCATTTACTATTGTACCAAATTTACTCAATGCTTCATGTTGCTTGTAAGAGATTGCCAATGTTCGGCCCCAGCAGTAACCTTCTTTACCTGGGGGGCAAGTCTGGTCCAACCAGGGAAATCAAAACCCTCACGATTACCCATATCATGGATATAATTCATTGGTCTAGGTTGCGGCTCTAAGGGCCTAGGCAGTAAAGGGGGGGGTGGGCGGCCGACGCTGTTGTGCCCCTTTCAATTCTGTACTAAGAGAAGAGCAGGACTAACGCCTTTAGTCTCGCTCGGCAGTGACTCGTCAACTGTGGCGAATGTTGTTGTGTGGTTCGGGCACACCGCCGGCGCAGATGTCGGGTCAGACATCCTGTGTTGACAATTTGACGTCATATCTGACAGGTGATGATTGCGTCGGATGCCCCCGGTGTTAGCCCGCGGAATATTCGGACGCCAACACGAGGACTGAGGGGTCAGGGACAATTTCGAGACCGATCGGAGGCCCCGACGTGTGAGGTTGGATTCTCGGGGGCAGTGGTTGAACCCGATGGGTAGTGGATATTTGTGTTGTCTGACGTTGCGGCTGCGTTGAGGATGAACAGGACCGAAGGTCCTATAACGTCTTCCGGCGTGGAAGTAGTACGCGAACTCCCCTATAATTATCATTATGGAGTTCTATGACATCTAAAGATATTATAGAACTCCATATAAGACCAGACTTGCCCCCCTGAATTTACGTAACCTGACTTTAAAGGTTCTAAGAAATTTTATAATACTGTTATTATTAAAAATAATGATGCAAGCTATGGAGGAACTATTTATTATTAATGCACTAACAGTATGTAATAATTAATTATTTATTTATCTTTTTGTCCATAATATTAATTAATTATTTTGAAAGAGTTATCAATTTCCTTTTTTCATTTAAATGAAATAAAATAATTGTATATACTAAAATGACCAGAATTAACCGGTTAAAAAATAAATTTAGCCAATTTTCACTGTTTTCAGTGACTGATGGAAAACTTTGGCTTCGGCCACAATTTCAACTTGTTTTTGGATGAAATTCGGACACTACTGTTTTGCATTTGATAAACTTAATAAACATCTCAAAAATTGGCGAAATTTCATGTCCAAAATATAATATGCTCATTTTGATATGCAAATAAAAAAATATTACCTTTTTTTTTATAGAAACTGATGGATCAAGATTCCGTGGTTAACAATCTATGGAAGTGGTTCTTGTGTGATCCAGCCAAGATAATAGCGTTGCGGGAGAGATGTAGAAATATGGAAAACAAACCAACTAAACCGTTCAAATAGTGTGTTCTTCCATATTCATGCTGATGTTGGATCTATGACAGTTCTCAGTAAGTATTATGCCTTATAATCTTCTTAAATAATGTAAAAATTTAATACAAATAAACTTCATCGTGAACTTTTCAATGCAGATTTTTAGAAACGTTGAATTATATTTTGCATTGCTTCTCGAACAACTGACAGATTTAACACGCACGCAATAACAAGCTGCCACATTCTGAAGGCTTGTGCTGTTAATCGTCTCACAGATACAGACTGGCAGAATGCTTAGCGCGATGGGTTAGTAATCCAGTGGTCGCGAGTTCGAATCCTGCCACGACCGATTTCGTTCACCTATAGCACAAGCATATGCTTAATTTAGGGAACGTATGAGGATGTATATGTACTTGTTTCAAGGATATATTCATTTTTTTTTAAAAACTGTGTCGGGCAAGACCCTGGTCAGTATGTCAGATATCTGACCTGACACATACACACACACACACACACCCTCACATGGTAGCATATATTGTAGTTTTAACTTTTGTCATATTTAATAAATTCTTTGTTTTTTTCTTACACTACTGAATTAATTAATAAAGTAATAATGTATACATGTAATTGATGCTGGGCGTGACTATTTTTTTTATATTGTGTATCACCAGTTTATTTGTAAAGTCATTGTTTGTGTACTTTAAATAAAATAGAATAAAAATTCGACTCCGGAGTCAGATATCTGACTAATGGGAAAATTTCACCATCTATAGAATGAATATATTATTTTAAATTGTTAAAGAAAAAAAGGAAATATTTTTATTTGATTGGTATAATGTTTTTATTCTATTATTATTATAAATTTGAAAGAAAAATGTTTTTATTTGATTGGTATTTTGCTTTTATTCCATTATTATTATTTTAAATTTTTAAAAAAACTTTGTATATTTATTTTTATTCTATTATTATTATAAATTTGTAACAAAATGTTTTTATTTGATCGGTAAAATGTTTTTATTCTATTACTATTATTTTAAATTTGTAAAAAAAATGTTTTATATGATTGGAATTTTGTCTTATTTTGGTTTAATTGTAAATTACTATTCATTCTGTTATTTAATTGTCGTTTAATTCAATTATTTATTGCTATTAATTTCGTTTATAAATTGGTGTATATTATATTTTGTTTTTTACTTTTCATTTTTATATAAATTGCTAGTTGAATTGTTTAGTGTTTACTATTTGTTGTGATTGTGAATTTATATAATGATTATTTTATTATTTTAAATTTATAAAAGAAAAAATGTTTTAATTTGATATCGACCTGGCAACTTGCAATAATTGTAACGGCGGCGGTATTGTGGAAGTTGGTGTCTCTTTCTCGCACTGTGTCTGTAGTGCTGTGTGAGCGGGACATCAACTCTGTAGGTACCTGTAGTAGTGTCAGACATAGAATACACTAACTAGTGTCAAGTCGATGCGGATATTATGAATATTGTGTTTTAATGAATTATTGTGTTGTTTTTATTTTTAATTGTTGTGTTGTTTAATACGAGTTTTATGTTTTATTTTTAACTTTTATTTTATAATGGCCCAGAGGCCGTATATGTACTTAAATAAATAAATAAAGTGCCTGATAGCAAATTTGACACAAGTTTAACAGATAAAACGAAAAATGTGTTTCACGACTGACAGCTCTGTTCCATAGATAAAGATCAAGATACGCTGTCTAGTGAAATAGGTTTGCGATAAGTTAAATTGGAAATGCGTGGTATAAATTTGTATTCTTATGCTTTTTCGAAGTTATTTTTATATGAAAAATTTACGACCAAAGCGACAATCATATCATATTTTTTCATAATAAGAGACAAAATATTTAAAAAATCATTTTTCGGTGTACAACGATTTTCTAATAATATTCTAATTTTCTTATATAAGTAATATGTTTATGGTGACTAATCCAATCCACCAACTCATCAATTTCGTCCTTTCTAAAATATAAATTTTTCTCGTTTATTATTCATGATTAATTTATTTAAATTTTATTTTATATTACGTATTCACTGTAATACAGTGTGTTTACAATTTGACAAAAATATCTCGGCTAACGTTGCCACCCATTATCTGTCGGATAACAATCAATAAATTCATAGGCGGTGAAATGTTCATTTATCCTATAGATCAATATATCTCATGGATAGTTATCTAGAACTGAGGCGGCACGCGGTGAAATATCCCATAACTGAGCTACAAATGACAACATGATGACTCTTTGCTAACCGATGATCATAATTGAAAATGATTCAATTGAAAAAAAAACTGATTACTTTATAAAATAACAACTAAATGTATTTATGTGAATGTATAAATCATAAAATTATTTCTCTTTCTAGGCAGACTGTTTCTGAATCGGAGGATTATCTAGAGCAATGAAAAAGATTGACGACAGACAATATGTATCTCTAGTTTATTTAATACGGACATACTGGTTCTCTCGTAGCAGTCCACGGTTATTCTCAATATTCTCCGCCAACAATCACATCTAGAAGGCTTGATTTTTCTTTCTCTCTGACTTAAGAGTTCATTGGTCTTACTCTCGAAACTAAAAATCCAATTTCAAATTACGCTTAGACATTACCTACTTATCAAACATACTTACCTACTGCCTTATTCTCCATTTTAAAGGTAGGTTCTTAGCGAAAATTCCAAATTGGGGTTGGAATCAAATGTCAAGATTAAGGCCGTTGGTCTCTGTATGTACACCATAGAGGAAGATTGATACAATAATATGAAGCTCTAAAATTGTGATAATATACATATCTTCTTCTTCCTTGCTATATATATCCCAACTCTTTGTCTGTGCCAACTGTTGGGATCAGCTCTCCTCGTCCATAAATTACAGGTCCTTTTGTTCTGTATTATGTCACCTAGGCCATGTCTCTGCAGTTGGTTTTGTCTTTATACGAATTCTTTGGTCTTTCTTTAAATGCATGTCGAGTAAGATCCATGAAGATTGCATGTGGTCTACGTTCAACGTGCCCGTACCATCTCAACTGTCTTTCATCTATCTTACTATGTATATCAGTAACGCCCAGGCTTCCACGAATGCGTGAACTTTTTATTTTAGGACACTCCGGGTGCCCATCTTGTCATACGCATTTCAGCAGTTTGCAGTTGCCTAGAGTAAGAGTTGACATATATAATAAATAAAATAAAACATTTATTACTCATTGTTTTAATGCACATTATTATATTATACATAATATATTACAAAATAACAGTAAAAAAGTCCAATGTACAAAAATCTTCAATGGTAATTTGGATAAGTTTGTGTTTGTATTCACATTTGTCCAGTTTTAAAATATCCTTTTACAAGTAAAACCATTTTTGAACTCAATAAATTATAAATCATCTCTACATAGGCACATGTCTTCTGTTAGTTCTCTTGTGAGTTTTTAATTTACTTTAACGATAAAGCAGATCTCTATAAGTTTTAAAAGGTAATAGACAAATTGTCTACCAAAAAGAAAACAAATTTAAAATTCTTGTTGTAATATTTTATTTTACAAAACAAATAACTCTCGACTGTTGTTCCTTTTGTGTCCTTCAATATCCTCCTTCCTTTCCTCAAAGCTTCACGTTGGTTGGAAAAGGTTGCCGTATGGCAATAAACTCGCCTTTACGCATAAATTCAATAAATAAATAAATAAATTTAGGATGTCTTTAATAAAACAATATTAACAAGAACATTGAATATTATGATAAAAATAAATAATCAAGCTGGATCATTTTAAGCGAGTTTTACTGTATTTATTTCATATTGGCACTTCTAAAGGAAGATATATATCTTTACTTCAAAACATGGTATTAGTGTAAAATTCAGTAATTTTACTGACAATAAAATAACAATGGAAAAATGTTTTTATACAACGCAAACAGTACTTATCCGTAAATTGGAAACATAAATTAAGCTCCTAATAAATCTATAATACAAACGATTATTTGTACATAACAACTATAGGTACATATAGATGAAATTTATTCAATAATTATGAACAGGAATCAATAATATAATACGAAAAATATATTGTAATCAAGGTTTCAACAAGGAAATAAATAAAAATATTAACAGTCAAAATACAATGAAACTATCTTAAGACATTCTTCACAAATAATAAAGGCGTGTCCATTTACAAATAGATGTCGTGTTTTAACAATGAATATATTGACTGTGTGACTTAATACATATTTCTTAAAGGTCATTGTAGACATTATAATTTGAAAGTAATTCAAAATACTAAGCAATTCTATCAGGGCCTACCTGCCACCATACATTGAAATCGGTCCAATTCTGTGGTGATGGTATGTGTGTGTGTGTATGTATGTGTGTATTATAATATCAGAAAGCTTTTGTACGGTTTAAAAGATGTCTCTGTTTAGAAATCAGAAAATTTTGCCATAAGTAAAAAAAAAACATCGATCTTTCAAGTATATTTTAAATTTTTCATGAGCGAATACATTTTAACTACTTAATTTATTAATATAATTGTTATTTCTTATTTTTAGCATATGTCGCGTTTGCTAAAAATATTGAGATGAATTGATTTACTGAAATAACTGAAAATGATGTTGGAAATTTGTTTTATTCTGGCAATAATATATTCTTCACGTGTTGGTGATGTGTTCTGTCATCTGTCATTGTGTTTTCCGTGAAACACGGTCCAAAACTATTATTTCTTATTTCGCATTTCATATTTAAAAGCTTTGTAAACAACTTGAATATTTTAAAATGCCACGTCGATGTTGTGTCACTTCATGTGGTTCGAAGGAATCAATCAAATCAATACAACGGCAATTTTGTTTTCCGTCAATACGAGATCGTTGTAGATTGATAAAGTGGATTTCCGCCCGTGGAAATATTCATCTTCTCAGCAAAGATTTTAGCAAATTTCATTTAAATAAGACAATATGATATTGTGGTATGATTTGGCATTTATATTTCATATTATATTATTTTATAATAAACACCATTGTTCATTACAATTGTCTTTTCTTGTTAACCTAAGAATTTTTGTATGTGAATTTTACTTCTTTCTTGCAGTGTTTCTCATAATGGTTGAATAATATAAGCATATTATACAATTTCAACCATTATAAGAAATAAATGCAGAGGCAATATTCAAATAAATAAAGTCGAATTTAGCCCCCCCCCCCTATAGGCCTAGCCCCGCCTCTTAATGAGCTTTTGTACGGTTTAACAGATGGCAGTAAGCAGTATTGTTATGTTGCCAACTTCAAGTTGGTTCAGAAGTTGGTACAATTTCAATATACGGTGGCTTGCGTTCTATAGTTAGTGTGTTCTATGAATTCTATTTCCTTTCTATACACTTGTAACACATAACAAAATATTATTTCTAATAAACAATTTTTTACTCTTATCAGTCCCATACAATTCATGTCTCCATCTGTCAAATGACTATTATTTTTTATTGAACCTCACTGACCATCCTAAGAAACATAATATTTTCTGTATTAATTGAAAGAAAATTAAACAATTACTAGACCATTTTCAATTATAAACTATATTAAAAAAAAAACTATTTCAATTATTGGCACCTAAAACCAAATCCTAGGAAAACAGTAGCGACAACTTTGCACCTAAACAATCAGCAGGCAAAAAAAGAACTGAATGTTTCCATGTGTGGCGAAAAGGTGCCGTATGAGAGCAACCCTAGATATCTCGGTGTAAAGCTTGACAGATCTCTAACATATGGCCCCCACCTACAATCTTTAAGAAACAAAGTAAAGGCCAGAAACAACATAATCATGAAGCTCACTGGCACAACGTGGGGAAGCACGGCTGAGGTATTGCGCATGTCAGCGATTGCTCTTGTCTACAGCGCTGCGGAATATTACTCACCAGTATGGGCAAGAAGCGCGCATTGTAGAATCCTTGATACTGAGCTGAGTAAAACTATGAGGACAATCACGGGATGTGTGAGGTCTACCCCACTCCTGTGGCTTCTAGTACTTTCAAACATAGGCCCCCCCGAACTGCGCAGAAAGCAGGCCTCAGCCAGAGAACTTGTAAAGATCAGCAGAAACCCCGAAATCCCAGCTTTCCAGGATATCTTCCAGCCTCCAAGACAGCGTTTGCGGTCCAGAAAACCCATCTGGTCAGAAGACCTGACAAACTTCGATCTGCCTAGTGCATGGAGAGAGAGGTGGAAAAATGCAGATCCAATAAAAAATAAAGATATCATACAAGATCCCACCTTGAAGGTCTCGGGCTTTAACCTTTCCCGTAAAGTCTGGGTCCAGCAAAACAGAATCCGCACAGGACAGCGGCGCTGCAATCACCTCATGTGGAAATGGGGCAAAAGAGATTCTCCGGAGTGTGACTGTGGAGCAACTAACCAGACTGTCCAACATCTAGTAGAGGAGTGCCTGACGAGGTATCCGGGGGGGATGGATATCCATGATGCAATCCCGGAAGGCCGTAAACTGGCTGACTGGATGGGAACCGGGGCTTTGAATGGCCGAAATATGACGCAGCCGATGGCGTAGAGAAGCCAATGCCAAACAAAAAGTAAGTAAATAAGTAAGTATATTATAACTAAAATCATATTCAATTTAAAAAACCAATTTCATTTTGACAACATACTATAGGTACATATTTAACAGTATTATCCAATTATAGGTTAACTTTATTTCAACAGAAAAACTCACTAAGTATGGTCGGTAGAGTCCTGTCCTCCTAGACAACGTGTCATTTAGCTCAAGAAAAGATAACTAAAATGTATGGAAGTGACAGTTGTTAGTCAAGTGACAACTGTCACTTCCATACATTGAGTTATCCTTTCTTGTTTAGATGGGTCAATGGCAGAGCGGTTAGCGCGCTGGGCTAGTAATCCAGTGGTCGCGAGTTCGAATCCTGCCTCGACCGATTTTGTTCACCTATACCACAAGCATTTATGCTTATTTTAGGGAACGTAGGAAAAAAATGTAAATGTACTTTTTTTTTATATTTTTATGCCCCTTCACCTCATGGAGGCGTTCTCAGGCAGTTAGATATTCTATTGTGCATCGACTTTATGGAGTTAAGTATTAAATGGACATTCACACAAAGATAAGCTTAATGTTGCTTGGTTAATATTACATAGTAGAGTCTCCACTATTGTTGTGTTGGGAGAGGGTTTATTGAACCTATTTTATAGTAAAATCCTTTTGACGTGTATCTTTCTATCTTTTGACGGGACACAGTTAAAAAATATGATTACATGAAAATTCTTCGAAACACAATTGTTCGAATGCGCAATTGTACGAATAACAATTTTTCGAAAATCAGTTATCAGAATGACAATTGTCCGAAAGCAAATTATTCGAACTAACATTTGTTGGAAAACCAATTAACCGAATTTAATATATTTTTGTGTCATTATGTTGCCTCCTTTGACATATTTGTTGCCAGTAAAATATATTCGATGAAGACTATTATTACTTGGGTACGTATGTTTACAGCGCGGAATGTATTACAGCGCGGGATAGTCTAGTTTGTACACCAGTTTATGTTTATCTAGTATTCACACCAATTTGTTATTTTATTTTAATATTATAGTTACTTTTTTAAAATATATAATGCAACTGGCTCACGCCAGTCGCAATTATAACTATAAACAAACCTAACCAACCTATTTTTACCAAAGTTTTGTAGGTTTAGGTTTCAAAAATAGGTGTACATCCTAGGATATCTGACAGCGCGGTGCGTCGCCATGTTGTTTATTCCATAGATTTTTATTAAACATAATATACTATGTAGATGTAGTACTCCGTGCAAAAAGTGAGTCATTTGTTTTCGATTCATACAAAATTTGCTAACTACGACATCTAGTATATTATAATAAAAATCTATGGTTTATTCCTCTCACAATACTACCAACATGACGTCATAAAAATTCGAACAATTGTAAATTCTGATAATTGTGTGTTCGGAAAATTGTTTTTCGAAAAAATGTGATTCGAATAATTGCCATTCGTAAAATTGATTTTCGTAAAATTGAGCATTCGAATAATTGTTTTTCGAATAATTTTCCTGTCACCAAAAAATATGTGGTTGATTGTCTCCTTCTCCAACCCACAGTCGCAAGAGTCACCTATCCACAACACCCAATCTGAAGTATATGTACTTGTTTAACAAGGACATATTCATATAAAAAAAAAAATATGTTTCTTTTCTTGAGATAAATGACACGTTGTCTAGGGGGGGCTGTCCCCCTACTTAACATCATGTCTTAACAACTTTTCTAATTATGTATTGAGTTATATTTTCTTGTGCTAAATGACACCTTGTTTAGGCACCCTGTTTCAATTCGTAGAAATATTGTCATTTGACAGATGAAAAGGTAGGTAAGTGTAGAGAATGGATAGCATAAAAAATGTTCGATAATTGGAAATATTGTTTTGTAAAACATTGTAAGTGTTCGGTAAGGAACAGAATTGCTTAAAATTTTCTTAGAAATCCTTTATTATACCAGCCTGAGTGAATAAGGATGATGTAAGAAAATCTATCTATTATTTATTATCAGTCTCTTAATCTTACATAATTGATACATCACGTCAACTTTTACTAACAACTATTGCAGTTCCTTGTGTTGCAATGCAACAATAATAAATTATAATATTTATTTAAATTACTGATTGTCTATGATCTCATTCCATAAACAATGTCCGTTCCATAGACACGTTCCACATTTGGGGCGTAGAGTCACACGCAGACAATTATTTAAATATCACTATTTTCGTGTTTAATTCTCCTCCTCAATACGGTCTTCCATTCTGTGGTCTGTCGGGCATCCGAGGCGGTACATTTGGCACTGGCCGACTGGAAAATAAATTCAAATTGTATGTTAGACAAAATAAGCAATTTATTGCCATAATAAAAATAAAGTTTTAGTGAAACTCTTTAACGTAATTGAATTAAGTGTCAATTTAAAGAAGGCTGGTCTTAGATTTATGAATTACACTACTGCCTTTAAGTCCTATAAAATTAATTTTCATTCTGTTAATGACATGCATTCATATGTTTCTTCGTCATGCATTTTTGTCTTAGTTTTAAATTCCTAACCGTCGTAATTCTGATATTTTTATGGTCTTTTGTAACATTGAAAATATAATTCTTAGGTATACATATTCATCACCAAATCATTCTATTGTTTACAGAACTAAATCACTTCAATAAACACTGAAAATTATGATGAACTCAGAAACACCTAATATTTTTGTTTTAATTTTGTTGTTTTTAAATGAGATGTAAAATATCCACTTTGAGATGCCATACATTAACAGTCTTACAAATAAAAATCAACTGCACATCCGTTACCAGTGTTTTAGTTACACACCGTGTAAAGCCCGTGTAACAATTATTTAAAAATCTTACTAATAAACGCTGTATAACGACTGGGTAGTTGCAACAGACGTACATCACAGAAATTAATCCGACAACGTTGCAATTTCGGACCCGTGCATGCGCAGAGCCACCATACTAATTATGACTTTTTAAAATAGGAATATGGAAAATATAACAAATAATTTCATCAATACGAATACCCATGTGAACACATTTGAAGATATTACAAAGGAACAACTTTTCGCTCCTTAAATGTGCACAATTATCGATAATAAAATAATCTATAAAGATTTCTTCGTTATATTATTCCAAGATACAACAATATAAACATGCAGAACAAAAGCAAATTTGATTCGTGATAGATGACAGTTTGTTGTCTTAAAATATCGCTAAGCTACCTTGGACAGGGGTGCAAGCGTTGTGTATAATTGGGAGATACACAGTCGTTAAGCAAGTGATCTGCTACACAACGTTTATTAGTAAAGTTTTTGCCAACACGGGTGTTAAACGGTTGTGTAACACATTTATTTGTCGACTATAACTGTTAACATACCATTTATTTAACAGACCAATGATATTTGAACAGTAGATTCTTTAGCCCCTGTTGAGTTACATGTGCATATTAACTGACTAGGTAAAATTAAGACATTTTGTGACATTGATGGTTAGGTTAGGTTATGTTAAAAAATATGTATTTTTTAATAAGTTATTTATTGTTATCAAAGCTAACACAAGCTGCTTTCCTTCATTATTTGTTCACAATAACTGTACTTGCAAATTGTTTAGTAAAATTTTAATTGAGAGAATAATGAAATTATAAATCATTCCATTTTTACTCCTCACTACCCCAAAGGGATATAGTGGGGAGTTATGAATTTGTAATATTTAAGGTTATTTATTTACTCTAGATTTTCAACTAGTATCATGCCATTTAATTCTGAAAGTTTCATCAACGTTTGTTGACGTTTGTTGTTCGAAAGACGTTTGTTGTAGAAATTTTTTCTACAATAACAAACAACAAACGTCAAATCCCATACAAAAAAAATTAGCGCTTGGCGAAAACGAACAGCGTTTTCAATTTGACTTGGGGGCAATGTGTGTGTACTATGTACGGCGTGTTAATTCTACTTTCTCGATTATAGACTAAAGTACTCATTCGATTCTTTTAAAATTTTGCAAATTTGTTTATCAAACACTCTGGCCCGGTATTACAGTCGGCCCTCAACTCATTGAGTTTGTTAAACTCAAGATTAATGTTAAGGGGAGATTGAATCCATTTCCGTATTACAGAGCAATATGACATGTCAGTTACTAAATCTTCAATTATAGACATATTTTACTTTTTCTGTGGTTTAATTTTAAATAACCTCAAATAATACGAACTACAAAACGGGACGCTTACGACTTGAAATACTATTGTTTTACTATCCAACATGGTAAATTTATTTTTTTTCACCATAATAATGCTTTTAAATCCCCATGTTCGTTTTAATATGGCTGTCATGTATCGCCACCGTCGATACAACCAACGTCTCTAGTGATAGAACACTGAAACAACACGCGTTGTCTAGCAAATGACAGTTGACTCACTGTTAAGTACTTAATCCACCAGAAACGTTGAGTTAAATATTTGTCGTTTTAGTGACGTATTTGAGGGAAGATTAGGCCTAAACGGACACTGTAATACGCTATATTTTTGTAAAACTTGAGTTTAGCTCTTAAACTGAGACTGTAATACCGGCCCTCTCTTAGACCCAATTAGATTTTGAAGGATATCTGATCAGTCCTCCCCATTTTTTAACTATCAAATATTTCAAAGTGACCGCAAGATTGGAAACTTAAGATTTGATACAACGTCGAAAGAAAATTGCCATGTTTATAAACAAGCAAAACATTTAACAAAAGGTCCCAAGTTCGATTCCTGGTTGAGACAGTGTTTTTAATTGTATTTTCTGTCTGGATCTGTGAAGCAATAAATATAATATAATGGGTACGTGTTAAATTAATATTTGACATGGTACCTGTTAGTTACCCGAGAAGCAATAGAAATATACAAAGAAATCTATTGAAAATATTAAAAAAGATGGACTTGTGCACTCCAATAAAGATTTTTCTGAGGTTGAAAAATCAGGCGACTTGATACCATTTGTTTTGATCCATCAAGGAATACATTTGTTGTCAGATTAGATCATATAAATCCTATGGCTAGATGGCTAATGTAAGAAACATTATAAACATAATTATTTACCTTTTATTATCCTGGTGCAAGCTCAAATATTTTCTTAAAAAAAATTAATAAACCGTAGTAAAAATTGACAACTAGGTTCTTAATATTTTTCATTTTATTTTTATTAAATGATTTACAAGGGTCATCAGAATATTGCGAAATCAACTTGACTTCAAATAAAGGATCTAGATTACTATAAATTTGTCTAGATCATAAATCACAACAAAATGTATCGATATCATCAATTTGGTAGATTGTTGCAAAATTTATTCATTAAAAAATGTAGATCCATTATAAAATGATTCAGATTGCATGGATCACACACAGGTAATATTGAGAGGAGGATTTTTAACAAATAAAACAATTTAAAAATGAGCAATTATACTTCAATTTTCTGTCAATAATAAGGGATATATAGACCTTTATACATTGTAACCGTACAAATAACATATCCTTTGCTGGGAATCACACAGGATGCCATCACAGAAGTCAAACGTCTTAACACTATGCCATGAATTAGTTAAGATTTTTAAAATCAATGACTAATCACAGATTTGCCTAAAATTTTGATCTTGATTCAATGACTATATGTCAATGCATCAATGAATACAAGAATAAGTCAGTATTTTTGATAAATTTTGCAAATATAAAACAAAAGCTACCCAGTCAACAACGGAATAAGTCGAAATATCCAGAACATAACCAAAAACTTAATAATATAAAATAAAACTTCAAAATTAAAGGTTATACTTCTCCTGAAAAATAAAGTTCCACTGACTTACTCTGTTTCTTGGCTGGTTGGGGGCAAAAGCTTTGTTACTCTTTCAGTTACAAAATACAAAGATGCATGCGTGCTGGGTGTAATGAATTAAAACGAGCCATTTTTAAACATGGATTTCCAAATTTTTATAATTCATAATAATGTGTATTTATAATTATAATAATATAGGTATTCATATTGTATAGTATCTGCAGTAGGTAGTAGTCTACAATGCTAAAAACACTTTAAGACAATGCTCCACAAATACTTTGCACATAATAATTAGGTACCTTTCTTTATAACAAAAAAAAATTTACACAACTTTATTTTTAACTCAACGTCAACATGGAATGTGCGATACATTTTACCATCGTGAGTGTGTGTGTATTTTATATATTATTTTTATTTGTTAATGGCATTAAAATCCAATGGAAATGCTCCTGAAACAACTATCGACGAGACAAAATTTATAAAATTTTGCTTAATCAAAAATATCACATTTTTAAAAGGTTTTTTTTATCCTCCTGAAGAAGGGAACAACACGGTTCCCGAAACATGTCAAGGCAGGTGTTCAAACAACAAACTGTTTTTGTTATTTAAGAAAAAATCTAATATTTCATAATCTGGTACTTTGTCTCAAAAGAAAGTATTGTACGCATCATTAAAATCAATCTAGTTTTAGTAATTTAAAAAAAAAATTATATCAAATTTGAACTGCTAAATAATGTTGAAAAAAAAAACCTAACATAACCAGTAGTTACCGCACCTGACAAACTTACAGATTCGTCAAAGTATTTCCGAGAGGATTTTAAATGCCCGCCTCTGAAGGACATACTTATTTGAAAAATTTCCTAAACATTACATTCAATAATATTAATAATTATTATTTTACATAATGATGTTTTTTTTTATTTATTTTATTCTAAACATTTATTCATAATATAATGTTTTTTTCAAACATACAATATCTCGAGGCAAAATATATTTATATATATTCTTTTTATATATGTTTAATTTTTTGTCTTACAACTGAGTCCATTTTTCGTTACAATTGTCAAACGGTGAAAATAATATAAGAGAGATGTTATCTATCGTTGGACAATACAAAAATATCTTAAATTTGTATTTTTACAATAAACAAAATAATGTCGATAAATTGCACAGCTTCGATTTAAAAATTATATAAATAAGATATTAAAGCATTTCGTTTGTGTTAAACATCAGTTTTGCTGTTAATATTTAGTTGTTAGTCACAAAGGTAAATAAATATATGTATATTAAACTAAAAATACAGGAATTTCTATGGTTATGTTGCAATAAATTCAATTTGTTTATACTAAAAGGCAATACCTTTAAAATTGTCATAATCCAACTGATAAAAAAGGCTAAATTGTAAATTAGATGTAGGTTAATAAAATTATTTTTTAATATTTATTAATACACAAAATAATAAAGAGTTTAATATCATAGCACACATATCCTTCAAAACTAATTTTTCCAACTTACAATAATTATCATAATTCAATAATCGGGTTATTGTGATTCAAAAACCTTTGTGTTTCATAAATTAAAAGATATGCATTTTCAATACGATCAGTATAAAAAATGTAATTACTTATATAACAATTTTTGCAAATATTAACTTTGACCCGAGGTACACAGACTGCTCTGAGCAGTCGGGGTCAGTTCAACTGCAACTTGACTGGTTCAAGCTGTCAGCGTTAATTCAGTTGCAATACAGAGTTGAAACGGTCCATGAGTCCGTCAACGAGAATTTTGTATTAGAACTGCCAACTACCGTGCTGCAACAGCTTGAAGCGGTTGACCCCGACTGCTACAAGCAGTCTGTGTATCTCAGGTCTTTAGCGTACCCAGATCTAAATGTGAATACTAAAAACCAAGCATTATTCATCAGGCAAACAAATTGATATGAAGATAAATTAAATACAAACATATCACTGTTGGTAATGTCAATATATTGGAATGTATTTTTTTCCATGTATAATGCAAGAAAAACAAAATTGTTACTACCAATGGAGTACGATACAAAAAAAAATATGAAAAGATTCCTTTTTTGCATTATTATATACAATGGTAACATAGCAATTTACAATACATACATTTGACATTTTGTGTCGGTCAATTTAACATGGTGTCTATAAAAATTAAATAGACAAATATTAAGTGCGTGCAAATAAATGTCACATGCGTGAAGACAGACGTGATTTGCTGAAGGCTTACACGTAACCAATTTCAGACAAATAATATAGCTATTAATGAAGAATTTAAAATGGCACCCAAGGTGGGACAAAAATAAATGTTGGTCGAATCTGATGACAGATGTGATTCGTTGTTAGTTAAAAAACGTATTACTGAGAATTTAGGTATCATAATAAACACTTTCTTGCATCCTACACAAGTCGCAATAAATATTCCATCATCTATAAATTTTTGCGTAATTGGCGCCCAACGTGGGGCAAAAGTGCAAATAAAAACAATTTTTGATCATTAATTTTAAGTATTGTAAAATTAAATGTTGCCATATAAAACATGGAATGATTAATCACGGATAGAATTTTTTTTAATACAGTAAAAAAATAAAATATCTTACAAGAGAAAAAAAATCCTTATGTACAACTTTGTTTTGCTTTTAATGCAACAGGCAAGTGTCGCCAGCCACCCAAATATGAAATCAAGAACAACAATGGTACATTCCATTTTATTTTCAATTCAATCAATCCTCTATATACTAGAGCTCTACGTAGAATTGCGACAGTTAAATTGCAGAGTACCTAATTGTATATATGTATATAGGCTATCAATAGTGTGTTTCTATATAACATTACAAAAATTTATAACCAAACATTCATTTAGATTTTAGTTTTGATATTGACATTTAATATTAATATGTAATATGTACTAGACACTGACGAATGATAATATATATGTATAATATTTCTATCTAGCCATAGTCAAAATACAATCGCACATTTAAAACAAACAAAAAAAACACTCATATTCAATGAATTTAATTGTAATATTATAAATACAAATAATGATGGTATAGAATTATGCAACGATTCTTCGTTTTATTTTCCATACAATGCCTGTAATATTGACAAAGAGGTAACGATCAAAATATATTGTATGCGTTTTTGAGCCATTTCGTTAAGACAAATTCAAAATATTCATGAAGTTTAATGAATTTCCGTATAATTAACATACATTATTAAATCCTCATCTCCTCATTTATTACAAAATAAATTCTATTACTTATATAAAGAAAACTTTGGTCATGGTATAATGATTAAAATTAACGTTCGACCATCCCATTTCCTATACAAAGATTTGATTATTAATTTATTTAAATGTTAAATTACAAGGGGAATGATAACATTCAAAATATTCAAAGAATGTAGCATATTTTGTCATTTACATCTAGGAAGCGTACTGCATTATTTAATAGAATATTTTAATGAAAATTTCTAAGACTGCATCATGCAATGATTTAAAAACCAAAAAATCCTGTTTAAAAAAACTATACTAAAGATTTTTTAAACGGAATTCTGGTTCTAAAATCAAAATATTTTTCTCATTGTGCTATAGCATTTTTATGAGCTGAGCATGGAAAGATACATGACATCCTGTCTTTAAGGTTCTTGATAATATAGTTTAGCAAAAAAAAAAAAAATACATGGAAACATACCGTTTTATTTTATTTGAAATCAAAATGCATTGTCACTCCATTGATACTGATGTCAAAGAAGTTAAATGACTCAACACAACGTTCATATGACTATTTCAGCTGACAAATAATGATTGAAAGGAAGAATGAAATGTTCAAATGGATAGAATTGTCCAACAGGATTATGAATCTTCACAGACCTTATCCACAAAATATAAATACCAAAAATGTTGACACATTGAGAGTAAATGAAACAAACCCAACATGGATCCATGCTTTTGTGCATTCGTTGTCTGTTTGATTACAGCAATGGCATATATGCTGGATTATCAGCTCGATAGATTACAGATGGTATTTAATGCAGCGGAAAGGCTCATTATGGTGCGGAAAATCAATGTCACATAGCTCCACTACTAAACGAATTACACTGAAGTTTCCAGAGTGAAATGAATACAAAATTTGTTTCATGGTGTTTAATGCTTTAAATAACCTGGCAGCACAATGCATTGGAGAGCTTTGTCAAAAAAAGAGCTCTCTGGGAGGCATCTCACACTCAGGTCTTCCAGATTACAGAGTAACAACTCCCAAATAAAGTTGGACAGAACCAACTAGACTTACATGGTCGATGCTTTGGTGCGAGTGGTCCACATGTCTAAAGTGCTCAAAACAGGAGCTAAAGGGCTGGAAACAGCATTGTTTCTTAGAGCAACATAAGATCCAAATATCTGCGTTCTTAACCATTAAACAGTACTATATAAATTTATAGCACCATCTCATAAAAATGTATCATCAACTTATTGTATAATTAGTAAAACTTCAAACATTCAACAGTCGTAGAAATTTTTGTTTGGTTATAATATGACATCCGCTCCTCATATTTTGGTGACACTATTCTAAAATACAACAAAAGCGGTGACAGTTATATGTATATCGTGTATTACGTTACAACTTTTTTACATCTTAATATGTTACAAACAATGAAATATTAATCAACAACATTAAAAGTAATAAAATAACATTATTAGATACATATATAATATATACTTTTCAAGTTTTACAATATAATTAATGATATATAACACGCATATATTGATAATTTTTTTAATATACCTAGATGTGATTTTTTTTCAACTCTGCTCAAAAGATTACTTCGATAATTGAAAGTTTGAAATCAACACTGCGGAAATAGAAAATTTTTGAAAAATAAAACATTATTCTCATTTTGATTTAGAATATTATAAGTTAGTCTATGACTTTAAACGTCTACGACAACATAGAATGTCAGATTTATCTATGATCTTGCGATAAATATTTTTAGTATACCAAAGATTTTTTCACGTCATTCGGCAGCAACACTAAGAAAGATATAATATTTTAGTAACACACGGATAATATATATTTAAAATTGTCAACAGCCACACTATAAAAATAAAACTCATATATTTTTTTGAAAAAAATTACAAATACATGTTTTAATTTGCAGACGAAAACAGTAGTTGAACTTCAGTGTATTTACATAGCAAAAAAATATCTTCAATTTTCTACTGCGGCAACGATAGAAACTAAATCCAACATCGCACCTACATGCGCGGCCTAAATATTATATGAAACATGTAACGCTTACGTCTAACACAGATGAAACTACAAATTTTTAATTGACGCATGACAATGTTGACAATGCCATTTTGATTATTAATTTTAATTATTCCTACCCTATTTGATTATTATAGTTACATACAAATTATACAAGCTATAAGATAAATATTACAATACCTTCTCCATTCCATGATTCGTTTGATTTTCATTCTGTACAATGATGATTGATTTAATCAAAAGATGGCACTGTGTTAGAATCTAATATTTTGCAAAATCAATTTGAATCTAATTCGAGCCATTTATTTTTGAGTAACATCAAGACAAAAAAAAACATGATTTAGAGTAAAATTGTAGTGTCGGTTGATATGTCGTGGTGGTATTGCCGTGTTTATCACTTTTGTTCAAGTGTGAACTTAACCAACTTTAAGATTTGGGTGTATATATTTCTATGAAACTTGATATATTCGAATTACGACAACATTACTAAGAGATGATCGATGATGATGGTTTTATTAAACATTTAACATCTCTGGTCCACATCCCTATTCCCAGCTAAAAACTATTAATACCTTGATTTGAGGAGCAAAAATATATACAGCTATCGCAAAATCTTAACGCTAACCTAACCTAAAAGTTAATACTAATAGTAATCATAAAGTAAATAATTTAATAATGAATGAAACAACTTTAAAATCAAGTTAAATTAACGGAATGCAAAATAAACATTTTATCCGGCTCGAAGGACTAAAATTGTAAAAATGAAGATTATGTATTTTGGAATGTACACTGCCGTTCTGAGCTGCAAAAGTGTGATGTCTAAATGAAATCTAATCATCTTGAATGCTTTAGTTCATATGATAATCAATTTTAACATGTTTATACAAGATTTGTCATAACTACTTAACGGTCCATAATAATGAAATACATCACTGAATAGAATGGATTTCAGAAGATTTTGTTGTAAGCAGAAATATCAAGGCATCAGGCCTTAAATGACTTGCCATCAGCAGGCTTAAGTCAAACTTTGTGCGCTTGCGAGACATTCACTGATCGTGTCTTTCAATTGATTTATCATAACAAAAAATTGATTGGAAGTTGTATAAATTTTGCAATGTTTGCTATAATTCATTATATGATGCTGCCATTACGGAGACCATTCAAACCAAGTTCAAAATTTTCAGCTACATTGCAAATGATCACAATCACACAAATACACCTTATAAGGACGGCAATATATTCCTTAATTTACTTACGAAAACTCCGTTGAAAAACATTTTTTAATACTTGGAGAACTTCATTTGTAAACATTGTTAAGGATCAATCAAATTTCTCACTTAAAATTAACAATAACAGTAATATGTAGGTATACAATGGATTAAATAATGTTAATAATTATCTATCAATAAGCACTTGTTAATAAATGATTAATTGTTTTATAAATAGATCACTTTGATAATGTCACTGGCAAAAATTGAAGCAACGCAACCCCGATTCGGGCAGGTTAATACGGATGTCCCAAAAACTAAAGTCCCTTCGATGACTGATAAATGAGCTTGTGACTCATCAGAATATCTATATGTACTTTTGACATGATGATGAGTCTAAATCGACTGATATATATTTTTTCCAATCTGAATTTAAATTGGCAAAATTGCTTATTTTCCCCTGAAGGTAGAAAATTATATTTAAACAGCGGAATTTTCGAGGAGAGGCACTTATTAATCGGCCATCATGACTCGGTTAGTTAATTCTGAATCCTGAGTCAAGGATCAAGGATCCATTTAAGTCTCCAGAACATGGCAACTTGTAATTAGATGAGTGTCAGATTAATATTTAACATAGTTCGTAGTCAGAGTTGCCCGTGAACCGATACAAAGATAAAAACAATAAAACTCCAAAAATAATGATTTTTAATGATTTACAAACGGAATGAACGACATTGGTTTTTAGGACATTGTGTAAATACACAAACCAAATTCGGACCAACACACTTATACTTCTGTGTGGGCTTCGTATTAAACTTGTTAGTCGGTGTTAGCACACAGCCAGCGAGGGTTGTCCTCCCACCCGGTTAAATTGATCACATTTGTTTACTTGAATCGAGCGAAAGCGTTCCCCAGCTCGTTCATTGCGGCGTTGGTGACGGCCTGGCCGACCGCCTGGTTGACCTGCTGTCTGGCACTCGGTGGCAGCTGACCCAGGATGGCGGATCCGGCGCTGACTGCGCCGCCCGGTCGCCTTCGGATCAAACACACTCAGCAGTAATACCAATTCTAACAGTCCACAATACCAAATATTTCCTTGTCCAGTTGCAAAACTTACAATTTTAGCTGGATAAATGCATAATGTATAAGCGAAATCTAAAACTATCAAGTCATGACTTAACATTCAAATCCTGGCAGACGTAAGTATGTTTGTGGATAATCACAACTTAATAAATGCATTTGTGTTATCCCGTCTTTATTTATCCATATTTTTTCTTTTTCTTTTCAACTCTTTCAACCTTTTACAGTCAATCTCAACTGTAGAGAGCATGAGCCAATCACCTGAATTCAATCACTTTATTAGTTATATCAAAGTAAATATGAAACACTGCGAAAGCTAGATTTTTTTCCCATACTAAGGTCAAATGTATAACTATATTATTAATTATTTATAAATGACACAGTTATACATTTTTTAATTACATTAACATGTAAATGTACATGAGATTTGACTTGAAACTGAATTACTTGAATAATATCAATGGATTCAACGGCAACTTTATGGTAATCCATATAATAATAATCATATAGTTTCCAAAATTAGCTACTTAGAGCTGGAAATCATGTTTGTTATAACAAACGATAAATGAATATTAATTCCATTATAAAATTATATGATAATTCTATCGGTACTTTTAATAACGAAGTTCAGTATACATATATTTTATCAATCATTCATCCTTCATTCTTACAATGAAACCATGTTTTTTTTTTTAAATTACATCCTTCTTCAACACTTGTCTTATTTCTACATTCATAAATCGTTTTCATTACACATGCGTCTCAGTGATTGCATTTATTTTGATTCGTACTTCTTTTACACACAATTTTTAACGTCAATCGAATTACCAATTTGATAAGTACACATTGGTCGATAGAAATTGATAAATAATAACACAGATAGGAAAAATGACATACACAACCCAAAAATAGTTATACTTTCAACGTTCACATTATGTGACACGTTCAAAGACACCGATAGAACCGAGAATGAGAAAATTACTTGATGGAACAAGACAGAAAAGATTAAATAACAATAATAAAAAAAGAAGAAACAAAATTGAAAAAAGAATAAATTAAACAAGATAAACATTAGTAATAGAAAAAATAATACGTATATCAAAAACCATAGAACCAACACCATAGATATAAGCGTCGGAATGATTAGAAATTTGAATCAATAAAAAATCATAGATAAAGAAATACAACACATTTTTATGATTCAAAAAAATAGAATGTAATTAAATTAAGTAACGACACAAAAAATATAAAAAAAAAAACATACATTTATTCATCTAGCGAATCTAAATAATAACTAGTTATAATTGATAGTACATTTTTTAACAATTTTGAGGTTATAATTTGATTAAAATATAAAAATATCTCATAATTTGTTTTGATTTCAATTTTAATGCAACTTAAATGATCAAACATAGGATATACTGGTGAAATCAATATCCCATGTAAATTTATTCCTATTTACAAGGAAATTGTTTCGCCTAGTAAGGGTCATTTCAACAATCATCCTGAAAAAAGTTTAATTTTTGATTTTTACCAGTACAACTACGAAGTTAAAATCAAAATATTATATTATTTAGAGTCTGAGAAATTTCAGAAGGAATTTAATGGTGTAGGTAATCAAATACAACAGGATTACAGTACATGTAAATTTGAATTAACTGTTATCCAATTTTAGCCACAAAACATAAGTGACATATAAAGATTAATAATATATAATTAACTACACAGGTCATTAATAAATATAAATGATTTACCAGCCGTACTCACTTCATAAAATAGCAATAAATTCACACAAGAGTAAGAAGAATTAATAGCTGGTTAAGTATAGGAAATGCAACAGTGACATCTGGTGGTAAACACTAAAAACTCTAGTAGATTTGAATAGAAACTGCTACTTTTCAACTAGATGTCTCTTGCATAGGAAAATAGTTAAGTCTCGTTGAATTTATAATCACGTAAATTTGCAAATATAATAAAGTGTATACGGCCGTTTTACATACTTATATATTAAGATTAATAATTTACAGACACACAATTATAGTTTTAATAATATAATGTTAGGAGATGTCTATAAAAACACTTAGGATATATATTAATTATATTACATAAAGACAAATGCTGGATAAAGAGTATTAAGAAATAGGAAACCATAATACTATGTTTATACGTTGTCTCGGTTCTCGGTCTAGCAATAAAACTGATCTAACGCCCGCTTGCTCCAAACATATTTATTCGTCTTAAACCGGCTAAACTCCGAATATACCTCGGTTAATGCGAATAGCATCTTGCGCCAAACTTTTATTCGAAGATTAAGCCGAATAAATGGGTCGGATTAAGTTTAACTATTCATGTTAACCAGCTATCTGTCAATTGACATTTCGTTGTTATTAACATTACATAGGTTATATATTTTGAAAATTTACTGCCGATTGCCAAAGACTGATTGTTGTATTTGTCATACGTCATTAACTCACTAATTACTTTCTTAACGGTATTAAGACATGCCATTCCTACTGACTGCGCGTTGTTTGACGATTTAATTCGCTGTTGTAACGCGTCCCGTGATAGTTCGTCTTCCCACGCTGTGAATCTCTTCATCGCAGATTTAGCATCCATATTTATAATTCAATTATAAAATGAAAATACTTTACGTAAAATTAAAGGTTTGTTGACAATGGTTGACAAAGAGAATATAACCTACAGATAGTGGATGACAGACGACGAGAATGAATACTAGTAACAACAATATGACATGACAGTTAACCACAGAAACATCGCAGAAGCGGCGTACGTATCGTGTATTGCTATATAAAAAAAAACAATTGCGACGAAAAATGTCCAAATGAGTAGTCATCTACCTGGCATCCCCTGAATAGCTAACCGACGGTTAAATTCTGTTTGTGCAAGAAGTTATTTTAAACCCACGGTTACCAAGTTAAATATTCGAGGATTAAGACGAATAGTGTACTACTTTGGTGCAAGCGGACCTATATAGATTAAAAAAACAAAATTTTAGCTGTCCATGACACTGACAAGTCATAAGATACCGTCAGAGTATAAATTAATACATGTAAATCTGTCAGTTCAAGGAGTTTTGCAAATAAAATTGAAGATTAAAGAATAAAAATCTTGTAAATAATATCATAAAAGGGCAGAATGTAAAACAGAGGAACATGTATAAACATGTACATTCCCTAAAATAATCAAATACTTTTGATATGGGTGAACGAAAATAATTGAGGCTGGATTTGAACCCGCTGGAATGCTACCTCTCAGCCACTGACCCCTACAGTTTCCATTATGAATATCTAGTTTTTTAGATAAACTTTAAATCTCAACAGAAGTTGAAATATATATTATGAGAGAACTGGAAAGTAAGGCACCTACAGGGCTTACGACCTGTCATCAGCTGGTTTACATGGTCACTTATTGTGCCTTTTTATTGTGTTTATTTATTTATTTAATATTGCTTCTCGGGCAACTAACAGGTACTATGTCAAATATTAATTTAACACGTACCCAATAACAAGTTGCCACATTCTGGAGACTTTCGATATTAATCGTCTCACAGATCCAGACTGAAAACACAATTAAAAACTGTGTCTCCACCGGGAATCGAACCCGGGACCTTTGGATCAGCAGTCAGATACCCAACCAACTGAGCCACGAAGGCCGACATCAATCCCTCATCAATCCTAATTTGAAACTTGTATATACATAATAGGTTGTGCAATATTTTCACAACGCTTGAAAATAGGGTGAAAACACTATCGCCATCTGTTAAAAGGACGATGTAACTTTTTTCAAACGCCATCTATTGGGAAATTGGTTCGTAAACAGTGAAAGTCACAATTCTATCAAACTTAGACCTGGAGTCTCCATGGCAACGGGTCAGTGAGAAAAACAATGCTTGTGAAGAAACAGAGAAATACTCTCATTCAGAAGAGACTCACTCCCCAGAGTCATATCGGTATTAACAGGATACTGGCTCATAGGAAAGCATGTCAGAAGGTTATGGCTGGAGGCATACCATTACAGCAGAGCATGCCAGGACACGAGGAGGAGGAGACTGTATGGTCCACTTCCTCTGTCACTGTCCTGCTCTCTCTAGAAATAGGAGAAGCTCCTTGGGAAGTTTCTTCTATGATGATCTAAAGGACATAGCGTCAGCCGATAACGTAGCGGAAATCGTCATTCACTAGCCACTCAAGCTGGTTAAGGTGGATTAGTAAGATGAGAACAGCCCCATTGTGGCATAACAAAAAGCCAATTGGCCTAAGTGAGTCACAATTCTTATCGTCGTTTCACGTGGGTTATCCCCAGAGTATTAAAAGAAAAAGCATATTTTTTACTTGCGAAAACTTTCGATAAAACATAAATGTATGGCTAGAAGCAAGACCGACAACATGCAAACATTGCAGAGGAATGTGAAAAGAGAATCTCGTAGTAGCGGTAAACAATTATCATTGATACATCTTCTAAATGGAAGACACGATGATCGATGTAATCTTTTGGCTTACATTCGGGATGCAGACTTAGCCAAGAATCAATACTTAAATATTACAATTATAATGGTTACTTAACTTTTTTCTTTATAATACATACACATTTATAATCTGTGGTTAAACATACATTAATTATAAACTTTTCAAACTCTTCAACAGAATCACATATATAATTTAATATATATTTTATAATATCATTCATGGATTACCTATTTATGCTTGCATACAATATATACATAGTTTATTTTTATACATAGACATGATCGTGCGTTAAATTTCCTTTACGACAAGTCAAAACATGCAATTATTCTTCTAAATTTAACAACTAAGGAACTTATCGAATGTTATACAATGCAATCGCGTAAAAAAGCAATGTCACACAAAGTTCCTTTGATTCGTACAACACGTTGTTTAATGTGTTTTTGATTAAAATACTAAATAAACATAATCTGTATTCCTGTGTCATAGGAACTGATAGATTTTTATTGGTTAGCTACTCAATATAATTTTACGGAAGATCAAATTATTCCTGTCTCGCTCTGTCATATTCAAATTTCTTATCGCACTCTTCTAGGCAACAACGATAGTTTTTACCAATTTTATTATTATTATGATTTTCTCGGGCAACAAACAGGTGCTATGTCAAATATTAAATTAACACCCAGCCAGTGATAAGTTACCACAATTCGAAGACTTGTAATGTCAATCATCTCTCAGATCCAGACTGAAAACACGTTTAAAAACTGCGTCTCCACTCAAACCCGAACCTGAATCGAACCCGAGACCTTTGAAACAAGAGTCAGGTATCAAACCAACTGCGCTGTGATGGCATGAGTAGGAACCAGATTGATCAAACAAAAAATTTAAAGATTTAATTTAACACATTTTTTTTCTTATTACGACTTACGAAAGGAACGTTATTATAAAAGCATTATATTAATAATGTGACATTGCTTGGAAAAAATATGGAATGTCGTAACTATTTATTTGCACAAAAATTAAACACACGTGATATTTTCATCTAATTATTATTAAGAAAGACTGTTTACAATCGGACGCACTACTAAATATAACAATAATCCAAATATGTTTTTTCTATGTTTGATTGTATATTAAAAAATATTTAATTGAAAAAGAATGAATATCAAAATTTTATCATCTCGTTTTATAGGGGTGGCGTAAAATTAGAATATGCATATCAAAATCTCTGTATGAAATCAATTTTCAATTTTTTTTTTCTAATATTTTCATAACTTTTGTTATAAACAATGAAATATTCAATATGTTATATCATGTTTATTGAAAATGACAAAAACCTTCAATAATTTATGGAATAAATAAATGAAAATTACATCAGTGGCAAAGTCGTAATCTAAAAAACAAATTTTCAGAAATTATTTGTCTGACAAAGAATAAAAACAATTCAAATAAGAGACAAAAAATTATCAAACTTTATGATGATGACATCTATGGTTAGCATCACAAATTAAAGAATGAATTTTCAGTTCTCCTTATTATGAAACCATTGATATATTTGCAAAACAAATGATAAAGATGTAGTGAATTTTCATATAGAAAAACAAAGTTTTAATCTTGAAAACACATTTTATGGCCCGGTATTACAGTCGGCCCTCAACTCATTGAGTTTGTTAAACTCAAGATTAATGTTAAGGGGAGATTGAATCCATTTCCGTATTACAGAGCAATATGACATGTCAGTTACTAAATCTTCAATTATAGACATATTTTACTTTTTCTGTGGTTTAATTTTAAATAACCTCAAATAATACGAACTACAAAACGGGACGCTACGACTTGAAATACTATTGTTTTATTATCCAACATGGTAATTTTTTTTTTTTTTCTCAAAATAATGCTTTAAATGCCCATGTTCGTTTCAATATGGCTGTAAGTTTGCTTTGTTGTGTGGCGCTACCGTCGATACAACTAACGCCTTTAGTGATAGAACACTGAAACTACAATGACAGTTAACTCACCGTTAAGTACTTAATCCACCAGAAACGTTGAGTTAAATATTTGTCGTTTTAGTGACGTATTTGAGGGAAGATTAGGGGCTAAACAGACACTGTAATACGCTATATTTTTGTAAAACTTGAGTTTAGCTCTTAAACTGAGACTGTAATACCGGCCCTTAACTTTAAAAATGCAGTGTTTCCATCTTGAAAGACAAATAAAATAATCATAATTAGGGTCCGATTGTAAAAATTCTTATAGAAGATATGTGTAAAGGAGACAGAGCAGGATAGAGAGTATTGTTTACTTCTTTTAACACTAAAATATCAATCTACAATCGATTGGTTAATCACAAAATTAGCACAAACATTTTTTGCGTAACAAAAAACATTTTTATATTAATTACTTTTTAATGTACGTAACATTAATGTTTATTTAAATATATTTTTGAATATTTAAGAATATATTATAATATAAAACATATTACTTGACACAAATGAAAAACATAATATTTATTATAATATATGTAGGTATAATAATAAGTGATACATGGCTGGTGTTGTCGTGCAAATAATACACATTTAATATAGTACATATTTATTATTGTTAGTCTTGTTTTGGGGATGCTTAGCGCCGTCTGAAAAAGAACGGACAAGCAAACATTTTACACACGTCATATAATATTTGAAAATAAAAAAAGAAAAGCTAACTGCTGGGTCTATAAAAATATAACAGGAAAATAAAAATCGATCTATAAAAATGAAGAAAAAAATTGAAATTCTGATCTATAGAAAAAAAAAATGACTGCAAATAAAACAAAAAAAAATTATATATAATAAATATCAAAAAAGCAATAAAACATTAATGTGACAATAAAAATAAAAATTCTCATTATAATGTGACAACAAAAATAAGAATTCTGATCTATAGTATGAAATAGAACATGAACTGATAATTATTGATTTAAATCGATAGGAAATAACTCTGTGGCGTCATTATGGAAAAAACAATTAAAATCTAATTACACGGCAGTATTTTCTTTGATATATTTAAAATTGATTTCAATGGAACAACCAAAACTTTTGAATAATTTTATGAAATCAAAGAATTTTAACTATACTTTTATCTTTGTTTGAGAAACACTGCCTTACAGTTTCGATCTATCGATGTATGTCAACAGATAGTAATATTGTCAACTTTGAGTTAGAGAGATTCCAATAGAAAAATAACCTCACTATTGACTAAAAAAGTTGATTTGATATAGCTAAACCGACTAATATCTGTACCACAAAATTCCATGGTCGATAATTCATCAATTGAGACGTCTACAGTTTCATAAATAATCGTTTCGATGTTTGAAAATTATTCACATTTAAAATGCAGGTCATAAATTAACAAAAAAAAAACAATGTTCCATCAAGTAATTATACCTAGATTAGTGACAAATATAGGTTTCGTGTAATATTGTAACAAATATATAGGACATCCAGGTGTTGCTAGCTATTGGAATAAATCGCTCGTTTGCGAGAACAACGACATAAGTCGAAAAATCCGATTTTTTAATTAATAATGCAGAAATGTTGTGTTTATCAATATAACAGTGAATATATGACAGTGAAACAACAACACATGTACTGTTTCTCTCGCACTTATAGAGATATTTTACTTAGAATTGGAGATGACATGAATATTGACAGTCACAACATTACTGCATTATTAATTAAAAAATCGGATTTTTGACTTATGTCATTGTTCTCGCAAACGAGCGAAATATCAATGTTGTAAGAAAATGTATTCAGTATTTTTTTTTCTATAATGAAAATGTAAAATAATATTACGCGTGACATATAGCCCATCATCGAATAATGACGTCATTTTGGTGACATTATTCGTCTTTTTAAATGGTTATTGCGATTCTTCCCATATCATAATAACTTATTTTGAACGTGGCTAAATAAAAGGGTTTTTTCAGGATTTTAAAACGGTTATTTCTAAAAATATTTTCATTTAATTGTGGGGCAAGGATTTCATTTTTCTTTTGCAGATATACTTTATATACAATTATTTATTGTTTTAACCTTGGAGGAATAAAGGATGGAGGCGCCTTCAGTACATTAAAAATGCAATCAAATTCCCTCATTTTGGAGTTTAGTCACAAGTTACAGTATTGACAACAAAATATGTTATCCGAGCAAACTAGCGCGAACTTCATTCTTATTGTTTGCAACGCAAAATATTTCGTAAACATCTCGTTTTTTAACCTAAAAATATTATTGCTTCCAAAAATCGTTTTTTCTCGTTTTTCTAACTAATTATTGCAAAGAAAATCTCGAAAAGGTCTTGTGTGGTGAAATGTAGGAATAAAGGACACGGTATATCTTTTCACTCGTAAGTATTGAAACTAACCTACTATATTTAACAATATTTAACGTAATATTGCGTGTCCAACTGGCCATGGCTAAATTATAATTGTATAGTTATTTTTTTGAATGATTCGTTCTTAATGATTTAATATTAAGAACGATATAATTATTTGTAATAGTTTCTTAAAATTTTACTTTTTTTTATTTCATTGGTTTTGTAAATTGTGGATAAGACCGTAATCCGCCATTATATTGTAATATGTTTCGGGCACAATTTGAGAAAAAACATAATTTGTATTCACTGTTAATGCTTTTTCAATCATTTTGTCACATATTTGTAATGTTTTTATATTGTCACCAAATATTTTATTAATGATTTAAGATAATTGAGCATGTCAATCACATCACATATATCCGCTGCGATATTGGCCAATGGCCGCCATATTTCATCGACCGTAGAGTTGGGCATTGGACATGAATTTATTTTCAATATTTATTTTCTAATAATTTTTCTGCAAATTCAAAATTTTATTTGTTTATTTATTTAAATCCACATTAACCATAGTGCAACATAGTACAATTAATTTATGAAAAATAGACAATTTAGAATATATTATGTTGGCTCTGACAAAATGAATACCTATAAGTTACTGGCGTTATTATTTTATATTTCTTGTGAAACGTGATTTCATGTGATTAAAATAATCTTATGCGTACTTTATTTATTAGTTTTATTTTATCTGACATCTTTAAGTAATACACAATATTGTGAATGTTTTTATTTTATATTTATAATGTGTTTAATTTATTTATGTAAATGGACGTGAACAACAAGTGTATTTTTTACAGATTTCCAAAAAATCCAGCTCTTAGAGCTTTGTGGATTGCTGCTGTCAATCGTCCTCCAAATTGGCAACCATCTTCAAGTACAGTCATTTGTTCAAAGCATTTCAGAGATGATGAAATTGACCGAAGTGGTTATAAAAGTAAAATTAAGAATAATGCTGTCCCTTCAATTTTCTCTCAATTAGATACTGTTTGTCCTGAAGTAAGTTGATAGTTTTTTTCTGACTTAGTACTTATCATATTATGTGTTGATTAAATATTACTTATTTGTTCTGTTTCGGACTTTTTTGTAAATTTTATATACCTACAAGTTTTTAAATATCCTTACCTATATACTTATTGAATCATTATTTTGATATACGTTAATAAATTTTATAACTAACACACTAGCGGACATTCTTTATTTACATTGAATCTTTTTTTTTCAGATAACTTCACCCATCCTTCTTGAACCTTCGGTGCCTAGTTGTTCATCATCAAATCCAACATTGCCTGAAAATGATATTTCTATGCAGGACACTCCAAGAAAAATACGTTTAAAGAGAGAGCTGTTTCGTTCATACATACTTGATAAAAATCGAAAAAAGAAAATCAAGGCATTACAAAATAAAGTATGGAGAAAATGTAAACAAGTTACTAATTTGAAAAATATAGAACCGATGGATTTTTTTTAATAAAGCTTGGTATCTAAAAAAATATGCATTTTTTAATATATATCCCCTTTTCTGTAAATCATTTAAAGTTGCTAAGACCACCATAACATCTGATTTCCGCCAGGAGAAATTAATCAAAAATAATTAATCATATAAATCATGAAGATATGATACTAATAATTTTTGTATTTAAAAAAACATTTAAATTAGTAAACTATCAAGTTGTAAACACGACAAAATGACATCTAATTAATTTCAGAAAAAAATATCAATTATAATTTAGTATGTAATAATCATTGTCTTATCATACATTAATGTGTCAAACAATAAATGATGAATTTTTTTGCTCTATTGTAAAATTGCCGATTTTGACATAGTAAGGTTTCAAACGAATTCATGGACAGGCAGACTGACATGAATTTAGCCGTGCACAAACATGTGCAAAACCAATCTTACGAGGTCTACTTTATTTATATGCAGATGAATGATCCTAATTATTTAATAATCAAAGTTAAATATATGAGACATTTTTTGTAGAAAATGACATTTATTATAATATGCTTTATCATAATTGTTAATTGTTGTTCATTTATCATAATTGTAAATTGAAAAAGATTTATGCTTGTTCATTTATCATATTTGTAAATTGAAAAATATTCAATTTTAAAATAATATTTGTCTGAATTGAGCCCATCTCTAACTTCAGGGTCATTTGCTTACTTCAATATTGCCACTAAAAAAAAATTGCCATTAGATAAAAAAAGTACTTATTTTATACTTATTGTTGTCAGTACTGTAACTTGTGACTAAACTCCAAAATGAGGGAATTTGATTGCATTTTTACTCTAAAGATAATAAGGTATGGGCGGCCCCTTGGTTTTAACTATAAAAGTGAATTTAGTCTATTGACTTGTGCTTTTTTAACACACAATCACCTGGATGATTTATAGTGGAGGTAGTTGACAAAATTAACATTGTAACAATAATGTGTGAAGCAAACAAGAATGCATAACAAATAAAGCAACAAATATAATTAAAAACTACAATATTTCGGGTAATTATTTAGCCATCACCATATTCGTGTGTTTCTATTTCACCGTCGTGAACAAATACGTGTGATGTATTTGAAGAAAAATGCACTTTCATAAGCCATATAACAACAAATTGTTAAATATTACTTAGACAAACTTGAGTGACAGATCAAAAACGGGAATTCTTAGATTTCTCGAAAAAAATCATCCACAATGTCATCCTTAATTTATAAAAAAGAACCACCAAAATCGATCATTTTTTACTGTAATTATAAGTCAAACTGTTAAAACGATATGTTGATATTTAAGAAAATAATAAAATATGAAATAAATAAAAATGAAGCTGTATATTTAAATTTTTAAACAGGTCAATAACTATTTTGATATAGATGTATTGTAAAATAAAACCATAGATGTCACTGTTTAATTTCAAAATATATTTGAAATTGTGAGACTAATAATTTGTTTCGTATCTTAAATCATCACTATTATTTTTTGAGAAATAGATTTGATTACCTTTAATAAATTCTTGTTTATCAAATATAAAATTAACAAACTTATATTTTGAGGTTATGCAACATATCCAATATCATTTTAAAAACTGTTTAAAGAAAAAGTCATCAAAGTGACATCTGTAAATGTGATACCAAACCATAACAGAATAACGATTGACCCTTCTGTCCAACAGTTGGTGTGTATGTGTATAAATAATCACACAATATGATACTCACGTTGGAATGAGTGGCGCCGGCAGGGGCTGAGGACGGCCGCCAGGCACTGGGGGGGCAGCACCGCCGGGGCGGTTGGGCAGAGGGGGTGCGGGACGGCCGGTTGCGGGGGGAGGGGGTGCGCCACGATTTCCGCCGCCCAAGGAACCTGAAAACATTCAATTCATAGTTTTTACCAGGAGGCTGAACCAAAAAATAATGTCAATGAAGATTCAAACAATAATCTTTGGGTTATTTTTTTGGCTTGGTAATCGCATGCTCTGCCCTTACATAATTTTATTCAATGAAAATAAGAAAAAAATATAATATATATTCTATATATTATATCCTTTTCTAGGATACATATATCTTAATGCCAAATTTCATCCAAAATCTTTCAGCCATTTTCAAACTAGAGACTGCTGCAAATGACAGGACTCAGGATAAATGCATCCAAAACCAAATACATGCTGGCAAGCAAGTCACAGGCAAACCACACACATCCACCATTAGACATAGGGTCACACCACATAGAAAGCGTCAACTCCTTCAAATACTTGGGTACTGAAATCACCCACGATAATAATTACAGTACCGAAATTAGAGCACGGCTATCAGCAGCAAACATATGCTATTATGGGCTGTATAAAAACCAAAACAACCTTTTATAAAACGCTCCTCCGTCCAGTTATTGCATATGGTGCCGAATGCTGGGTAATGACCAAAAGATACATACTTCTGATATTTGTAAGGAAAGTCCTCAGAAAGATATTTGGTCCTGTCAACGAAAATGGAGTGTGGAGGAGACGATTCAGTCACGAATTAGATGCACTGTATGGCGAACCTAACATTGTACAGTTCATTAAAATAAGACTACAATGGTTGGGCCATGTCCACAGGATGAGTGATGACCGTACTCCCAACAAGGTTTTTAAACACCACACCAGACGAAAGAAGAGGCAGACTATAAATGAGATGGCTGGACGATGTGGAGGCTGATGTACGAACGCTGGGCCTTACCAACTGGAAGAGAGCCGCAGAGTGCAGGGAGGAATGGCGAAGGATTCTGAAGGAAGCCAAGGCCAACAACGGACTGTAGGGCCAATGATTATGATGATGAGTGACAAACATCTAAACATTTAAATTTATAATGTTATTGAGATACTTCCACTATCTAACTATGAAAAAATGATGAAAATGCTTATAAAAAATTATAAATGACATTTTCCTTAAAAAATATGATATAATAACTATAGAAAATGCATATACAAAAATGATAGATCATATTTTTGCCTCTCCTAGCAACGGCATTGGCATTCCGATGATTTGATCAGTGCGTTCCCACTGATGCCAATCAGTGGACGCACTTGTATTGATTCTAAAATCTGCTGCACCTGTATTGACACTAGCCTTAAGGCCCCCTTTCACGATCGTGCCATCCTTCCAAATGGCTTGCTATCACTCCAAAATGCGCTCGTGAGTTTCAAACAAAAATGAGTTATAATTCTGATGATGAGTTTTATACAACTGCTATAGCAGTTTTTATCAGAATTAAAACTCATTTTTGTTTGAAACTCACAAGCGCATTTTGGAGTGATGGCAAGCCGTTTGGCAGGATGGCACGATCGTGAATGGGGGCCTTTAAAGTAAAATAAATTAAGTGACATACGTGGAACTTAGAGCATTGACTATACCTTGTTTTTCTGAGTCAACAATTAAAATATAGCACCCTTGGAGTGATCTTGTATCACAGAATGCCACTTTACAAATTATTATTATCATTAGAGTACAGTTACCTTGGTGTGAGGGAGGTGCCCCTCGCCTGGGTCCCCCGGGACTCGGAGGGGATAGTCGAGCGGCCTCGCTGGCGCCCGCAGCACCCGCCAGCCAATCGTTCTTGACTGGGGGTGGCATTGGCGTCGTTACCGTGCACATTGACACATCTCCGATAATGCTCAGAGACTCCTTGCACGTGTGGTACATGCGGAGCATCTCCTCGCGCTTTATCGCCTCCTCGGGACTCTCTTCCATCATTTGGGACTGAAATGCACGTCATTGAATGATTAGGAAAATTGAGCTAGCAAAATTTGTTATAATGGACTGCGATACACAGGCCTGGAGGCCATGACTCGATATGAGTTACAGATCCATCCAGAAGTCTGTCAGAGGGGTAATTTGTTTGTTTGTCTGTTTTACCCTCCTCCACTATAGAATAGTCCCGACTTCACGATTTTCATCACGTTCAGAGTGCACACTATTGAGTTTCCTTGTGATATGATTATATGTAGGAGTACGGCATAATGGCCGTATTTACGTTCCTTCAAAGACAAGGATTAAATTAAATTTGATAAGAATAATATTAATTACCTGGTCACCCGAAGCGTACAGATGCGCCAGCAGCTCTCCATTGATGAACTCCTTGGCATTGTTTATGATCAGCATCATGATTGTCTTTGGCACAAGATCCCTCGTTGTCTTTGTCACAATACGCATGTACGAGTCCACCAGGTTCCTGATAGTCTCCACCTGTCTCTCCAGTTGGGGGTCCATGCTGCTCGTGGATTCGTTGTCTCCGTGGGACTGTTCCGAGGGAAATTTGCACCAGCACCAATAGAGTAGCGTTGACAAATGAATTCATTTTATTATACATCACGGTGTTGAAATTAGGTTGTGGTTATTGATTGTAGGTTGAAAAAGTTATTGATTTTGGTTTTTGGAAGTTTAACAAGTGGAACAGTTTTATAAATTTTAGCATTTTGAATTTATACAAATGATTCGTATGATATAATATGAAGAGATTTTTATTTTTTTAGAGGCAATTTGCAGTGCAGTGTTTTTTGGTGACATTTCCATATATTAAGTATGTTTTTGGTAACAATATTATATGTGAAATATGATGTTACAGATTTAATAGAAGTTTATATCATGGCGAGAAAAACACAAGGCGAATTTATTAACATGAATTGTAAAATGTTCATTAACACATTTTGTTTTTAAAAATATTCATTGTTTTGTTAGTCGAACAATATCAACAAAATTTAAATATTATTAGATCCATGGGTATATTTTTGATGTTGATGATGATAATGTTCCACAAATGTATGAATCGTATGTATGTGTGTGGTTCCAACGTTGACACATGTTCCGAAGATGGCAGCGTCGCAAGAAAAAGAAAAAAAAAACAAAAAATGATTAGTATTCATGTTACAGTGAAAGAAAAACGTTTTTAACTAATAAAAGTGCACATTATTATTCTAACAGAAAATCTGCAATAAATGATTGTTAAAAATAAATATTAATTGTAATGTAAAATCTTAAATACAATTGATAATTACATGCTGCGTATAATTGTTTATATGTAAAATAGAAACATGAAAAATGTATCTTTTGTATTATTTATATCAAACTAGTGAACACCCGGCAAACTTCGTATTGCCTGTATAATTAAAAATTGTCCTCCATAACCACCCGTCGCTTCAGACTCTTCAATACCTCCCATCCCTTCAGTTCTTCCCGTCCCTTCAGTACCTTCTGTCCCTTCAGTACCTCCCGTCCCTTCAGTACCTCCCTCAGTTACTCCCGTCCCTTCAGTTACTCCCGTCCCTTCAGTTACTCCCGTCCCTTCAGTTACCCCCGTCCCTTCAGTTACTCCCGTCCCTTCAGTAACTCCCGTCCCTTCAGTAACTCCCGTCCCTTCAGTTACTCCCGTCCCTTCAGTTACTCCCGTCCCTTCATTACCTCCCGTCCCTTCATTACCTCCCGGTCATACGCTCGACAATTCATCAAAGTTTCATTGATATTGATTGAACGGTTCCAATGATAGTCCACCTTCATCGGTAAAATGACCTGATACCCGATGAAGAAGAAGAAGAATTTTTTTTTAATCCAGAAACCATCCCGGGCATACACTCGACAATTCTTCAAAGTTTCATTGAAATTGAATGAACGGTTCCCAGGATAGTCCACCTTCATAGGTAAAATGACCTGATACCCGATGAAGAAGAAGAAAAATTTTTTAATCCAGAAACTATCCCGGTCATACGCTCGACAATTCACCAAAGTTTCATTGCAATCGGATGAACGGTTCTCAGGTTAGTCCACCTTCATATGTAAAATGACCTGATACCCGATGAAGAAGAAGAAGAAGAAAATATTTTAAATTCAGAAATCATCCCGGGCATACGATCGACAATTCACCAAAGTTTAATTGCAATCGGATGAACGGTTCCCAGGATAGTCCAAAACTCAATGAAGAAGAAGAGGAAGTTAAAATTTTTTGATCCAGAAACCATCCCTGGTATACTCTCGACAGTTCACCAAAGTTTCATCGCAATCGGATGAACTGTTTAGGAGCGCATTCAACACATACATACAAACATTCAAATTTATAATATAGATTAGAATAAATTAATGATTGATTTAAGTGTATTTTGTCCATATGCAAGAGACATCTGTTGAAAAGTAACAATTCCATCTTTAAAATAAACAAGCGTTTTTTTTTTACCAATAGATGTCACTTTTGTTGTATTTTGTGTCTACCAATAAATGTCAAGTGTTACTGGTAAAGGTGAAGTAGTATCCTCATATACATGTAGATGAGTAATTATAAAAAAATAATGGGAAATAAATAAGTGTTCATTAATAATATAATATTATGTAGGTGAATTATAGGAGAGACCCCAGTGTACTTCCTTGTGGTTCACCAAATTTGCCTAATTATATTTTCTGTACTTTGAACTATACTGATTAATTTTAATCACAATTTATTTAATTTGATGTTGTTGTATTGAATAATTTATAAATAGTTTGAATTAATTATGTATATGTATTTTTTTTATATTATTCAACAAACATTACTCCAGAGAAAGGTTTGACATTTAAATGAAAAAATTAACATAAATATGATTATTTAAAATTAAAACATCATGCACCAGTGCATAAATATTACATTGTTGATTTTTGAACGTGTTTATAATAAATTACGGTACCTAGTTTTTTGCGTCAAATAATGGCAATCCAAACATTATATATATGAAAATACGCACACATCTGTGTTTCTTAAATTTAACATTAAAAATTAATTACCAGACGCATTACTAATGAAAATAAACAATACTATATCAAATCTTATTAACAAAAAAACAACAAAATTAAAAATCAATAGATTAATATTGAGTATAGCTACAAGTAATATTTAACAAATGAATATCATATAAAAAAATACATTTTTTCTTAATTTGATTATGCACAGTACAAATATCATGGGAAAAGATTAACAAAACAGTTTCCTGCTTAGACAACTGACAACACACGAAACAGATCTATCTAATGTATCAATAACTAATTTAATTTCTACATTCATGGATAGATGTCACTTTAAAATCACATGAAATATATACTGTAAAAAATTTAATATTCAGCTCTGCGTACTCTTGTACATAAAAAGACAAATAAAACATAACCATAAAATTGATATTTAGATGAAAAACATCCCTTTGCAGATGTCATTAAAAAATGCTACAAATGGATACTCTTAAATAGTACAATTAAATATATTAACATGCAGATTCAAAAAGTAACAAAAAAAGGATGGTAATATTTGGAAAATGATAAAACATATAACTGGTGCTACCTGCGAAATTTTGACAGTTAATAATTTCTCAATACTGGAATATTTAACAGATTAAAACAGAATAAAAAAATCTCTTAGGAAATATGAAAAAATTTAAATACTCGGCCACGCCAACTGAAAAGTATGTTTTTCGATAAGAATATTATGACATCTATTGACAAACTATGAAACTTTTCCAAATCAGCAAAGCCTCAAACCATGACATTAAAACTCAATTTTATCATACAAGACAATTTTTTTCACCAATTTTGATGGAATATTGATCTAGTAAAATAATGTATATATAAAAACAATAAACTTTAACTTCAAGCGTAAAAAAAACAATTTGTTTTACCACTAAAAAAGTCAAGTTGGAGTAAAATTATCTTTGAACAATTTCATCAGATTTCTCTATGAGATTTTTATTCTTCAGGTTGGTATTTGACATTTTATCAATGTTGGATGATGCATCTAAACGCACATGACAACACACGTATCATTATAACAAATCTAAATATGTGCATTGTAGAAAAAAACATCAATTTTGAATAAGAAAAAAAAAACATTGAAAAAACGCAAATTCATTTCAATTCATAACTTTGGTGCATCATAACAGACAATACAATGTCATAAAAACTAAATCGAAAATATCCATGAAAAGTTTTGAACACCATTTATTTAAATATTGAACTTTTTTAAAGATAAATTTATTCTACATGTTACTCAATTTGTACAAAATTTATTCTAAAATTAACATAATTCAAATATATTTTTTTCTATATGTAATTCCATTTATATGAAGTTCGTTCTAAATGTTACTCAATCCATACAAATTTGTTTAAAATGGAACTCAATTTATGCAAAATATAGATATTCTAATGGTAACTTAAATCCAAAAAAATGTATTCGAAATGTAGCTCGATTCAAATATTTGTTTCTAAATATAACTCAATTCATACAAAGTTTGTTCTAAATGTATTTTGAATTATACATAATTTATCCTAAATGTAACTCGATTAAAATATTTTTTTCTAAATGTAACTCAATTCTTAGAAAGTTTGTTCTAAATAACATGTTGATTTATACAAAATTTATTTCAAAGGTAACTCTGTTAAAATATTAGTTTATTCTAAATGTGTTTCGACCTATACATAATTTAATCTAAAAGTAACTTGACTAAAAAAAAATGGCTTAATGCTATTCATACCAATTGAAAATAAATTCAGTATTCATAATTTCTTCAAAAAACTGTGGAATTATTGATATTAAAGAGTGTTAATGCAAAACTTTAAATGAAGACTTTCAACTTGGTTCTCACAGCGACCATTATCCAATTTAACTGACAAACTTCTGATCTGATAAATATCATCAATGTTGCCATTATCCATCCATATATTACACACAAAGATATAAAAATAGACAATATAATAAAGAAAATAAATAAATAGTTTAATAATATTTAGATATACGGTAACATTTAAATAAATTAACCCACATGTAATATGAAAAATATATTTGTGTCATGCTTGAATTTATTTACAAAGTATATTAAAAAAGCCTTTCTTAGGCTGTCTTTTAAAATTATTGTTCAAAAAATACTATACTTTGTATTCGTTTTATGTTATCGTTTATGTGTCAACTATACAATGTTTTGTGTTTCAACGCAGTGACGGATTAAGCACTTGAGAGGGCCTAGACGCATGAGCATTTTTAAGAAGCCAATGTAAAAAAATATAAAAATAATTTAATGTATCAATTTACATAATATATATATATATATATATATATATAAAATTTTTAAATGATAGCGTGAATTTAAACCATTTAAATGTTAACATGCTTCATTCACAAAATTGTATGAAAAAGATGTATAGTTATTAATTTGTTTCAATGCGAAAAATATAATAATAATAATAATGAACACTTCCTTGCACCTTGGGCAAGTGACAAGTTTATTGCCGTATAGCAATTTTTTCCAAATAACCAGTGTTTCCAGCCCAGAGAAGCAATATTTGCGTGAGAAATAAATTTAAATAATTTTTTATTAATTATTTCTCCTCTGCTGGGAATCGAACCCACAGAAACAGAACGGTTTACCAACTGTACCACGGCGGTTGGCTAAATATAGATGTTAAATAAATACGAGTGGAGCAAGTCTGGTCAACCGGCGGAATCAAAACCATCCATGTTTACCCATATCATGGATATAATTATCTTATGGAGTTCTATAATATCTTGACATGTTATAGAACTCCATAAGATAATTATATCCATGATATGGGTAAACATGAACGGTTTTAATTCCGCCAGTTGACCAGACTTGCCCTCGAGGTATTTTGAGGCCCCAAGCGCTTACGGGGTAATCCGGCACTGTCTCAACACATTATAATATTAAAATTAATAAATATTTTTTAGTGCTTCGCACCCAAATACGTTACGAAGGTTTAAATTTCTGAATATATCTTTTTTAATAATTTATTGTTCTTTGTATTAAATTCACTTGGATATAGATACGAGGCATTGCACTGTGAACGACAATATGAAAAAGATGCAAACAAAAATATTTTTTAATTACACATGGTGTGTTAAAAAAAATAAGATAAATATAGTTAAATAACTGATTATCAAATACATATAAATATCAGAGAAGAAATTTGTTAATTAAAAACGTATCAAAATAAATTAATTTTATAATAGAACAAACCTCGTATCCTTCACCCTTTTGACATTTTCGTATTAAGTAGGTGAGATTATTTTGGTAATGAAAGAGAAAATATAAACAAAAATATATTAGAAAACGGAAAAACATTAAAAAGAAAATACATATCATTATTAATTATATGTAATATGAAAACGGGACACCTCAAAATGGAGCAGTGCGTACACAAGTCCGGATTTGATAATATATCATAAGTTGAAAAGCTGATAAAACTTGGTAGGCGTCTAAAATAAATATGAATGTATACAAAAAACAAATTTTTATTAAGGTAGATATATAAATGTTACAGTAAACTTCAGCTAAAAATATGAGATTCGTAATTATGACAAAATAATCTACGCATGGTTATGTTCTCTCGAGAAAAAAATGATTAAAAAGGACATCATGGAAAAGGTTTTTAGAAGCTTTTGGGGCAGAAGCGATCCAGGAATGTCTGTATTATAGAAACTCCGTCTAAATGTATAGTTAGGAAGCCAGATAATAAATGCAGTGAGTCAAATAACTCGTTACAGCAGTTTGTGCATAGTACGGCATGTTACGGACCAATTTTTAACCACTGCAGACGACCCGCTTTTGAAATGATCGGTGCCAGTCTACTTAGACTAAAAGTAGAAATCAAAGCAATCTCTTATGGGGAATGGATGAAGTAATTTACATGAAACAGAAATAAAAATATTTTCGTTTCGAAGCCACGGTCAAGTGAGCAACTACGAATGTTTTGAATACCCCTAGTACAGTTATCGGCAAATAGCTTTAACGGTTTATAGCTCGGTTTGTATACGTGCAAACCGCCCCATTCCATAACGAAAACTCTCATGTTGCTTGTCAGAAACTATGAAATACAACGAAAAATTAGTCAAATTTAGCTTGTGTATAAAACATTCATGGACCACTACCGCCCCAGCAATTCAAAATAAATCTTACGAAAATTCTTATATACAGATATTAAATAAATCGGGATTAAGCAAAATGTATTTAATCGAAACAAGTTAGAATGGAGAATGAAAAAAAAAACCCAAACCCCGACACTCGTAAGCGGGACACAGATTGTAAATAAAAAAATGGGGGGAGGGGGGAAAGGTCGTCACACAAGATGTTAGAAAGCACGGAACTCCGTAGCGTAGGACTAAACCAACCGACCTTTCTGTTTTGGAGCGACGGGAAAAACAGGGACAGCTGATCGGCGTGGGCGAGGATCGACACAGACGACAAACACAGAAATCGAATCAATTGGAAATAAAAAATAGATACAAGCAACAAAATTACTATGTCAAAAAAAAAATTTGGCTATAAAATAATGATACGAGGGAATAGTACTCAGTTATATAAATAAATAAACATACATTATATATATTTTTTTATTACCTACAAAATTAATTATATAATACATACATATTACATAAGCAATGATCGGTTTCCTGTGCATTATTTTATGACAATAATATAATTTTACTGCATGTAATTATTTTATAAAAGAACATTGGTAATTTTAATTTACTGGCGACACACTCCAAGGAAGCTGTAGAGAAACGAGAACAAAAAATCAAATCAGACTATAACTTGCGCTAAAAAGTCATCCGTATCCCTTTGAAACACCACAGAAAATTTTCGAAATTGACGAAAAGACAACCACAGACAAAAGAAAGATGACAAAAGACTACACGTTATGAACACAGACTGGAAATTAAAAGCTGGAAGAAAACACGCGGCACGGTTAGCGTCCATTCTTAAAATCCCCTTCAGGCGGTGACAGGTGTGCGAGCGAGAATGAACTTACTCTATATTTGGGACAAACGGGTGCGAGTTGGACACCGCTAATGTCCACGCTCCTGTAGAGTTCATTAGGAATAACCTTGAAATCACAATGCAGAAAGAAATAGATGGACACTCTACAAACACATACAAATAAACATGAAGCTACAGAAAATTGAGTGTTCAGATGACAAACTTAAATGTAGGACACACAATAGATCGCAGTGTAAGGATATACAAAGATCCTAGTTTAATGATAATATAGTAAAGATAAATGAATGGAGCAGCAGGAGAATAAGGTATAATGATGAAATATACAGCATCTATAAGACTCCTAGGCTCTCTGTACATGCTAGACTGAGCATGCTGAGATGGGCTGGGCATGTACAGAGAATGCCGTCATCACGGGCACCCAAGAGGATCCTTGAGGGACATCCGGGTGGAAGAAAGAGGGTCGGCAGACCCAGGCTGCGATGGGAGGATGAGGTGAAAAAAGATGCAGAACAATTACTGCAAGTAGCAGACTGGAGGACAGCAGCAGGAGACAGGATTGATGGAGGCCAAAGCTCGATATGGGCTGTAGAGCCATTGGAAGAAGAAGAAATGAATGGAGCAACAGTGAACCATACATGAGAGATACTATTTACAGGAGAAAGTGGCTGAAGATTCGATGACAATGATAAAAACTGATTGAAATAGAGCCTTTGTAAATATTATAATCCGTTCATAAAAATAATCCCATATCCTCATATACATGGGTAAGTATTAATGAAAAGTCCTTGAAAGACAATTCTGCAGCTGTAATACTAACTATGATAAATCATATGGAAAAAACTTGAGAGCCAAAGTAAAAAAAATTCAAAACTACTTTAAGAACAAATCTTCAGCAAATTGGAAAAGAAAAGCTTTTAAAAAAAACTGAATTTTAATATTTAAAACTGTAAAACAAACACTTCACTTTCGAAACAGACAAAAATTAAAGTAACGCGGAATAAATTTCATTTTTAACTATTTGTAAAGGGACAAGCCCCCTAGGCAACGTGTCATTTAGCCCAAGAAAAGAAACAAGAAAAGATCAATCAATGTATGGAAGTGACTGGCAACTGTCACTTCCATACATTGAGTTATCTTTTCTTGAGCTACATGACACGTTGTCTAGGGGGACTGATTTCTTAACATTTACTTGTAATACCAGCATAAAGCTTGTATAGGAGAGCCCATTCATAATGATTTTCAAGCTCACAATTTTTTTTTATAGTCGTAATCTTAAATAATTTTAATATTGCAGCCTTTACGCATTTCGAAAATAATATATATTTCAAAATTACAATTTTTAATTATATGCAAAAAATCACAACTTCTGCTTTGAACAGCGCTTTATTTTTTACAGTAATTTGTAATAGGAATGTGGGAAAATTAAAAATGATCACTTATTTAAAATCTATAAAACAAAAAAAAAACATTGTATTTAATTGTTTTATACAAAGAAACCAATCATATGCCATAGGATTTTTAGCATACATAAATCTAAAAAATATAAATAAAATTATTCTTAACGTTTTGAGATTTCAGTTGAGTTCAAAAATCAACATAAAATCGTGAGTCAAATCTAAAATATTATTGTAAAATATAAATTAGTTTAATACATATTATGTTATAAAAAAATAAATTATAAAACATTAAATTTTCATTAGACTGGATTGTTGAAACTGAAAGTAATAGGATGTTAACTATTTTTATACCAAATAGTTACATATGCATACCAAATATGGCTCAAAATTTAAGTACGCACACAAAATATGGCCGGCAAATAAGTTATGCATTTATAAATACTTATAGTAATAATGTGGCCCACAAATTATCGATATCGGTGCAAAAAAATATATATAGATGGCATTTAGACTGTGTCATTAGTAAGAATCTGAGATGCAGGTAGCAGGACGGCTATCAATGCAATGCTCATATGGCTATTGCCCAAAACATTTATTTTATACTTGTACAAAAAATGTCATTTGAAATTGATATTGTACATTAAGAGGACATCTATACAACTTTCACATAGTCGTGAGATACGATTTGTTGTTATGTATGGGATTTCACGCCGTGACATTAGCCAGATAATAATAATAATAATGAACACTTCCTTGCACCCTGCGCAAGTGGCAAGTTTATTGCCGTATGGCAATTTCTTCCAACTAACCAGTGTTTCCAGCCCATAGAAGCAATATTTGCGTGAGAAATAAATTTAAATAAATTTCTCCTCTGCTGGGAATCGAACCGAGGACGCCCGCACAGAAACCAAACGGCTTACCAGCTGTGCCACGGCGATCGGCAATTGTAAAATTACATACAAAAAACCTACAAACAAGCGTATCTCATGACAGAAAATTTAGTATTTGTAACATGGCATGGCATAGTATTTGTACGGGCCCTTATAAAAATACAAAAACAATCCAGCTAATGAATTCAAATAAATTAATATGATTGAGTTTAGAAGATGGAATATGATAATATTGTAATTCCCAACCACCAAACATAGATCATTGAAAGATGTTATTGAGAGACAATTATAATGATAAGATAAATGTTAAAAATGAAGTGATATGGAAGAAATATTACCTCTTCTCCGTTAGAAGATTCCGTGGTCTTCTCCGGGTACACACCCGCCCTCAGGAAGGACGCCTTCCAAGAGTCGACATCATCCTGGTTCTCACAAGACAACTCCAGTTGCTTAAAGTCCTGCAAAGATAATATCCATGATTTTCTTATAATCATAAAAATTGTGGGTAGACTAGGAATTGCAATCCGGAGAACCAGATCCGGTAATCCAGCGGATCCAGCATCATTAAACGTCTACCGGATCCGGTAAATTAAAAAATATACATGAAACTGGTTTATGGAAGCAAATTGGGCCTTCTCAGTCGTTGGATATATTTGTAGCTATGCGAGGCTAAGTTCACAATGAACGCTGAGTGTATTGAGTGACGCTCTAAGCCGTTCATAATGACCGGAAACAGACGCTTGAAAGACACTCTGTGGCGTTTAGATTGATTGTTCTATCTGAATACAGCCCAAGACATAAAATGGGCTGTAGCGCCAATGATGATAGTAACTTTTAAAGTAGAATTGTAGAATTGTAAGACCGCCACAACCAAGAACGACACATGCGCAGCGTCAATATAGTTTTTTGGCACCAAGACTCTATAATAAAATAATGATGGATATTGAACAAAACATATCGCATGATGGGAAAAATTTCAAAGACCTCGTTACTCGTTGGCTGAAGCAGATTGGAAGAGAAGGATCTGCCTCGGTACTCTTAGATTTTTTGAGATAGAGGTTTTAGAGTTTTTCATGCTGGTTGTCGATGTTCTAAGTGAATGGAATATGTGAAGAAAAAAAAGAAAACAAATCATATGATCGCAGAGTAGCCATAGCAATTTTAAACTAGTACTGCCTCAGAACATACTATGTCTAGCGAGGCAGTAAAATTTCCAAATGTGTGAAAAAAAAAAATTATTGTAAAATTGTAATTAGGTATAAATTAAATTGTATTTTGTTCCTTTGTAATATTTATACAGTTGGAAATATATTATTCATTCATTCATTCATTCATTCACTCATTCATTCAATATCACAAAGGGGAATGTGTCTGAGAACTGTCACCCAAAAGAAATGTTAAAATGGTTTGATTTGAAGGTTACCTTGTATACGTTCCTCCCCTCCGGGTTGAAGAGTGCGAACATGTGTCTGCGGCTCATGAACCCCTGTTCAATGTCCCTCAGCTTGAGTCCGTCCAGTGGCAGCATGTATTTCTTGTCCCTCTCCTCCTCGTCCTTGAACCACGAGATACTCTCGGATGTCAGCACAAACCAGTAGTCGCGAGAACCTCCTGACAATAATTTCAGTCTTAAGTGTCAGACATATTTGATGGACTAACAAACCAGAAATGAAATTAAATCACTCTGGCCTAGAGCACGCCCTCACTGAAGGTTCGGTATGATAAAATTGTGATTGACCAATTGTCACAAAAAATTGTGTAATCCAAAACAAGTTAATTTACTTACTGCTTCAATAATCATTGGAGTATTTACAAAAATTACTCATACAAAAAAAAATGTGCATATATAAAAATGTAATATCCTTGATTGGGGCATTAGTAATGATCAATTAACTCGGTAGTTCCTCAATATACATATATTCACATATGTATATACATCAATATACATAAGATACAACAACTATATATGATGTAGATAAACTCGCTGACAGCGATAAGAATAAAAATTTCAGTCGCACAACACACCTTCTTTATATAGTCAGGCATAAAATTCATATGTGCATAAAATTCAATTAGGTATATTTATTTCATTTATTTATTTTTAATCACACCATATATACAATGACAACAAGAAGATTACTGCTGCTGCCCAACTAGGAAATCCTGTTCTAGGGCTAGCGGTTTACAATTTTTAGTGACAATATAAGCAACTATGAATCAGGTGATAGTTCCCGTTCCACATTAAATAGGCACACAATCTCGGTATTCTGCACTCACAACCTGGGGGCCTAGGCAATATGCCATGTTATCTTATATTCGTTCAAGAAAAGAGTGTTCATAAATTGGATCAGCGAAATAAATTTCGTAGGCAAGTGACACATTACAAGAATAAGCTACGCTACAGCGTCGTTGGCGTCCAAAAGTTAAAACCATCGACTATAATTAAATATTATAATGGTAAGGTTGGCAGTCTGTTTATTTTCTCAATCTGACTGTCATCGCCTATGTGGCGCACGTTATCCGTAGGTTATATTCTCTTCGCGCGTTCGGTTATTATTTAATTAAATGTATCTTGATTTGTTATCCTATGCAATCCGTATTGACTTAATTTTTTTTGGTATTTTAAGTATATGTTTACTATTTCTACGATATAAAACCGAAATATTATATTAAACACAAAAATCATCAAACAAAATATCAATTTGCGCGGTAACTTTTTCACACTTATAATGCTTCTTTTTTAATATGCAAAAATATACATTTGCGTATATTTTAATACATGTTCACATAATGTATTAAAACTAAAATGTATATCAAGTATATATTTACCAGGTTCAACGAGATAATAATGATAATAAATGAAATATAAAATCAAATGTCTATTAAAATACCACGTTCCAGACCAAATTTTAGTCGCTAGTGACGTTTCATTATTATCCAAAAAAACATTATTTTTCCAATCCAAACGTCAGAAATATGGCACGTTGCCTACCGACGATAACTAGTTTGTATGGCCGTCGCTAGGTGTCGAATGGAATCGTAGCGAATATAAGATCACGTATAATGTATCGTTTATCAATGGCATATTGTCTACCCCTGTCACGTGACAACTGTCACTTCCATATCTTTTCTTATTCTCTCTCTCTCTCTCTCTCGCTAAATTGGCATGTTGCCTAGGCCCCCAGGTCCTAATGTCCGCCACAATACCTGTCATCAATCCAATCACAGAACCATAGAAAGAGACTAGTTAACTACGTTGGTGTAGTTTATATGAATCACATGCGTCCCAAATCAAATTTTTTTTTGTGTAACTCAAAGAGCATCACAAACATAATATGGCATAGTTACATAATATGTATGTATACAAAAGAAGAAAAAAAACAAAGCAGGTATAATACAGACATACCCCGAGGGGGATATGGTGTGATGGCATAATTTGTATGTAAGTAAGTATAGATACATAAAATAATAAAATAACAAAATATGTGTAAATATATACTTATCACAATTTGCTCAATCCAAATTTCAATCTATGCTAAGATTGAAATTGCATTGTAGAGACATCACTAACTAAATACTACGCCAAACTAAAGGTCAATGGCGTAGCATTTCACATTATTGTGTATGAAGAAAAGATATAGATAGTTTTTTTATGAGTTTATACTGGCATTTTTTTTGTCATGACAACGCAAACACATGTAACCAAGCTAACATTGACAGCTCGATGTCACGTTTCTTCTGAAATTCCAGCGAATTTTTGACATCTCGTATAGATCGCTGAATATTCTGTGTGAGATTTGATTTGACAAAATTACCAAATACATACATACCATCACGCCATTTCCCTTGCGGGGTAGGCAGAGAGAACCGAACGCCACATCTTTCTATCCTGGCACGCATCCCTCGCCTCATCCACATTCATGCATCGTCTCATACATGTTCATCTATTACTCACACTTCTAACATTTCCGTCTTTCAAAATTTCGTTTACATGGTCGTGCCATCCCTTTCTTGGGCATCCCCGACCTTTCATTCCATTCCCTTCCGCTCTGTATATTTTCTTCGTCAGGCGCTCCTCATTCATTCTACCCATGTGACCAAACCATCTCAATGTGTTCACTTTCATATTCAACAAAGTCGCTAAAATCATCTCGTATTTTAGTATTTAACCACTCGTAAGGTTCCTCGCGATCAACGACACTTCGCAAATGTTAGTTTACGCCAACCCGCATGCGCTAAGTATTTAGATATGTCTCTGCAATGCAATTCTCATACAAAAACTTCGTAGCATCCTTAAGTTAGGAAACCACGTGATCTCCGTGACTGTGTAATGAAAACATGGTTCGTATTTAGTATTTAGGTCGGACTCTGCATTCGGACCTATGTATAGATAGAATAAATATTTAATAAAAACAATATATTCACCTTTCATGATGCCCAAGTTGTGTATACACATGAATCCCTTCCTAATGACCTGATTACCCAGAGCACCTCGCCTCTGTGATTTGGCGGCGTTCTCCGACTGGTTTTGGGCACTGTAAAACAAACACTTCACTTTCGTAACAGGCAAAGAATAAAATAACGCAGGATAAATTTCATTTTTAACTATTTGTAAAGGAACAACATTGCTTAACGTTTAATTGTAATACCAGCCTAAAGCCTGTATAGGAGAGCCCATTCATAATGATTTTCAAGGACACAATGTTTTTTACAGTCCAAATTCAGGTGAATGATACTATCCCATTTTCATTCAAAAAAATAACAATAGTTGAAAACCAGACAGCAAAAGAAAAAAAAAAACAACACAGTATGTACATGAATAATCGACAGTTAAAAGCATAATGCGTTGATATACACGTCAAGCCCCCGCTCACCCTATGCCGATGTTCGAATGACTTTGTGCGAATGAGACACGCAACTTACTGAAAACGCAGCGTAAACTTGCGTGTGGAAGCCCCCCTCGGCGGACGCGTCTCTCCATTGTACGTATCCACACTTGAAATCACAACCACAGACGAAAGAACATTATCAAAGAGTCAAAAACGGACCAACTCTTCGTACATGATTTGAATTTTCAACATAGTGTTGCGGAAATGAATTAATATCATATAATATTTAATTAGATATAAGATATAGGAGCCGCCTTTCACTAAATGTGCAAAAAACATTATAATACCCATAATGCATTGCCTGACATTCGATACTGGTAGTATGTCCGTAAACAGAAAAACTATCCCCTTATGATCATATCTATTTATCAAAAAATATATTTTACAGAAATTGTATTACTGTGTTTTGTGAAAATGATAAACAAGTGTTGTATCATCAACTTTTCAAAATCAAATAACTTTTTGTCTTCGCACAAGGGTGTCTTTATCCTATTCATTCCTCCAAGAAATACTTAATACTAGGTATATCTTTAAACAAATTAAATAATATGATATTACATATTCAAATAATTGACTCTTAATCCGTCTAAAAAATTGATGACTAGGATCATAGAAATACCGCAAATAAATAAATTAATCTTGATCAAAACAATTCATAACTCAATTTGAACACATGATTCAAAAGTATTTCATAACTTAGTTTGAACACATGATTCAAAAACAATTCATAACTTACTTTGAACACAACATGATTCAAAAGTATTTCATAACTTACTTTGAATACATGATTCAAAATCATTTCATAACTTAGTTTGAACACATGATTCAAAAACAATTCATAACATAGTTTGAATATATGATTCAAAAGTATTTCATAACTTAGTTTGAACACATGATTCAAAAACAATTCATAACTTACTTTGAACACAACATGATTCAAAAACAATTCATAACTTACTTTGAATACATGATTCAAAATCATTTCATAACTTAGTTTGAACACATGATTCAAAAACAATTCATGACATAGTTTGAATATATGATTCAAAATCATTTTATAACTTACTTTGAATACATGATTCAAAACAATTCATAACACATGATTCAAAAACAATTCATAACATTTTTTTTTCAATATTTGAAACTGTCACTTCATGATAGAACTCCATAATCAACTAAAATTATGAAAAAAATTATATTTAATTTTACTTTCTACTTAAATTTTTCACAAACGCGACTTCCGTTCACCGGTATCGCTCTATGCTTTTGCTATCCTCTTTTTGAATCTATATATAGATGGTCTTCATCACTATTGTTCACCATTCTGACGATGCTCAGCATAGAGTAAAATTTAAGTAGAACGTAAAATTAAATATAATATTTTCCATATTTCTAGTTATTTTATAAAATAGTTAACACATGATTCAAAAACAATTCATAACTTAGTTTAAACACATGATTCAAAAATAATTCATAACATAGTTAGAACTCATGATTCAAAAACAATTCACAACTCACATACTTTGAATACATAATTCATAACTTTTAAATTGTTTTCAACTATATAAATTTTCATGAGAATCAAAGGCATTTCAGGACTGCATTACATCTCATCAATTTATGCATGCAAGGTTTGATGTGATGTAACGTTCTGCAATCTCAGTCAAGTGTTTGCATATTATATAATTCAATAACTCAGTAATTATTATTTTAAACTCAATACATATTTTGACATTCTGTACAGCTTTGTTTATCGAAAAAAAACTTATCGTTTTACAACTAAAATAAAAGTTCAGACTACAAGCATCAGGTTTCCGAATATAGAGAAAAAATTTTCACAAAAAGTTTTGAATATGTCAAAGATTCAAACAATGATTTTAATCTAGAAACTGGATGCTGGAGTTGAAATCAATTCATGGTAAAATATTATGTGATAATGTAAGAAAACATGAGCTGATTCGAATGTAAAATATTTAAAATAATAATAAATAAAAAAAAATACACACATGTAAGTTGCATTCAAAACAAACATCAAAATGCAGAATTAAAATGGAGCACATAATTCATTAAATAATCAAATAGATATAAAATTCATAAGTTGAACTGTTAATACTTTGCCTTAATTTTTACTTTTATACAGAAGGAAAATACAACAACATGTTTCTATGTAGCACAAAATTAATAACAATGTTTCAATGTTGCTGCACACCTATCGCTGGTTACCCCACATTGTGGGATATGACATGATGGTATGAATGAATGAACAATGATGATTCTATTTATCAACAAAATTAATAACCATGTTTTTATGTGCCAATGTTTATAACGCAAATTTGTGTTTTTAACTGTGATTTTTTATGCATGTTCAGCGATAACTTTTTACCACATTATCAGATTCCGATAATTCATTTTTCATTAGAAATGGGATATCTTCTGAGTGGTCCCATGTCAATTTGGTCAAGATCATCAAAAACTGAAATTTGCAAAATCAGCGATAATCCACGTTATCCGTAGTTACTCGACGATTCCTTTTTCAATAGAAAGGGATTACTTCTGGAGTGGTTCCATTTGAACTAAGCCAAGAGATTTGATAATGGGAATCATGAGAAATCACGAATGTTAATTATAGGCCAATTGTATGAAAGATAATATAACTACACACATACATACATACATACCATCATGCCATGTCCCTTATGGGGTAGGCAGAAAGAAGAGAACGTCACTTTTATAACTACACACATACATACATACCATCATGCCATGTCCCCTATGGGGTAGGCATAATTTTAGCTCTAATGGAATGCAGACAAACACCTGGGAGCCTTTATACTAAGACCCAAGGACGTGGGAGGCATCTCAATTTGCAAAATATGGGACTTCATTCGAAATAAACCGAACTGCTATTGAAATGACAACCTTAAAGGGAGGTGCAAACATGGTCGCAGTGCGGGGACGAAAGGTCCCACTCCTAGACAATAATAGAACATACCATCATGCCATGTCCCTTATGGGGTAGGCAGAGAGAAGAGAATGTCACTTTTATACTATCTTGACACACATTCGTTTTGTCAAGTCGGTTTTTTAAAATGAAAGGTTATTTATTTATTATGTGTCAACATTCACACCACAAAATCATTAATGATGTTTCTATGTAACAACATTTAAATCATTTTCCTTTATATACTATAAAGGCCCCCATTCACGGTCGTGCCATCCTTCCAAATGGCTTGCTATTACTCCAAAATGCGCTCGTGAATGTCAAATCCCGCACAGCCCAATTGACCTGAAACACCAAAATGGAATTCCAAACGATCGAAACTCTGTAGTACCGCGAAAACGGCGCGGCGCATCCTGTCGGCACGGCATGCTCGTGTGTGAAAACCAGCGGTACATTGAGCCATCTCACTGCGCCGAGCTTTTTGACACTCTCGTGAATGCGAAAATACAACATTTTCTCTTTGTTTTTTTCTTTTTATATATAAACAAACCGCTAAATAGCAGTTGTATAAAACTCATCATCAAAATTATAACTCATTTTCACTTGAAAATTAAAAAAAAAATAGAACTTATTAATGCGAAAGCGCCGACCGCTTGTGTATACTAATTTTGATGGCTCAATGGCGATGTGGCGCGCCCGTGAGTGTGATGAAAATTTTACAATGCTCCAAATGGAGCCGGTCCATATGGAACGACGCCGAATGGCACGATCATGAATGGGCTGCTTAATATGTATTGAAAATTAGCAACGACATAAATATATGTAGCAGTAAAATATGTGCTTCGTTTTAATTCAGGGCAAGTCTTATCCAACCGGCGAAATAAAAACGCTCGAGATTACCCATATCATGGATGTAATTATCATATGGAGTTCTATGAAATCTAAAGATATTAAAGAACGCCATATAATAATTATATTCGTGAGGGTTTTGATTTCGCCGGTTGGATCAGACTTGCCCCCCCCTGTATTAAATAATGAATGATACAAAAAATGTAGAGGGGAGAACTGATAAAGAAAATGTGGTTTGGATGAGGAGGAGCAGTGACAAGTCGAAATATGAATAGATCAAAAGTGAGAGAGATTCAAAGTGTGTGTAAAGTCCAATGTACGAAGAAATCTTCTGCGGACGTGTTGCATATGTTGGAAAGTCACCCCGAAAAAATAGCTACAAGTCTACTATAATAACAGAATACTATTACAAACTTAGATAAGTGAAAACACTATGATTAAATTCTGCATTTTTTATTAGCTTCGTCGATTGAATATTTTTTAAAGTTGCATATATGCAAACATTGGATTTTTTTCCATGTCGGGAGTTAATGATATTTATTGACTAATTTTTAACATCTCAATAGAGACGAAGTTGGAATATAATAGGAGAACCAGGAACTCAAAGCGCCTACAAGGGCTGTCATCGGCTGTTAAAAAAAAAGCAACTTCGCAATAGATGGCGTTACAAAAAGGTTTCTTCGTTACTTCATAGATGGCAACGGTAAAAACAACTCATTTTTTAAACAATCAGTTATATCTATATTCAATTTACATACACATTGGTACAAGTAAACAAGCCAAAAATTAACTAATAATTCTGGTGCGGTTGTGAGATGACATTTATGCCAATTTCTCAATAGATGGCGTTACGAAAAAAAAGTTTATTTTTTTTAGATGGGTTGATGGCAGAGCGGTTAGCGCGCTGGGCTAGCAATCCAGTGGTCGCTAGTTCGAATCCTGCCTCGACCGATTTCGTTCACCTATAGCAAAAGCATGTATGCTTATTTTAGGGAATGTAGGAAGATGTACTTGTTTAACAAGGACATATTCATTTTTATTTTAAAAAAAAAGAAAAAAAAAAACTTCACAGATGAAGAAGGTATTTTCAGGTTAATTAAAAAAAAAACAGATTTTTATGATTAAGCTATTGATAAGGGAACTCAATAAGTAGGCATAATTGATGAATGTTGCGCAAGCGCATAAAGTGATCACGTAAACCAGCCGATGACAGGTCGTATGTCCTGTAGGTGCCTTGAGTTCCTGATTCTCCTATAATATTCCAACTTTGTCTCTATTCAGATGTTAAAAATTTGTCAATAAAAAAGCTTGGCCGATAGCTGTCTTTTCTTACTAGGACATAATCAAGACTACAGCTGTACTCGGAGCATTGTATGATGACCTTTGACATTTGGTCTCTCAAGAGGGTCCATGATTATTACGGCAAAGTGTAGGGGAACAAATAATGTTGCACTTCATTATATACACCTACATAATGAAGTACGGAGCTTATGAGTGTCCAAAATGTTAAAAAGGCCATAATACGATGCCTAACAAAACAGTATTTTTACTTATATTTACTACTTACTATACATCGAATGTAATTTCTATACATGTATATAATTTCGATGAAAAACCTTTTTGTCCTTAAGGGGGCGACTGCTGCCAATGTACATATTTTTCAATTTGATATACCATCATTATTTCTAATCAAAACGTTTTGAAAAAAATAATTTAGATAGTTTGGGTATTAATAAATAAAAATACACATTAACTTTTTGATAATGTTCTGTATAAATTCTTGTAGAAAAATAATGGCGTACCACGATTTTCAACGTTTATCTTATATTTTTAATAAACTACATATAAGGCATAGAGCAATATATATATATATTTTTTTTAATTAAAGAAAACAAAAATAACTGGAAAAATATGTCGTGATGTTGCATTAATGCTTCAGGTTTAGTAAAGAAACCTAAAAAAAAATAAAAATATTTTCCATTCAGCGCCATTTCGAAATAAAAGTTTTTTCAGTTTATTTACTTAACCTGATGCATTAATGCAACGTCACAACATATTTTTCCAAATATTTTGTTCTTATTTAATTTAAAAAAATAACTTTTGCTCTATACCATATAGTTTTTTAGAAATATAAGATAAATGTCAAAAATCGAGGTATGCTAATTATTTTTCTACAGTAATATAAACAGAATATAATTATTAAGTTATGATATATTTTTCTCTATTAATATCCAAACTAACTAAGTTATTTTTTTTCAAAATAATTCGTTTTGTAGTAATGATGAAAAAATAGGCCCGCTTAAAAATAGGCAGCAGTCGCCCGCTTAAGTAATCATGTTTTTTCTATGGTGAAAAACACTTAGGTTAGAAAAAATTGTAGTGTTATTATAACAGTAATAAGTTTATTTTTTTTCATATAATCTGTTTTCCATACAATATACAACACATACGCTGTAGTTTCATATCAAATCTGTTAGAATAATATTATATAATAGTAATAATTAATAACATCTCAAATGCAGCAAACGCAGACTAAATCTATGCAATAATCGATGGTCAAACATGCTCGGTTAAAATCTATCAAGACTCAAACTTAAATTCATCATCAGACTTCAGACTTCAGAAAAAGGTAAGGTATAATTTAATGTCAAACATTGATTTAACACATGCAGAATAACAAGTCGTCACAAATGCAGAGATGTGTTCTTACAGGCATTTGAACCTGAGATCCCTGGCACATGACTACACCAATATTGTCTTCCCAACAGGTGGGCCATTTGAAATTTTGGAATATTCATTAATAACAATTTTTTACTGTTCATTGATTTAACATATATTTTGAACCATTCAAATTTGTTCTGATTACTTTTATTTTCAAGCATTCAAATTTATTCCGATTGCTTTTATTTTGAACCATTCAAATTTGTTCTGATTACTTTTATTTTCAAGCATTCAAATTTATTCCGATTGCTTTTATTTTGAACCATTCAAATTTGTTCCGATTACTTTTATTTTGAACCATTCAAACTTGTTCTGATTACTGTTATATTAAACCGTTCAAATTTGTTCCGATTATTTTTATTTTGAACCATTCAAATTTGTTCCGATTACTTTTATTTTGAACTATTCAAATTTGTTCTGATTATTTTTATTTTCAAGCATTCAAATTTTTCCGATTACTTTTATTTTGAACCATTCAAATTTGTTCTGATTACTTTTATTTTGAACCATTCAAATTTGTTCTGATTACTTTTATTTTGAACCATTCAAATTTGTTCTGATTACTTTTATTTTGAACCATTCAAATTTGTTCCGATTACTTTAATTTTGAACCATTCAAATTTATTCTGATTACTTTTATTTTGAACCATTCAAATTTGTTCCGATTAATTTAATTTTGAACCATTCGAATTTGTTCAGATTACTTTTATTTTGAACCATTCAAATTTATTCTGATTACTTTTATTTTGAACCATTCAAATTTGTTCCGATTACTTTTATTTTGAACCATTCAAATTTGTTCTGATTACTTTTATTTTGAACCATTCAAATTTGTTCCGATTACTTTTATTTTGAACCATTCAAACTTGTTTCTGATTACTGTTATATTAAACCGTTCAAATTTGTTCCGATTATTTTTATTTTGAACCATTCGAATTTGTTCCGATTACTTTTATTTTGAACCATTCAAATTTGTTCTGATTACTTTTATTTTGAACCATTCAAATTTGTTCTAATTACTTTTATTTTGAACCATTCAAACTTGTTCTGATTACTTTTATTTTGAACCATTCAAACTTGTTCTGATTACTTAAACTGTTCAAATTTGTTCTGATTATTTTTATTTTGTACCATTCAAATTTGTTCTGATTACTTTTATTTTGAACCATTCAAACTTGTTCTGATTACTTAAACCGTTCAAATTTGTTCCGATTATTTTTATTTTGAACCATTCAAATTTGTTCCGATTACTTTTATTTTGAACCATTCAAATTTGTTCCGATTACTTTTATTTTGAACCATTCAAATTTGTTCTGATTACTTTTTAAATATGATATTGCATAAATTGTCGCCGCAAGAACAAATGGGTTAGTTTTTGGCATTTTCCATCACTTTTATTTATTGTTTCGGGCTTAATATAACAGTCATTTCCTATTGGATAAGTTTTCTGGATCTATGATTTGTTGACATAATATACCTTGAACTTCAAATTACTATTTTTTTCTGCGTATGCTGCAAATAAACTACAAGAGGCTGATAAATAGCTGAATCGATACAATGAAACGCTATTGAATCGTTGTATCTGTATGACGAGATCAAATATGTATTGAAAATTATTGAATTTGCGTGTGGTGTATTGATTAGCTCGCCTAATGTCAAAATACAAAGCAAGCTTATAATGAAAGATAGCTAGCTTCAAGTTTGTTATAAAATAGCAAATGAAATATGGAAATAAACTATAGTTTTATTTCAAACGGTTTTGTGGAATGCACATTTTTCGAGTAGTGACTACTCAAAAATGTACGTATGTACCTTACACAAAACCAGTCATAGTCGAAAAAAATTTACAGCGGAATTGTTAACCAGTTTTTTTTTATATTTTACTAAACGTTTTATTCAATTCATAATAATCAAAAACGATCGTAACATGATTTTTTAAAAAAAAGTCATGTCAAGACGATAGTTTGATTTATCAATTTCCATTCTCATTTTCCGATCTACAAATTTTTTCGATCGATTACGCTTCTCTGGGAGGGAGGGGGTAGGACCCTACGAAGTATATACGAAAAAATCACAATATCGAACGTTACTTGCATCAAATTATTATGAATAAAAAAAAATCAGGGCACACGAATAATGTGAGGTTATAATAATTGTCAAAAAAGGTATCCCCCCACCCCTCCCACTTAAACATCAAACGGAATTTAAATAAACTCAAATCAATAGAATTAAATTCAATTCGGGTATAAAAAGATTATTGGAGACCACAATGGGGAATATAATAGTTCAAAATATCTAATCTCGTTTAACAACTAACCTGTTAAAAAAAAATATTTCCATTTATTATTAATTGCATTATTGAAGCTTCATTAATTTCAAATCCTGGTAATACCATCTGGAGTTTTTTTGAATAGTAAAGAATAATCTAGTACAAATGGGATATCTTAACAATATTCTTTATGATCTATTAAATTTTTAAGTAAAAAAAAAAAATGCGTAAGAGTGGATCAACGATAAATATCATAGATCAAAGATCAATTTTGATCAACGATTGTCTAAAAGACGTCGGATCCATTACGCGACAACATAATATTTTATATGACGATAAGTAATATAATAAAGATCTTCGCGATATTCTTTGTGATCTATCAACTTTTTAAGTAAAAAAAAAAAGGATCAACGATAAATTTCGTCAAACAAAGATCAATTTTGATGATCAACAATCAATGATTGTTGAAAAAAAGTAAGATTTTTCGCACACAATTCGCAGGGCCCTAACGGGATATAGAAATCAACAAAAATATAGTTTGATATATAGAAAAAAAGGTGGTTCAAAAATCACAAATTAGCAAAGTCTGATATTTGCTTTTTAATATTATTTGTATGGACTTGCGTTACTCACTTATTTTGCATTGCAGACTGCACTATACTGCAACAATTCAAAAGAAAAAAAACCTATTGATTTTTTTTAAAACACAACATATATATTTTATTTATTTGTACAATGTGTAACCCTTTGCACTGGCAATTAATTTTGTTTTCTTTTACATATTCCGCTGTACTGGCGATTTTAGGATTTGTACCAGTTTAAAATCAAACTTAAAAAGCAATAAACTAAAATCTGTTTACAAATTTTTTGTCTCTGTCGTGAAATGATCAACTCTTCATGGTTATTTTATACTTGTATTTTGAATTATTCTCCCTTTCCTAACTTATTAATCTCAAATTTAGCACAAATATATTCTGACTATGATCGTCGAAGATTGAAACACCAGATTTACATACAAGATATTGACAAACAGTTGAACATTATAACATAATACATATGCTTATTTTAAAAATGATTATATAGTTTTAACATTAATATTTCGTACTGATTATGTTATTTGTTGTAATATTAATTACTAAATTTATCATTATATCAATTATGCAATTTATTGCAATGCTGAAAACTTAATTTGTTGTAATACTGATAACGTAATCTATAAAATACTAACAAAGTAGTTTCTTGTAATACTGATTATGTAATTTATTGCAACACTGATAATATAATTTGTTGTAATACTGATAGGTAATTTATTGCAATACTGATAATTAAATTTGTTGTAATACTGATTATGTAATTTATTGCAACACTGATAACATAATTTGTTGTAATACTGATAGGTAATTTATTGAAATACTGATAACTAAATTTGTTGTAATATTGATTACGTAATTTATTGTAATACTGATATTTGTTGTAATACCGATAGTTAATTTATTGCAATACTGATAACTAAATTTGTTGTAATATTGATTACGTAATTTATTGCAATACTGATAGCGTAATTTATTGTAATATTGATTACCTAATTTATCTACGATCACTCGTAGACGAGTGGATAGCCGTAATACATTATAGAATATAATTACGTAATTTACTGCAATACTGATAGCATAATTTATTGCAACACTGATAACTTAATTTACTGCAATACTGATAGCGTAATTTATTGCAATACTGATAACTTAATTTGCTGTAATACTGACAAGGTAATTTATTGCAATACCGATAAATTAATTTGCTGTAATACTGACAAGGTAATTTATTGCACTACTGATAAATTAATTTGCTGTAATACTGACAAGGTAATTTATTGCAATACCGATAACTTAATTTGCTGTAATACTGACTAAGTAATTTATTGCAATGCTGATAACTTAATTTGCTGTAATACTGACAAGGTAATTTATTGCAATACCGATAAATTAATTTGCTGTAATACTGACAAGGTAATTTATTGCAATACCGATAAATTAATTTGCTGTAATACTGACAAGGTAATTTATTGCAATACCGATAACTTAATTTACTGTAATACTGACAAGGTAATTTATTGCAATACTGATTATGTAAAATTTGTTGTTATACTGAACACATAATTTAATGAAGTATTGATTACACAATTTATTGCAGTACCTACTAAGTAATTCGCTGTAAAATTTACTAAATTAGTGTTCTAATACAAATTATATTATTTCTTATAATACTGAAAAAAAGTTGTATTTGTTGTTCTATGTTGTAATACATTATTACATTTTTTTTGGTCCCAATTTTTTTTATAATAATATAATTAAACAATCATAAAACGACTATTTTGCGATATATCACAGTTACGGTTTGCAAGTTGTGTACCGATAAAACCAAAAATAGAATATCCACAAGTGATATTCCTTATTTCAGTGCAAGGGGTTAAATAAATCATTAATATTCATTATGAAATCATAACAATTGTTAACGACATTAATAATCATGCACACATATTGAGGTATTCCCAGTCAAATTTCTTACAAGTATTTCATTGGTTGAAAAGTCCATTGCAGGACAAGAAACCATCAATTAGCAAAATGATCCTACCTATTATGTGACTCATTCCAATTCCAATACAACACAAACAATAACAAAATTTCACACAAACAGGAAATCTTTCAAAGATAATGGCCCAAATTATAGAATAAATCTCCAGACCGTTCTCCAAATGTGTCATCTCAAGACCATCTTGGATGTGTCGGAAATTTAATGATATATTACAAAATTTCATTCTCATGATTAATTTATGAATTATTCTATGTAAATTACTCCTGGAAGGTTCTAAAAAAGATCCTCGATTCATTTTAGTACCGCTAACAAAGTAAACATCAAAATAGTAATTAATGCGAAGTTCGTTCATGTCTATATGCGTTTCTTTTTCGTATATAATGATGTCTTCTTCCCTCTCTTTGAGACCGTTCTCAAGACAGCGGCATAGCTGTCTCGAAGCAATCTCAACACTTCTATATATTTCGAGACAGGTCTTGAGATCAAGCTCGATGACTTATTCATCTTTAATACCATTTTGGTTGAGAACTTGTGCTCAAGACTAGTCTCAAGCTGGAGAACGAACCTTAAATTTGGGCCAATATGTCAATACACACAAAAATACGCATATATCAAACTTCAACAAACTTCATATACTAAAAGTCAAAGAAAATAAATCTAATTAATTTAAATATATGGCAGAAAACGACCATTTACACACTGAAAATTGACCACACACGCTTGATAAACTTGCTACTCGTACATGGAAAAAGGAAGTGTTATCATTATTTGACCACACAGGCTCGATAAACTTGCCACTCGTACATGGAAAAAGGAAGTGTTATCATTATTTGACCACACAGGCTCGATAAACTTGCCACTCGTACATGGAAAAAGGAAGTGTTATCATTATTTGACCACACAGGCTCGATAAACTTGCCACTCGTACATGGAAAAAGGAAGTGTTATCATTATTTGATCACACAGGCTCGATAAACTTGCCACTCGTACATGTAAAAAGGAAGTGTTATCATTATTTGACCACACAGGCTCGATAAACTTGCCACTCGTACATGGAAAAAGGAAGTGTTATCATTATTTGACCACACAGGCTCGATAAACTTGCCACTCGTACATGGAAAAAGGAAGTGTTATCATTATTTGACCACACAGGCTCAATAAACTTGCCACTCGTACATGGAAAAAGGAAGTGTTATCATTATCTGACCACACAGGCTCGATAAACTTGCCACTCGTACATGGAAATGGAAGTGTTATCATTATTTGATCACACAGGCTCGATAAACTTGCCACTCGTACATGGAAAAAGGAAGTGTTATCATTATTTGATCACACAGGCTCGATAAACTTGCCACTCGTACATGGAAAAAGGAAGTGTTATCATTATTTGACCACACAGGCTCGATAAACTTGCCACTCGTACATGGAAAAAGGAAGTGTTATCATTATTTGACCACACAGGCTCGATAAACTTGCCACTCGTACATGGAAAAAGGAAGTGTTATCATTATTTGACCACACAGGCTCGATAAACTTGCCACTCGTACATGGAAAAAGGAAGTGTTATCATTATTTGATCACACAGGCTCGATAAACTTGCCACTCGTACATGGAAAAAGGAAGTGTTATCATTATTTAATCACACAGGCTCGATAAACTTGCCACTCGTACATGGAAAAAGGAAGTGTTATCATTATTTGACCACACAGGCTCAATAAACTTGCCACTCGTACATGGAAAAAGGAAGTGTTATCATTATCTGACCACACAGGCTCGATAAACTTGCCACTCGTACATGGAAAAAATAAGTGTAATCATTATTATAAAAATCATTCAAAAACACAGAAATAAAATAACTATTCAACTCATTCGAATGTGACAAATTATAGGCACATTGGGATTGAAATCAAATTCCGACTTAATAAAATAAGCATAATCTTACATTCAAATGCATAATAATAGTAATAATAATCATCATTCAAAATAATATTTATAATCTTTGTTCAAAATTCAAATTCAAAATAACGGTAACACACAACAACGGTCAGTTTTCAATCACAACACAAAAATCACCATTTATGGGAGATTGAATATTTATATATTTATTGAAAGTTTTTTATATACTGAATAATAAATATAATTACATATGATGTCTCATTGATTTTAAATAGGTATTGAATGTAAGTATCGTTTGGGGGGATTCAAAATATGAACAAACAAAAATGAAATGAGGCAATGGTGAAATCTTAAATTAAAATGAGACGAGACAATGGTTAGTGAAATATTGAAACTAAAATGAGATGAGGCACACAACGGTGGATGCTTACTTGGCGAATCCGATGAAGTCCTCGTGGTTGGTGTTCATGTATGCCAGTTCGCAGTCAATGAGCATGATGAGCTGTTCCTTGCACATCTGCTCCCTCTGACGGACGTGAGTCGTGATGATGCGCTCCGTCTCCTCGCGGAGCCTCGGGTACCTGGACATCTGCAAGAGATAGACACATTGAAAGGCGAGACGCTTCCAACCGAAAAGTATTTGTTATCTCTGTGTTCCGTACATAAAATTACATATGGGTGGATATTTTTGTTACAAACATTACATATATTTATTTACCACAACAGGGTCAAGATATATTTATCATTTTATTTCAATTTTACCTTACAATTAAAATTCATTGTATATATTTAGTCCATAATATTAAGTTTTATTGTACAAACTAGAACAAAATAACATTTGGAATGATGATGAAACTTTTATCTAGCGCCATCTATTAAGAAATTGGTTGGTACACAATGAAAGCCACGATCATTATACATTAGATAACAATACTTTTATGATTTGACTAATTATGACATTTAGGTCCGAATGCAGAGTCCTACCTAAATACTAACCATGTTTTCATTGCACAGTCGCTCACTTAAGTTAGGAGATCACGTGGCTTCCTAACTGGAGGATGCTACGACGTTTTTCTATGAGAACTGCATTGCAGAGACATATCTAAATACATAGCGCATGCGCATCGGCGTAAACTAACATTTGCAAACTGTCAAAAAGTAAGGTTGACAAGCGAGGAACCTTACGAGTGGTTTAATACTAAAATATGAGATTTTTTGGGTGGATGATGATTATATTGGCTTCGTTGAATATGTATTTCGTAATTTTGTCAAATCAAATACCAAACAGAGTATTCAGCAATCCATACGAGATGCCGAAAATTCGGTGGAATTTCAAAAAAATTGTGACATTGAGCTGTCAGTGTAAAGTTTGTTACATATGTTTGTATTGTTATAACAAAAAAACATTTTAAACGTCAAACATCAGAAAAGAGATAGATAGCTTTCTAAGCCCATATAAAGCTATCTATCTCTTTTCTTCATACACAATAATGTGAAATTCTACGCCATCGACCTTAAGTTTGGCGTAGTATTTAATATTTAGTTAGGGATGTTTCTGCAACGCAATTACTAACTTAAGAATACTAAATACTCCAGTGAGGTTAGGAGTTAGTATTTAGGTACCTAGGACTCTGCATTCGGGTCTTAGACATACATACAAAAACACAAAATGACCTGTGCTACACTCGTTGGTTGGAAGATTTTGCCTCATATATTATTTACAAAAAGATAAATGCCACTAAGGTGTAAATCACTAGGGCTCAGGTAGATCCAACTTATATAATATTGGCTTTCGCCATAGCTAGGATATGTCTATACAATAGCAACATTTGTAATAGAAATGTATCATGTTTATCTATGGCCCGGTAATACAGTCGGCCCTCAACTCATTGAGTTTGTTAAACTCAGGATTAAAAGGGGAGATTGAATCCATTTCCGTATTACAGTGCAATATGACATTTCAGTTATTAAATCTTCAATTATAGACATATTTTACTTTTTCTGTGGTTATTATGTCAAATTTTAAATAACCTCAAATAATACCAACTACAAAACGGGACGCTACGACTTGAAATACTATTGTTTTATTATCCAACATGGTAAATTTAATTTTTATTCACCAAAATAATGCTTTTAAATGCCCATGTTCGTTTCAATATGGCTGTCAGTTTGTTTTGTTGTGTGGCGCCACCATCGATACAACTAACGCCTCTAGTGATAGAACACTGAAACTACACTCGTTGCCTAACGCCTCTAGTGATAGAACACTGAAACAACACGCGTTGCCTAGCAAATGACAGTTGACTCACCGTTAAGTACTTAATCCGCCAGAAAGGTTTAGTTAAATATTTGTCGGTTTAGTTAAATTTTTGTCGTTTGAATAGTGACGTATTTGAGGAAAAATTAGGCTTAAACGGACACTGTAATAAGCTATATTTTTGTAAATCTTAAGTTTAGCTCTTAAACTAAGACTGTAATACCGGCCCTATGACTTTCACATGCTTTCAAGTATGTTTGAAATTAGGAATAAAAACAGTGGCTCAACTTGTATGTACTTTTACACAATAAATATACATAGGATATTTACATACCCTGTCAGTGCACATGCGTACGACATTGGACAGTTCCTGCACCACAAGATCCACACACTTGAGACATGGCTCCTTCAGACGGCTAATCTGCTTCTTGACGATGGCCTCGAAGGCCAAGTCAGGGGTGAAGAGACCAACCTGGAATGAATCAATATTATCAGATTAAAAGTATAAAAACCAAAGAATATCAGTGCAGATTAATTGAAATGTTAGGTTAAGGGACATCACGGTGACATGACATAAATAAACATGGCTAAACAGTGTGCAGTATACAAGCGTAGTCTGCGCCATAGACAATTTGAGTTCAAATTATTATCTATGGTGTAATAATTTTGTAGATTTTAGTTTTAGGAACAACATCAGTTACAGAATACGAAATTAAATTCAAATGACCTTGATTCTAAAATTTTAGTACGTTCCTATTTTAGTTCAAAAAGATACTATATTGGACGTACAATTGTTTGGTCTTTTAAGATATACATATAAATCTAATAAATTATCAATTAATATTATTCCGCAAAAGGTGTGTTCCAATTATTTTCGTTCTTTCAATATGTCCAAACAACCTCAAGGCATTCACTTTCATTTCACTTATAATATCTTTCTTTATCTTGCATTCTCTCCTGGTGTCCTCATTTTTTGTTCCATCATATATCATTCTATTACATACTCTTCTTAGTGATCTCATTTCTACAGCATTTATTCTACTTTCATGTGTCTTTTGCCACGTCCATGTTTCACTGGTATACGTCAAAGTAGGCACTACAATTGCATTATGTACAGCAATTGACTTCCTTTGAGATATTTGGATCGGAAATTACTGGTCTGAGTGCTCCATTAATTTATTCTATTACCTGCCATAACTCTTCTTTCAATATCTTTATCGGGTCTTCCATTCCGTTCAAACATACTCCCCAAATATAAATATTCCTCAACTTGTTCTAGCCATTCGTTCTCTACTTTTATCATACATGCAGTTATACTTTCAGTCTTTTCAAATACCAATATCTTAGATTTACTAACATTCATTCTCAGTCCATTCTGCATACATCCTTCATACACTTTATTCACTAAATACTATAACTCATCCGCACATTCAGCAATCACCACTTTTTTATCTTCATAAATCAAATCACGTACATTCACAGTACTAAGTTTCAAACCCATTCTTGACGAACAATAGTGAATTTTTAAAGGAATTGTTCCTTACCCTGACACCATGTATATTCCTGATGGCAAACGCAATCTCCCGCCTCAGCTCCTTCTCATCAAACTCCATCTTGACAATTTCAAACGGAAAACGTTCGTGGAATAGCCTGTTGATCTTGGCACCGCCGGACAGCTCGTTGGTGTTGATGAGGGCGGAGCCCGACCCCTCGATGGTGCGCTCAAAGTCAGACTGGAGTTGCTGAATCATCCTGGGAAGGAGACACATCAAAAATTTAATACAGTAGCGCACAGTCAGCGCAATTCATATTTTAGCCCTAGAACAGGGTTACCTAGTTGGGCAGCAGTAATCTTCATAATAGCCTTTGTGATAAAGGAGTGAAAAATAAATAAATAAAAAAAAATGTCCTTGTGGCAACAAGTCCAAACGTTATAATACCCATCACACAGGTGACAGGAAAATTATTCAAAAAACAATTATTCGAATGCTCAATTTTACGAATGGCAATTATTCGAATCGCATTTTTTTGAAAAGCAATTTTCCGAACACACAATTATCAGAACTTACAATTGTTAGAATTTTTACTACGTCATGTTGGTAGTATTAAGAGGAATAAACCATAGATTTTTATTATAATATACTAGATGTCGTAGTTAGCAAATTTTGTATGAATCGAAGTGAGTCATTTTTCTGGGGGATTTTTGACGTTTTAGTACATCGTTTTTCCATAGAAAATAACGAGTAATGTGAATTGTTTTCGGATTTATTTGTCGTAAAAAACACTTTGTATATTTAGATTTAGAGAAAAGATATTTAGCATGTGTTGTAATGTAAGGAAAACTGAAATATGTTGCCAATCAAAATATCAAACGCGCGATATTCCATGACTCACTTTTTGCACGGAGTACTACATCTACATAGTATATTATGTATAATAAAAATCTATGGAATAAATAACATGGCGACACACCGCGCTGTCAAACATCAGTTATTAAAAATGTGCAAACATACGTACCCAACAATAATACAACAAGTAATAATAGTCTTCATTGAATATATTTTACTGGCAACAAATATGTCAAAGGAGGCAACATAATGACACAAAAATATATTAAATTCGGTCAATTGGTTTTCCAACAAATGTTAGTTCGAATAATTTGCTTTCGGACAATTGTCATTCTGATTACTGATTTTTGAAAAATTGTTATTCGTACAATTGCGCATTCGAACAATTGTGTTTCGAAGAATTTTCATGTAATCATTATACAATGCCCCAAGTATAATCACGTTTACCAATGATTGCTACGAGAGTAAAACTATGGGAGACATGGGAGTTTAAAGATTTCACATTTCTCGGAATAATTGGATTTACTCTAGTTGTAATTATTTGCTCTGGAGATGGAGCAAGAGAAAGAACCCAGATTGTGAATGTGGGGCCGAACAGTCAGTAAAGCATATGGTGCAGGACCGCCAGCTTAGGATATACCAAAACTCTTGGTGAACCAAAACTTTCATTGCTTCTGCTAAATGCAGTTGAATACTTCAGAAGCAGCCTCCTCTAACTTTCTGATAATGACAAAATTACTCCCATATCGTCAACTATAATAGTTGCACATACTTCAGTTTACACCCACGGTGTAATAAATTGTAAACAAAAATAAAAAAAAAAGCAGATTTCCAAAAAGTGAGAGCATTGTGAAATTTTTGAGAGATGAAACTGTAAAGAAGAAATGGACGAATTGTCTATGTAAAATTAATCCACCATGAGTTAAGGTAGTTTACACGGATGATATCAATATGGCGGGCAAGTCTGGTTCGACCGGCGAAATCAAAACCCCAGTGATTACCCATATCATGGATATAATTATTATATGGAGTTCTATGACATCTAAAGATATTGTAGAACTCCATACAATAATTATATCTATGATATGGGTAATCACAAGGGTTTTGATTTCGCCGATTGAACCAGACTTGCCTCCATGAATTCAATCTGATTGTTTGGACAATTTGAACAAACTCGTTTAATGAAAATGCTGAAAATTTTACATACAAAATTTGAATACATTGTGGTGATTTGGTAGCGAGGAGTTTAGCGTTGGCTACAACCCAATTGTGTTATTGTGTATCTTTTTCTGTATTTTTGATTGTTTTTTTTTTAGTAAATGAATAATAAAAATGTAATGAAGATTTCACATGTTGTGATGCCCCAATATAACATAAGGAAAGAGAACTCACTGCAACATGGCTTTGGTTTTGATGGATGGATCGTTGGGCTTGAAGAACTTGTACTGCTCGACGTCCTTCTCCAGCATCAGCAGCTGCTTCTGCAGCTTGTCCCTCAGTCCCGGCAGAGTGTCCCTGATGTGGTTGGTCAGCTGCTGGTTGAGGACCCGCTGCAGGTACGGCGTGCCAAGACGCTCGGCCAAGTGGCGGTAAGCCGGATGGCTGAAACATAAGACAGATTCAATTAAGCCTATTGATTTAATCTGTTTGAAGATGTCCTTCTGGTAAAACAATGCGGGCTGTGGTCAATATTACACAATTTAGTGTACATCTTCGTAAATTACATCAATGTAAAGCACCTACCTAGATTGAACTTAATTTTTTTTTTCATATAAAAATTAATTCAAAGATGGTCAACTTTGTGTGAATTTATTCCACTTTAAAGGCCCCATTCACACCGAAACCGCAATCATAGTAAGCCGCCTTATTGACTCTATCCAATTCTTTTAAAGAGTTGTTCCTCTGTGAACCAGATTAAGCTGTCTTCCTTGTGGAATATTCTTGTGGCACAGTTCTTGAATGTAGTGTGGAGCCAAGTCATTCAGAGCCTTAAACACCATCAGGTATATCAGGTGTACCTTATACCCTACTTATTCGGGATATTTGTAATATATAAGGTAATGCACTCCCACACACCTGTCTCTGGTTGGATACACATGGTGGGACATGTCGCGATGGTATGAATAAATGAATTAAATTAAAAAAAAATTCTATTGACTCAACAATTTATTCCACTTCTACCATGTCTAGGTCTCACTTGTGTTATGTCAAGGTTGGCACAATGATTGTATCTGGATTACATACCTGAGGAAGAATTTTCTTTCAGCTGCCATGGCGGCGTTGATGTCCTTCCGTCCGTCAATGTCCTTCTGCGACCTGTTGACGACCCCAATGTATCCCCTCCTTAGCGGCAGCAGTTTGTTTTCTAGGACGTCCCTGGCGTCGGTACCCTCGTCCATGAGATCCAGTTTTGTTATCACACCGATGGTCCTCAAACCTGAAGTCAAAAAACACCAACTTAGAGGCTTCTCAGAATATATGTTCTATATATATATGGATTTACTCAGAATTCGGAGTAGATCATTTAGTATCTTTTATTCTCAGAATTTTGAATTTTTGTTTCAGTCAGGGTTATCAACTTTTGAATATTTACTTTATTTTTTTCAAAAAGCATAAAAGCTAGAATGCTGAAAATTGATATAGGTACATATTATAATTCTATGGGTACATATAGAAAAATACAAAATCTTAATTTTCTCAAACATTATTTTACTAAGAAACATTTTTTTTATGATTAATTTGTGTTTAAATGCCTGTATTTCAAAAGATTTTGAAAATATCGAAAAAAGCCGAAACACCAAAACTAATTTAATTTTGTATAAAAAATATGAACATTGTAGTATTACATCTCAAACTTTTTTTAACAATTTTTATAAAAATTAAATTTAGTAAAGACATCGTTTTATACAATTTGTAAGGCAGTAAACACTACTCAATGGGCCTGAGCCAAGTTGATAACGCTTAACGTTATCACCAAACGCTATTTTTTTTGTATGGAATTTGGCGTTTGTTATTGTAGAAAAAAATTCTACAACAAATGTCAAATCCGATACAAAAAAAATAGCGTTTGATGATACTGTTAAGGGTTTTCAACTTGGCTCAGGCCCCTTATATCACTCAATAGTTTGATAGCTACTTAATCTACAAACATACATACATACAAAACATTATGCTGTTTTCATATTCTGGGTAGGAAAAACAGACTGACCACCATACTATCCTATCCTGACATACATACCTACATGTTTTATATTGAAAACAAAATACCTTAAAATATTTATTAATTTGTGTTTATGTGTTTATAGTTTGGTACGTATTTTACAATTATGCATACTATCGCCATCGACAGTTGGATCTCATGTGTAATATGCAACTAGTTATAGTATAAGTTTGAACGTAGGCAGGCGACGAATAGGTAATTTCTAAATGAGATCAGGGCGGGCAAATCTGGTCAATCGGTGAAATCAAAACCCTCATGATTACCCATATCATGGATATAATTATCTTATAGAGTTGTATAATATCTTAATATATTATACAACTCCATATTATGATAATTATATCCATGATATGATAATAATAATAATAATAATGAACACTTCCTTGCACCCTGCGTAAGTGGCGAGTTTATTGTCGTATGGAAATTTCTTCCAACTAACCAGTGTTTCCAGCCCAGAGAAGCAATATTTGCGTGAGAAGTAAATTTAAATAAATTTCTCCTCTGCTGGGAATCGAACCCAGGACGCCCGCACAGAAACCATACGGCTTACCAACTGTGCCATGGCGGTCGGCATATGGGTAATCATGAGGGTTTTGATTCCAATGTTTGACGGGACTTACCCCCTGATTTGAGTGTACAGATATTATGAGCGAATAATTCTATATCAATCTGCATCAATTTAAAATTGATACATATTTCATGTTGCATTTTGATTACAGACATTTAAATGTTCATCACAAATTGATTAATATTATAATTATTTACCTTGAGGGTCGACTTCCTTAGCCAGTTTGAGGGCATCAGAGTTGGCAAGATCGGTGTTGGCCGGGGTGACTGCCAATATGAGACAGGCGTCCCTCTTGATGAACTGGAATATCATGGCCTTTATCTGGTTCTCTATGTCGGCCGGCTGGTCGCCGATCGGCACCTTGGTGAGACCCGGCAAGTCGATCAGGGTCAAGTTTAACACTAGAATGACACAGAACGTTTTGTATTTCACATTAAAAGAAAAATTTTATAAACTACTCAACTTGTTTCCTTAAAATTGGCCCTCTTTGGCACATTAACTGCAGTGTCGTCTGCAAGGTCTTAGAGTCCTCTGGGCTCTTGTTGTGTTCTTTCAGTTTTGCAAGGGGCAGTTATTAGTCCCCATAAGCAGAACAGGCGATAGTGCCAGAAGAGACTACTCAACTTGGGCTCTTCAAACATAGGGCATTACAATGGGGACCAAGAACAACGATTAATCCATTTAAATAAAAAAAAAACAAGTTGCATATTTCTTGAATATAAACATTAATAATATAATATATACCTCCACGCGGTGCCCCCTGGTAACAGAAATTCTCTGGCCAATCCTTCCACCACAGCAACGCAACAATGCGTTGCTGACACGAAAGAAGAAGAATAATATATTTTCACATATAACAAAGTGTAATTGTTTAAGTACCATTTATATTGTTTCACAGTAGATTATTTAATTTTATTTGACATGTTCTATGTTTCACAGTAGATTATTTAATTTTATTTGACATGTTCTATGTTTCACAGTAGATTATTTAATTTTTTTGACATGTTCTATGTTTCACAGTAGATTATTTAATTTCATTTGACATGTTCTATGTTTCACAGTAGATTATTTAATTTCATTTGACATGTTCTATGTTTCACAGTAGATTATTTCATTTTATTTGACATGTTCTATATTTTAATTTATAACAACTGCGTTTAACATTACTAGTGTTATTTTAGTCTTATTCCACGTTCAACTGAAATGAACTTATTTATAAAAATATTTGAACCTTAGTTCAGTTGATCTCGATTTTGAGCTCTATTTCATACTACAGCATCGAATTTAGTTTTGTTAAGTTGGTTGTCATGACCACAGAACAGTATGATACTTGTCAAGATCTAGCTATTGCACTTTTTAACATTCGACATTTTTGTTTGAATTCAACATCAATCGATGATCCTAATGGATTAAATTGCTTTTTATATGTATGTCTCATATCGTATGTTAAAAAAAACCTATAGATATTATTTAAACGGGTCATAGCTATTTCAAAATTGTGAAATGTCAAGTTAAACCAGTATTAAACTACTCCCGTCACCGGTTCAATTTGACATCTGAGTTGAATCACGGTTCAACTCTTAATCCATGTTTATAAATAAGAAAAGGGATCAAATTGGAATTCAACCATAGTTCAATATTTGAACCACATTTATAAATTGATAACACTACACATGTTTGACATAGGCAGTATGAAAGTAAACAATCTATGGTTTCACGTGACATATATTTTTTTAAATTTAATGTACTTGTATAAATTAAAGCTTTCTGCACATCTTCTCCATATAGACTTTTGCTTAAAAGGAGTCCAAAGTTTTCAATTTACATATTAATACAAAGATATAAAAAAAGCATAATTACCATTTGGAGAGTACACCCTCAAGTTGATGGGGACATTGGAGATGCCCTTGTTGCTGCCTGTGATACGGTCCGTCTCTCCCTCAATCTCCTGTCGCACCTCGTTGAAGTCCACAAACTTCTTGCCCTTGCAATGCAAGAACTCAGCATACTCTGTAAGAAAACAAACAAACATTTCAATATTCACGCTTACAATTTAGAATGGACAGTGGTAGAGCAGTTAATGCAATGAATTACCGAGTATTGGTCAATAAAGAGTTATATTTCTTGGTACACATCGCGTGAGACTGTGCCACCAAAATTTGGTGCCAATCAATGTAACATATTTGAATATTTTCGGAATGATTTAAAAAATTGAAACAGACAAAAAGTACGTGTTGATACCAGAAGGATTTATATTTTGAAAAGTAGACACTTTAATATGGTAGTCACATCTGGAGTGGCGCCCCCCAATACCTACTGAATACCCTCGATGATGTACAAAGGCGTGCTGTGCACCTGATTGACGACCTAGACCACAGATACAAGGTCGGTATTTCTATAGATACTACTACGGGAGGTGCACAAAAGAAACTTTCATCTCTGGTCCCTCTTCCACCCATTCACAATAGTCAGTCGTTTTACTCAATCCCAACACCCGTTCACAGTAAACCTTCAAATATACACGAACCAGTCACTTCTTGAATTCTATTATTAACACAGCAGCCCGACTGTGGAACGGTCTTCAGAATTCTGTGTTTCCACCAACTTACTCTGGGTATTTTCCTGAGCAGATTGTGACCCCAACACTACGTAGTCGGAAAAGTATAATGGACCCAAATCTAAATATCCTAAATAACCATGTTAAAAATATATATTATATATCTGAACATTGAATGTGTTTGTAATACCTCACCATGTATATCATTTTCCTGGCCTAAAGTTGTAGCTTGTCAGTTTTGTATATTCCTTATTATGATGTGATGATACAGTACAGACCAGTGAAAACTCCATGCATAACTTATATTATTGTGTAGTACAAAACATTAAAAAATTACAAATATTTCTAATTGAATATTTAAATCATATATATATATATTCGATTTACATACACATTGGTACAAGTAGGTAAACAAGCCAAAAATTAAATATTTCTGGCGCAGTTCAGGGGTGACATCTGTGCGAGACATCGTCACCTCATTTATAAGGACTGATGCTTTCATTATTTACAAATAAACTAATTTCTTAATAGATGGCATGACAAAAAAGGTTTCTTCGTTACTTCATAGATGGAAACGAGAAAAAAAGCCAAAACGAGAAAGCCAACACATGGAAACGAGAAAAAAAGCCAAAAAAGCTGGATATAAATTCGTATGGATTAAGAATGGAAAAATACTTGTGAAAAAAGATGAAAAATCAATTACTATTCACATCCGCAGAGCAGAATCTATTAATAAACTGTGACGGTGTATAATATTCAAAACATGTTCTAATGTTCTTGCTTTTAATTTTTTACTGTCCATAATATTTTTTATATCTTACATCTATCTTGAATTTTTGAATCTTTTAAACCTTTTTATACATAATGGCCTGAATTTGTTTTATATTTGTGTACTGTATAGGGTGAATACATGGTTCTTTTATGGTTGTGGATTGTATCTGGTGAATACATGGTTTGTTTGTGTACTGTATTGGATGAATGCGCGGTTTGTTTGTGTACGGTATCGGGTGAATGCATGGTTTGTTTGTGTACCTACTGTATCTGGTGAACTGTTTGTATTGTACTGTATGGGTCTGACATGGATAAAAAAACATAAAAAACTTTTGTCAAAAATGACTTATACCACTATTCATCCTAACTTATGCCACAGTACACACGGCGCGGGTAAATCTGGTTTCCTAACACGCGACAATACTATAGTTTGTGAAAATATTTACAAATGTCAATTACTCACAAGTGTCAACAAATACCATTAAGTGCAGGCGTAAATTCATTTATGAACATGTTTATTGTCCTAACTATTTATCTGAGTAGCAAAATATCCTTTTGCCAACTCAAAAATTACTTAATATTTTTTTTTGTGGGCAGTGATATGAACTGTGTAGTGTCTATAAGTGTAAAAAGCTATAAAAGGTTAAAAGTTATTGATAAAATTCATAAAATCGGAATATGCCACTGTAGAAAATACATCCCAACTTTGATGCCTTTATTTTGGAGTTACTTGAGCTGTAATTTTTGTGCTCCATTGTTACATAGTGTGTCAGATTTATACTTAGTAAAATACTCTAATATAGAAAAAAATATAGATAACTCGAAATCTAACTGTAATCGTATTGTAATAAAATTATTATTCATATATGTGTTACTTAAGTGTTTGTGACAGCGTTTGTCTCAGGGAAATGATTATGTACTTAATATACACATGGTTATTTGAGGGTTGCGGAAAACATCAGTCGACTCGGGTGAGTGATTACTTTGTATCATATTATCTATCTTATTGTGTCCTGATTTTTTTATTTTTTTTTATGGATACGGTATATTTAACCACTTCGCCGACACCATGAGTAAGCGAAGGAAATTTAGGCCGGTTATGGGACAAGGGCGCGGCTGATGTGATTTTTGATAATGAAGACTTGGAAGAAATACGCACAGTAATGCTCCCCACTTGGCGATGTTCAAGCGTCATTGGAAAGGAATCTAGCCTTAAAATATTGCATTGTAATATACGTAGTATAAATAAGAACTTTGATAATTTAATGGTATTAATCTCAAATCTAAAAATCGATTTTGACGTGTTAGTACTCTCTGAATGTTGGCTGAGGGATGATTTTGTTCAGAAAAATATTGATAGCTATGATACTTTTTACACTAGAATTAACCATAAACAAAATGACGGAGTAACAATTTTTACACGAAAAACACTCCAAGCTTCTGTTGAAGAGATCACACTGGTCAACGCTAATTGTTTGAGAGTGAAGATAGACTGTGATACTTCGGTTATAGGCATCTATAGGTCGCCGTCAAATCATGACATTCAACTATTTCTCGAGTCACTTTCTCGGTTACTGAGAATGGATAATGCTCATGAATGCATACTGGTAGGTGATTTGAATATCAATATTTTACAAAAGAATAATAAATGCGTTGATGATTACATGTGTCTACTTGCCGAAAACGGGATGATGTCGGCAATTAACTTGCCTACAAGAGATAACTCTCTTCTGGACCACATGATGATTAGGACCAGGGCCAATAAAAATAATATTATCGGCATTGTATGTGACTCACTATTGACAGACCACTTTCCCACCATACTCACTGTAAATAGAACAGTACACCGAGGAATACAATCAAATGATTTCTCCTACGACAGCATCGATTATGACGGAATAGATCTGCAGACGAGTCTGGTGGACTGGTCCCAACTTTATGAAATTGATGATGTTAATGATAGTGTTGACTACTTTGTAAAAAATTTAGAAAACATTATCTGTTCTAACACGATCACTAAGCACACCCCTCACTCCAGACGACGACTCAAACCTTGGATTACAACAGGTTTGCTACGTAGCATAAATATTAGAGATAAGTTACACCAACAATTAAAAAGAAATCCATTTGACCTACTGAGAAAAGAAATATATATAAGATATAGAAACGCTTGTAAGGCTCTACTAAAAACGGTAAAAAATAACTATTATAGAGAAAAATTCAACGCTGTATCTAATAACCCGAAAAAAACATGGGAACTGCTTAACGAGGTAGCAAATAGAAAAAAACAAAGACACATACCTCAAGAAATAATGTTGGAAGGTAAACTATATAGAATGAGTGGGGAACAGTGCGAGGAAGCCCTGAACAAGGTGAACAAATTTTATACTAATGTGGGACACTCTCTAGCACAGAAAACTCTACAAAAATTAAATAAAACCGAGATGGACCTACAGAGCCTGGACCCGATGCATGCGATTGGAATTCAGCCAGTACAGCATGAATTCAATAAATTTGAGAGTATTACAACTACAGAAGTACACAAAATACTGTCTGAACTAAAGAGTAAGAACTCAAGAGGTACTGACTTAATATCATCCAAAATATTAAAGGCATGCCGTGATAATCTTAAATCACCCATAACTCACATATGCAATTTGAGCCTCAATAAAGGATCATTTCCAAATCACTTGAAAGAGGCTGTTTTGTGCCCAATATATAAGGGTGGAAATAAGGAAGACATAGGTTGCTATAGGCCAATAAGCCTCCTAAACTCATTGTCAAAAGTTATCGAAGTAGCTGTAAAAAATAGACTTACAGAATTTCTGGATAAACATAAAATATTGTCCGACCTGCAGTTTGGATTCCGTAAAAATATGGGTACCCAAGAGGCAATAGGATGTCTGACGGCGCGACAGGTTAGCATACTAGACAAGGGGGATAGATGCATCACAGTCTACCTTGACCTTGCCAAAGCTTTCGATACGGTCTCACACAGGTTACTGCTGTCAAAGCTAGCTGAAATGGGAATTTGTGGAGCAGTATATCGTTGGTTTACTGATTATCTTTTTGGCCGCGTACAAAAGACTAAAATAGGGGACTACTCTAGCGATAAGTCTGAAATCCAGTTTGGGGTGCCTCAGGGAAGTGTTTTAGGGCCAGTTCTGTTCCTGATCTATATAAATGGCCTGATGAAGCTCAATATGATGGATGGAGACATTGTATCATTTGCAGATGACGCAGCAGTTATTTTTAGTGATAAAACATGGGACGGCGTACATAAAAAAACTGAGCAAGGCCTTAAATTGATTAAAACTTGGTTGGACAATAATCTACTTACACTAAATACAGACAAAACTGTTTACATGACCATGAGTATAACGAACAGAGACGATGACTATCTAAAGACCAAAAACTTGAAAATACATTCCTGTTTACAGAATCCCTCAGACGATGGTACACCTTATTTATGTGAATGCCCGAGCATTAAAAAAGTCAAAGACACTAAATACCTTGGAATAATTATAGATGAAAGACTTGACTGGAAACAACACATACAAAACACATCTGATAAAATAAGGAAAACTGTATTTATATTCAAGGAAATAAGAAACATGCTATCTCTAAAAACATTAAAATCTATTTATTTCGCTCTTGTACAAAGTATACTAACATATGGAATATTGGGTTGGGGGGGAGCCACCTTAGCTGCCCTAGATCCGCTTATTAAAAGCCAAAAAGCCGTTGTAAGGGTCATAAATAAAAAACCATATAGACATCCATCCGACCAACTGTTTCGCGAATTTGGTGTACTTGACGTTAGACAAATATACACAAAAACAATTGTACTACATTACAACAAGCATCAACATCTGCTGATACCATTGTCTCATCAACTTTCAACGAGATGTCGCAACGAAAAGCATTATAAGGTGCCCAGGACCAGAACAGAGTTTGCACATAGGCACTTCTCGTTTTTGGCACCCAGGCTGTTTAACTCGGTTCATGATAAAAACTTTAACCTGAAGAAGTTTATTGGTAATCCTGCACTTAAAGGATTGTTGACGGATTGGCTATTAAAAATGGGAAGAAAAGATACTGAAAAGGTACTTACCTATGTCCCTGCCTAGTGCACAGATGAACAGGGTATGTACGTATGTGGGTGAGCGCGTGTGTATATGTGTGTGTGTGGTGTGTGTGTGTGTGTGCGTGCGTGTGTGAGTGTGTGTGTGTGTGTGTGTGTGTGTGTGTGTGTGTGTGAGGGTATGTGCGTGTGGGTGTTTGGGTGTTGGTGTGTGGGTGCAAAACAGACCACACTATATCTGATATTTTTGTTTTGTTTTGTTTTGTTTATATATATATTATTTATTTATTTTTTTTTTTTTTCTCTCGCCTTATTGATTGATATATTTTTGTTTACTTAGGTATATATAAATCATTGTTTTGTTTTATTTTCTGCTTTATTGCTTGATGTACTATTCTTGATTACCTATAGTTATATAAATCATGTTATATAGAATGCATACTGTCACAAAACTGAATGAAATACGAAAATATTGTATAAATATGTATATTAATGTGATTGTGAAATATTCCACCTCGGTACAGGCTAAGCCTAGTGAGGTGGATATATATATATTTAATATGTAAAAAAGATTTTGTAAATTATAATAAATAAATAAATAAATAAATAAATAGATGGCAAAAGTATAATTCCTTATTTTCAGGTGAATTGTTACACATTATTCAAATATATAGAACATTTAAAAACTACATTGATAAGGGAACTCAATAAGAAGGCATAATTGGTGAATGTTGAGCAAGTGCATAAAATGATCACGTAAACCAGCCGATGACAGGTTGTAAGCCCTGTAGGTGCCTTGAGTTCCTGGTTTTTCTATAATATCCTAACTTCGTCTCTATTGAGATGTTAAAAAAAATCGAATATTTATATTAAATCAGCAGACACGACAGACGTTATCCTACCTGAGTGTTGACTAGCCTGCTATTGGCTGGTTAAGCAAACGGTGAAATTATGGGGCTATATAATTATATAAAGAATAATAATGAACCTCCTGTATCGGATTTAGTATATATCCCCAAAAATATACTGTTTATGTAACACCAGGCGTACATTTTTTTATTGGATTTATTTCCACTGTAACATTTTTTGATTCAAATTGCCATCCAGGGTCCCACTTAAACACACACAAAAATTTCAACAAAATCAGTTCAGACGTTTAGGAGTTCAGTGACATACACACGTACAGAAGGATTGTATTCATAAATAAAAGAGGAAACAGAAAGACCTCAATAAGCTCATTGTGATGGCACTACATAGTGACATCTATGTAACTGTACTAACAATATACAGAAATAATTGTTAATCTTTTAAATATCTTGGAAGTCTTCTCACTGGTGATTTAGATCCTGACAAGGAACTAAGGTGCCGCATCGAGACAACTCGCGCAATGTTTTTCCGAATCAAGACACTGTTTTATGACGATAGCTTAAACCTTCAAATAAGGCAGGCCTTGGTGAAATGCTACATATGGTCCATTCTTCTATACGGAGTTGAAACCTGTACCATAAAGATCAATATGCTTAACCGTCTAGAGGCCTTTGAAATGTGGCTACATCGCCACATGATGAAAATTTCCTGGGTCGATAAAGTGTCAAATGTGGAGGTACTCAGGAGAGCAAATGTCGAGCGCAAGCTAGATGACACAATAAAGCGACGAAAAATATCATATTTGGGTCACATTTTGCGAGGTGAAAAGTACAGACTGCTCCATGTGATTATGAAGGGCAAAATAGAGGGACGCGCCGAGGTATAGGAAGACGTCAGATGTTATGGCTACGCAACATTCGTGAGTGGACCGGCATCAGAGACGTCGGCGGATTGTTTCGTACGGCGGCGGATTGAGATGCCTTCTCAGCAGTGATCGGGGGACCTGATATGGTACGAAGAAGAAGTTGTTTCATACTTTCGAAAGATGGCGTTAATGATTTTTTATTGTGTATTCAATTAGTTCTTTGCATTGTCCAAAAGCATTCGTCTCGGATACGAACAGGACTAAAGTCCTATAATATTCTCTGTGTATATCCCATTAGATACAGAGCCTGATGGCATGTATATATGTATGCATTTAGATGGAAAAATAATTGTTCAATCATTGTTGATTAAAAGAAGTATTGATAAATAGAGGCAGGTGACAATGACCTGCCATCATAGTTCGTCTGCCAATTCGTTAATTTCAGTGGCCATCAACTTGTATTCATTTTCATTTTTTTTTCTTATCAGGATGACCGTTACTGCTGACCGAGCCCTTACCAACTGGTAACCCAGGTAAGTTTGAAAACTTAACCCAACAGTAATGCGGATAGGTGTAAACCTAACCCAACAACAACTTATGTAAATAACCTAGGAACCTAGTGAAATGGTGACAAATGAACTCAAAAATAATCCAGGTAAGCGGTGGATAATTTACCCAATGATAACCCAGGTTAGTGGTGGAAAATTTACCCAATGATAACCCAGGTTGGTGGTGGAAAATTTACCCTATGATAATCCAGGTTGGTGGTGGAAAATATACCCTATGATAATCTAGGTTAGTGGTGGAAAATTTACCCTATGATAACTTAGGTTGGTGGTGGAAAATTTACCCTATGATAACCTAGGTAAATGGTGGAAAATTTACCCTGACAACCCAGGGGGGCAAGTCTGGTCAACAGGCGGAATAATAACATCCATGTTTACGCATATCATGGATATAATTATCTTAAGGAGTTCAATAACATCTTAAGATATTATAGATCTCCATAAGACAATTATATTCATGCTATGGGCCTGACGAGACTTGCCCCTCAGGTTAGTAATTACTGGTGGAAAATTCACCCTATGATAACCCGGATAAGTGGTAACAAATTTACCCAATTAAGAAGTGAAAAATAAACAAGAACCCAGGTAAGTGGGTGAAAACTGAACCAACAATAGCCCAGGTAAGTGGTGAAAAATTAACAATAAAAAAAAAAAATTATGTCAAGAATTTAAAGACACAAAATGGTTAAAGTGTGTGGCACTCAGTTCTCTCTACCTACTCCAATAACAGGGATGTGGCAAGATGTTATTTATGTATGTAATATAAAAAAATGGGCAAAAAGTTTTAATAATTAGTAAGTAGTGGCAGAGCAGTTAGCGCACTGGGTTAATAATCCAGTGGTCGCGAGTTTTAATACTGCCACGACTGATTTCGTTCACCTATAGTATTTACATAGTTTAGGGAATGTATGAGGATGTATATGTACTTGTTTCACAGAACATACTCATTCTTAAATAAAAAAAATCATTCATTATTCTTCTTAATGACTTCATTTCCACTATCAATAATTCTGGTTCCATAAACCATCGTTCACATCCGTTTTTGACTATCATACATTAGAGTCGACACTAGGATTGCATTGAATACTCCTGAGAAAACACTCTAAATAAATAGAAAAGGTTATGACCTTATTAATGGAACAGACCTCGCCATCAAGTGTAAGTACAAAAATGACAAACATGTACAGACATACATACATAGGTATCTCTCATAATTGACACAACATTATATGTAAATATTCATCACATCAGAAAAAACAGTGTCCTGCCATTATTAGATATGTTCATATTGCTTAACTAACATACATACACACCATCACGCCATATCCCTCACAGGGTAGGCAAAGAGAATCGCACATCACATTGTTCCATCTTGACAAGCATCCATCGACATTCATACCATGCTACCACTTTCTTAAGTATTTATTTTTACATCAATAGCCCAATTGTAATAGAAAATAATTCACATATATCAATTGCTCAATTGTAATAGAAAATAATTCACATACATCAATAGCTCAATTGTAATAGAAAATAATTCACATACATCAATAGCTCAATTGTAATAGAAAATAATTCACATACATTTTTTATTAAAAAAAAAACATCAATAGCTCAATTGTAATAGAAAATAATTCACATACATCAATAGCTCAATTGTAATAGAAAATAATTCACATACATCAATAGCTCAATTGTAATAGAAAATAATTCACATACATCAATAGCTCAATTGTAACAGAAAATAATTCACATACACCAATAGCTCAATTGTAATAGAAAATAATCCACATACATCAATAGCTCAATTGTAATAGAAAATAATTCACATACATCAATAGCTCAATTGTAACAGAAAATAATTCACATACACCAATAGCTCAATTGTAATAGAAAATAATCCACATACATCAATAGCTCAATTGTAATAGAAAATAATTTACATACATCAATAGCTCAATTGTAACAGAAAATAATTCACATACATCAATAGCTCAATTGTAACAGAAAATAATTCCCATACATCAATAGCTCAATTGTAATAGAAAATAATTCACATACATCAATAGCTCAATTGTAATAGAAAATAATTTACATACATCAATAGCTCAATTTTAATAGAAAATAATTCACATACATCAATAGCTCAAATGTAATAGAAAATAATTCACATACATCAATTGCTCAATTGTAACAGAAAATAATTTACATACATACATACAATTTACATACATCAATAGCTCAATTATAATAGAAAATAATTTACATACATCAATAGCTCAATTATAATAGAAAATAATTCACATACATCAATAGCTCAATTGTAATAGAAAATAATTTCAACGACCTAAGTGAAAAAAGCAATTGTTGACTTATGTCGTTGTTCTCGCAAACGAGTGACATATTGAACTGCTAACAAAGAATCTTTGAAAATAGTAATCTGTTTTACTATGTAGATTTATAAACATAATATATTTTGTAAGCTTTACATGGGTACATGATGATAACATAACTAGAGCATGCACAAGATTATCAATTTATTAAGTGAAAGTGTACAAAATATATAATACGTATTATGTACCTATGTATATAACTTGTACCAACCAACAGTAAAAGTATGTATTAGGTTAGTATAACATTTGGCATACGTTTTGTTTGGTGTTGTATAACACAATAATTATATGTTAACATTATATGTAATTACATTGCAAAACTGTATTATTACATATCGCACATGTATAATGTTATGATTGAGTGAAGATTTGTGTGGCCAATACAAAAGTAAATATTTATATGCATCAAGTATATGACGTATACCTAATCACAACATTACTATAGGACAATTTACACCAATTAAGTACATATTTAAAAAAAAAAAAAACAATGTCCTTATTAAACAAATACATATACATCTTTCTACATTCCCTATAAATGCTTGTGGGATAGGTGAACGAAATCAGTCGGAGCAGGATTCAAACTCTCGACCACTGGATTACTAGCCTAGCGCGCTAACCGCTCTGCCATCGACCCATCACATATCGGCACAAAGTACTGAATGCTTTGTCCATGAAGTACATATTCACACTGTTAACACCAGACAATCTGTAGGCACGAAGCAAATATTCATATTACTGCTACACGACAATAATACCTATGAATTATGTTCATATTCAAATAATTACTACTATATATATTATGTACAATACAATTTATATCCATGAAGTACATATTATTAAGGGACAGTTTAAATACATGAAAATACGATGTGAAATGTCATTTTATTCTAATTGACAAGTGAGAAATGTGAATCGTATGAGAAAAATCCCTCTAATAAATTTCATTTCTACCTGAAATTGTATCCAGTACGCCAACACAGAAGTCAAACGACTGACCACCATGCCTCGTGTATAAATTAACCAAACAGTAAAATAGTTATAATATGGAAAAATCTACATTTCATACTGTTATTTGCTATGAATAGCAATTTCTTTCAAATGACTTGATTATTAGTGAGAAAATAACATGAGATATTGTTTATTAGTGAGAATATTGCATGAGAAATTGTTTATTAGTGAGAAAATTACACGAGAAATTGTTTATTAGTGAGAAAATTACACGAGAAATTGTTAATTAGTGAGAAAATTACATGAGAAATTGTTTATTAGTGAGAAAATTACATGAGAAATTGTTTATTAGTGAGAAAATTACATGAGAAATTGTTTATTAGTGAGAATATTGCATGAGAAATTGTTTATTAGTGAGAAAATTACACGAGAAATTGTTTATTAGTGAGAAAATTACATGAGAAATTGTTTATTAGTGAGAAAATTACATGAGAAATTGTTTATTAGTGAGAACATTGGATGAGAAATTGTTTATTAGTAAGAAAATTGTATTAGAAATTATTTATTAATGAGAATATTACATGAGAAATTATTTATTTGTGAGAATATTGTATGAGAAATTGTTTATTAGTGAGAATATTGCATTAGGAATTGTTTATTAGTGAGAATATTGCATGAGAAATTTTTAATAAGGGAGAATATTGTATGAGAAAGTATTCCAATACTGATCTCTTCTGCAGGGGAATTGATCATGTGACACCACCGAGACTCCCCATTACGCCACGGAGATCGGCCAAGTGGCTGATATTTTAGTGACCCATAGAAACATACACAGATGTAAACATTGTTAGACAGGCAGACATTTTAAGTGCAATCTACCACATGACCACAGAAGATGAATCAGCCATGATAAGATAATTATGATCGAGGTGATTCAAATCATTTTGGGAGATTAACGACCCTAATGACTAACAGCATTTCATGGCAAATGTTTTGTATGCCAGCTTAAACTTTTATATACACACATACACCATAGCATAACTTTCAAAGGGTTCAAACATCATTTGTCAAATAAAAATTCTTGATAAAAATCTTTAAACACTGGATTATTCAAAAAATTCTTCTTACCCTATAGTGCTTTTGTCTCGTTTCTATCGGGGTATGCTTTATTTAAAAAAAAAAAATAGTAATTCCTGACTGCGATAAAATTCAAAATTCTGAGTATGAATGATTTGTAAGGCCTATAACATTCTGTAACTGATAAAATTTTAGGCTCTTTTCACTGTGCAGATCAAAAGTTATAAAGGGGGGACAGACAAACGCTGTAACTGGGTTTAAAGCTGTAGTGTAAGAATTAAAAAACACACAAGTGACTCAATCCAAAATTTAGGCAAATCGAGTTACATACATAAATTGACTTAAAAAAACATATTTTACCATCTGAAAATTAAAAAACAGGCCCATTTCCATAAAATATTTCTTTCAATAATGGAAACGGGGCTGTTTTTTAAATTTTAAATGGTAATATACGATTTTTAAGTCCATTTATGTATCTCAATTTGCCTAAATTTTGAATTAAGTCACTTTAATTCTCACCGTGCAATATTAAGAGAAATAAATTAACTTGAACAAATCGACAGTTGGATGACACTTGAAAAAAATTTGCTAAAATGAAATTCTTAGTTGATAATTACAGATAAAAACTGTAGCTAGAACGTTATGAAAGTGAATGATAATTTTATATAAATGAGATATCTATTTGAATCCACTGATCCCTGGAGAAGCTAATTGATCTAAAGAGGAAAACTACAACTCAGTACAAGGGACAAATTATTTACATACTAGTTGCATGTAACACATGAGATCCAACTGTCGATGGAGATAGTATGTATAGTTGAAGAATACATACCAAACTATAAACCCTTAAATCCAAATTATTCAATATATAGTCGGCCTTCGTGGCTCAGTTGGTTAGGTATCTGACTGTTTGTCCAAAGGTCCCGGGTTCGATTTGAATTTTCCATAAAAATTATATAAATTATAGCAGTTCATCTCAAGCTTTTTAGACAATTTTTGTAATCTTGAATTATGTGACAACATTGTTTCATTTAATTTGTATGGCTGTATACACAATATGTACGGAGACTCTCAATAGTTTGTTACTTAATATACATACATACCATCGAGCTGTTTACATATTCGGGGTAGGAAAAAAGGACTGTGCTCCACACTATCCTATCTTGACATACATGTTTTGTATAGAAAACAAAATATCTTAAATTATTTATTTTGTTTTATGTAGCTTCACGGGCAACTAACAGGTACTATGTCAATTATTAATTTAACACGCACCCAATAACAAGTTGCCACATGCTGGAGAGTTACGATATTAATCGTCTCACAGATCCAGAATGAAAACACAATTAAAAATTATGCCTCCACCGGGAATCGAACCCGGGACCTTTGGATCAGCAGTCAGATACCTAACCAACTGAGCCACGAAGGCCGATTTTCTTTGATTTTTTGCCTCCATTCTTTTGTTAATGTACTTACAGAATTTTGTTGGTTGGAAGAAATTGCCTAATAGCAATAAACCTGCCAGCGTGCAATATATTTGTTTTTATTATGTACAAAAAGAGAAATAAATTGAATGTACCTACCACTACACTATTTATGACCTCACGTTGCTTTGGTTGGTTGGAAGAAATTGTCTTAAGGCAATAAACCTACCATTGTACACATAATAATGTACATGAAATAAAATAAATATACAGTTATCAATTTCTGATTAAGCTAATGTTGGGGCAACGACACTTAGTTGCAAAAAAATCAATAGGGTGACAAATCATTAGTCTGTTCATTGTCCTATTTTTCTCCTTAGGTACTTAAGGCTATTGTACAGAATTTTACCCAAGATTTCGCGTTGCTCGCGTCGGTCGGAATAAATTGCTATATAGCAATAAAATCGCATTTGTGCATTTTGATTTATTTTGTAAAAAAAAATAGCATATAAATTACTGTGCAAATTTACATTAAATAAAATTAAATAAAACATGGTCGCCCTGTATATGAGACAGTTAATGACATGGAAGTGGGTACATAGGAAATGGAGTGATAAGGCAACAGGAGGCGACGGGCGATGCAACATATTCCAACTGAACAATAACATCCTTTCAATGTTTATCGGATACAACATTGTACTTTGCGTATGGCTAGCACAGTTCCATCAGTGTGCGCAATGCAATAGTTGTCCTGACCTCAATGTATGCTAGTGAGACATGGCAATAGACAAAGATGATTTCTTTACAGCTCGTCATGAAAAGGAAGTGATTGGAACTGCGGAGGAGCTGTTTCGTGCTGGTCAGTAATTTGAAAAAATTAACGGTACATATCTTCTCTCCTCACTGAATGGCACATTACCTACGTGTATTCAAAGTCTCTTACCCCACTTCATTGGGAACGTTTTAGAGCTTGTAGCTCTTTTCATTCCCGAAGCGGCTGCTCGTCGAACAAAACAAGAAACTACCATCAAGCATATTTCATACCACTAACACTAAGAGTCCAACCACAAACGTGGAGGCCCGTCATTCATGGGGAGGGTCTCCCAACCCAACAGTGCTCGGTAACAAGCGACTCGACAGCATTGACAGTACTTTCATTTCTTCGAGCTACCACCGAGCAGGACATGGCCCACTAGTCATGGCGGGGCGCTCCTCCACCCCTTAGTACTCGTGTAAGGGATTTATAGGAACTTCACCACGTCGACATTACTTTCAGTTCTTTGATTTTCACGCCAAGTGAGAGATGCGATGACAGAGAGAAGCATATGCCAATGCCAAACAAAAAGAAAAAAAAATGAAGACAAAAAACTTCCATCCATATTAAAATAAAACTAGCACAAACTTCCATCCATATTAAAATAAAACTAGCACAAACTTCCATCCATATTAAAATAAAACTAGCACAAACTTCCATCCATATTAAAATAAAACTAGCACAAACTTCCATCCATATTAAAATAAAACTAGCACAAACTCTCCTTCTTCCTATTCTTGACTATGCAGATATTTGCTATTTAGATCTCAACCAAGAGCATCTTAATAAATTGTTATCGACTTCAAAAAAGATATCAGCACACCATCTGTATCCTGTTTAAACTATTGAACAATCGGAATGTCATACCGTTGGCCTCTCATGGACTCCCACTTCGGTCTAGAGAAGAAAGAACCCTCACCATTCCACCCCACGTTATAGAATATTATTCATCTTCCTTTAAACTAGTATCACGCTGAGATTGTATTCTGAAAGTTTCATCACAATGCATCTGTGTGTGTGTGTGTGTGTGCGCTGTGTGCTATGTACGGTATGTTTAATCTACATTATCGATTATAGACTCATTCGCTTCTTTTAAAATTTTGCAAATTTGTATATCTAATACTCACTCAGACCCCATTAGATTTTGAAGGATATATGAATAATGTTTCTCAATTTTTTTAACTCAAATATTTCAAAGCGACCCCAATCTCGTGAAAATTAAAATTTGATATTTTCATTTTCAAATTGCCAAAAAAGCACATCACTTTCATAAAATGGCATTGTTAAGTTTTCGTAATAAAATATTTAAATCAATTATAATTTAACAAAATCATTTCAAGAAAATGCTGAACATTTTCCATATAAAATTTGAATACTTTCTAGAGTGACTTGGTAGAGAGGAGTATAGCATGGCCACAACACATTTGTTTATTATACATTATGTTTTATTTTTGCATTGTACCTGTACATGTTTTTAATATGTTCATGTAAAGGCCCTTCACAGGTTGTCTGTCAAATAACCATGTAAACAAAATGAGAATGACTAAAGCATGACATTGGTTGAACAAAATATACAGACAGTTATAACTATTATCTAACAGTTATTACAGGTACCTACAAGGAATGATAAATAGATACATACACAACTAGTTGAACAAGTATGATGTCATTTTTGGGTATTTTTATTTTTTTTTTTGCAAGGTGAGCGATTATTTTAAAATTAGCCAGTTTTTTACAGTTTAAAAAACCGGTGACTGAATTTTCTATTTTTAACTCTCCATACAACTGTGTTATATTTGGCATATTTTAATATTTTTCCTTGAAACGGGTATCATGTGTGAAATAAAACTATCAAAACTAAAAAAATTATACATATTTTACTATCTTTATGCTTGACAGCTATTACTTTTTACCCATCATTAACCCAAGGGGATATAGTGGGGAGTTATGATTTCGCATTTTTTTTTGCAAATTATCAAATATATCATGCTGAGATTGTATTCTGAAAGTTTCATCACAATGTATCTGTGTGCTATGTACGGCGGGTTCATTTTACTTTATCGATTATAGACTAAAGTACTTATTCTATTCAAAATTTACAAATTTGTATATCTAATACTCACTTAGACCCCATTAGATTTTGAACAATATCTGAATAGTACTTCTCAACTTTTATAACTATCAAATATTTCAAAGTGACCCCAAGCTCAGGAAATTCAAAATTTGAATTTTTTTCTTTTCAAATTGCTAAAAAGTAACATCATTTTCATAAAATGGCATTGAAGAGTTATCTAGTTTTCATAATAAAATATTTAAATAAAAAACAATTTAACAAACTCAATTCATGAAAATGCTGAATATTTTCCATACAAAATTTGAATAATTTATAGAATGACTTGTTAGTGAGGAGTTTAGCGTTGGCCACAACCCACTCGTTTTTCTTTGACTTCATGTACAATAATGTGTACAATTTCGGGTTTACTGCCTTAGGAAAATTTCTTCCAACCAACCAAAGCGACATGAGGCCATAAATAGTGTAGTGGTAGGTATATAAAATGTATATTTAAAAATAAATAGAAAGACAAACACATGACATTATCCAACTGTCGATTTGTTCAGGAGAACTTTGTTCTTTTAACATATCGACAATGTTTCAAGCCAGGATACGCGAGAATTGTATGCACCGTCTACTTTATTCACGGCTTTTCCAACTTTGAAGTCAAAAAACACCAAATTAGAGGCTTCGCAGCATATATTTTCCATATACGGATTTACTCAGAATTCGGAGTAGAACATTTCGTGTGTCTCCCCCCCCCTTATAACTTTTGATCCGCTCAATTAACAGAGCCCAAAATTTCAGAATATATAAATAGTTAGCGGCCTACAAAACTTTTATATTCAGAATTTTGAATTTTTGTTTCAATCAGGGGTTATCAACTTTTGAATTTTTACTTTGTTTTTCCATTTATCTCAAAAACCATAAAAGCTAGAACACTGAAACTTGGTATGAAAAATACAAAATCTCAAATTTATTTTTTCCAAAAAATTCCAGAGTTTCTCAAATATTTTTTATTAAGAAAAATATTTTTTTAAGATAAATTTATGTGTTTAACTGTATATATTTCCAAAGTTTTTAAAAATATCGAAAAAAGCCGAAATACCCCAACTAGATAATTTAATTTTCTATAAAAAATATTAACATTGTAGTAGTATATCTCAAATTTTTTTTAACAATTTTTATAAAAATTGAATTTAGTGACGACATTGCTTCATACAATTTGTATCGCAGTCGCCTATACACAATAATATATGTAAGAAGACTTAATAGTTTGATACTTAAATCTTTAAACATACATACATACATACCATCATGCTGTTTTCATATTCCAGGTAAGAGAAAAGGACTGACCTCCATACTGTCCTATCTTGACATACATACCTACATGTGTTGTATAGAAAATAAAATATTCAATAATTTTGATTTATGAGTTTATAATTTGGTACTTATTCTTCAACTCTACATACTATCGCTATCGACAGTTGGATCTCATGTGTTACATGCAACTAGTTAAATGTAAATACACAGCAACAAACTAAGGAAGGGGATAGAGGTTGTGGGGGGAGAGAGAGGATGGAGAGGGGGTGTCAATTAAAAGTTATAACAGCTTTAGTCTTTTTTTAAAAGATTGAATCGATTGAGACGTCGTAATATCATCACTTGAGGTGTTTCATAGTCTTGCTGATTGTACTTCAAAATAGAAACTGAAGAATTCAGTAGAAAGAATGAATGGGAATAGCTAGTGTGGTACATTTAGACTAATAACATATTTTTAGTATAAACCTCACCCAACAACTACAATATCATTACACACTCTCTATACAAACAGTCTTACTTATCAGATTTTGTTAATAGCTTACTAAACGCGCAACTAGATAATCACGACTAAAAAAGTTAAGATCGGTACTTTAAATGTTTACTCATTATTCATATTATGGGGTAAAGTGGTACAATAATATACCAGTACAGTTTAAAAAATTAACAGAATACAATCTTAATAAATTCTTGGTAAAATTAAAAGAATATTTTTTTTTTTTTTTAAAAAATGAATATGTCCTTGTTAGGCAAGTACATATACATCTTCCTACGTTCCCTAAAATAAGCAAATAAATGCTTGTGCTATAGGTGAACGAAATCGGTCGAGGCAGGATTCGAACTCGCGACCACTGGATTACTAACCCAGTGCGCTAACCGTTCTGCCATCGACCCATTCAAGAAACATTTGAATTTTTGTTTTGTTTTTATTTTAATCATTAGGATTTGTGATTATTTTATATATTTTTTATATTAATATTTATATTCATTTTATGTTATTTATATATATTTTGCTTGGGTTGTCAAGTTTTTTAATTTATATCAATGTAAATGTTTCTTTATATCAGCGGTCGGGGAACTTTTTTTAACCATTACCCCAAAATATTTTTGCATAAGTCGATATTACCCCTTCCCCATTTTGAAAAGTAGACAGTCAATGTATATTTAAATAAACATTATTTATTGAATTAATTTACACGGAAAAATAAAAGTTTGTAAAAATACTAACACGTTTATGAAATAGCAAACTAGAAAAATTTCCTTACTACCCCAAAAAAAAAACATTTATTCCCCATTAGGTGTAATTTACCCCGGTTCACCGACCGCTGCTTTATATGATGCTTAGGTTACGATTTGTGTAGTTTTAGTTAGTTTGTATGTTTTTGTGAAATGTGACTCACTTCAAAACACGAGATAATTCTCTTTTTGAAGTTGAGTCTCTCATAAATATGTAATCATTGTATGATCTGTAAATATTGTGTATTCTGTATCCTATTTTTTTAATTAATAAATAAATACTAAGATATGACTAACTAGTTCACCGAATTGTTTATGAACACTCTCATTTATTTTTGTCACTTGGCCACATTGACTTCACAGATATCAAAACTGACATCTGACATTGAAAAATGAATACAAACATCGCTTTGTGCCGTGTAACACAATTGCGATGAAGAATAACAAGGAAAAACATTATAAGGATTAAATTTTTCTGTCAATCTCAAATATGAGCCGGATCATATCTGAAAGATCCGCTATTTTGAAATATTTTGTATGACGCGTTATACAATGTGTGCAATACAATGCTTCAGTGGAAAATAAACCCGAGGCCTTTAGCTTAAGTTAGATATCTTACTAATTGAACTAAAGAGTCCTATAATCTATAAAGACTATATTAAAATAATAGAGTATAATAATGTCAACATAATATGAATATTATAATAGGTGAAGTGTGACTAATAAATAGTAAGGAAATTATACAACACTTTGATAAAACAGAATAGAATTATTATCTAATCAATAACACCCAATCATATGTAAGTATTTACTCAGAGTAAAATATCAAAAACAAATTATCATATATCAGTAATACATCTAATTTAGATAAGTTAATAAATATTCCAATAGTTATAACATACATGATGATGAAAGGAAATTAAGGAATAATAAATCAAATATTTTTACACTTGCACATACACAAACTTTTTATAGTTGCATATACGAAAACATTGGATTTTTACAGTTACATACATGCAAATATTGAAGTTTTACAGTTGCATATAAGCAAACAATGGATTTTTACAGTTGCGTATACGAACACATTGGATTTTAATAGTTGCATATGAGCAAACAATGGATTTTTACAGTTGCGTATATGAAAACATTGCATTTTTATAGTTGCATACACGCAAACATTGGATTTTTATAGTTACATACATGCAAACATTGAATTTTTATAGTTGCATATAAGCAAACAATGAATTTTTACAGTTGCATATATGAAAACATTGAATTTTTATAGTTGCATACATGCAAACATTGAATTTTTATAGTTGCATATAAGCTTACATTGGATTTTTACAGTTGCATATATCAAAACATTGGATTTTTGATTGGAGAAGCAGGAACTCAAGGCACCTACAGGGTTTACGACCTGTCATCGGCTGGTTTACGTGATCACTTAATGCGCTTGCGCAACATTCACCAATTATGCCACCTTATTAAGAGCCCTATCAATCCAATTTTTGAAAGCAAGAAAATCTGTTTGTTTAAAAATAAGCTTAAGCACCATAGCCATCTATGAAGTGATGAAAAAACTTTTTTTTGTAACGCCATCTATTGAGAAATTGGTTTGAAAACGATGAAAGCTACAGTCCTTATACATGAGGTGACAATGTTTTCGCACAGATGTCACCTCTGAACCATGGCAAAATTATAAGTTCATTTTTTGGCTTGTAAATTGAATATTTTTATAGTTGCATATACGCAAACATTGGATCTTTTCACCCCAGTCTATCATGGACTCCCGACAGGGAAAAAATCCAATGAAAATATTTAATTTCTGTAATTTATTTAAGATATTATATTTATACTTAAGTATACACAATTTGTGAAATAAATAAATAAAACTTACCAGCGACATTGTGAATGAGCTGCAAAATTAGGGGACGACGAGTTACGATACCAGAACCTCTAGGTAGGAAATCCCTGAAAACAAAACATCACATTTATTGATTGGTAGCACTGATTAGTAGGAAGAAATTGCCATTTGGTAATAAACTAGACACTCGCACAGGATTTAACCGACCGCCGAGGCACAGTTGTTTAGCCGTTTGGCTTCTGTGCGGGTATCCTGGGTTCGATCCCCGACAGAGGAGAATTTTATTTAAATTAAATTCTCACGCAAATATTACTTAACTGGGCTGGAAGCACTAGTTAGCTACAAGAAATTACCATATTTTTTATTTATTTTATTAAAAGGGTACATGGACAGACATCCAGCTTACAATTTTCATAAAAAGAAAACAATTTTGGTTATTATTATAAGTGCTGGACGTCCAATTATGGATGCACACAACAATAACATGAGCTCATATTCAATCACACACGTAAGTTACACAAGTAAGAGTTACATAAATAAGAGAAAATTTGGTTATAAAAGTAAAAAAAAAAGTTACATATGTTAAGCAAAAAAGTTATAGAAGTTACACAAGGTACAAGTCGAAGTAGAAAAATAGGTACTAAGAAGTTAAAAAAAGTTATATAAGTTAGAGAAAAGACAATTTCAAACAGATTACAATCAAATAGCGTAGGTATATAAATAGCAGTGAGACCTTCTTCAAGTGGTGAGTATGGTAATATACTCACCACTTGCGCAGTGTGCAAGGAAGTGTATATAATTATTATGTAAGGATAGTAATAATAATAATCTTTACATAATTGTTTTAATATAGAAATTATAAAAATTAAAAAAATATATTAAACATATTACAAAAATCCCTAAAAAGACGAAATAAGATTTTTTTAAATATTCAGGAATCAAAGGATTGATAGGTAGTATATGGACCCCCTTAGAGCCTGTTTCATTGAAATGTTGAGTACCTGGATGGGTGAATTATCCCCAATTAAGCTTAATTGTTGCATTTATTGCATTTTTTACAATTTCCATCTACAAATTCTTTTGGGCAAGTCCATTTGCTAAAATAAAAAACATTTTCATGTGCAAGTGGCAAATTTATTTTCCTCTGCTGGAAATCAAACCCAGAACACCAACACACGTCAAGCGGTCAACTGTACGTGATGGTAAAGAGTGTATTAAAAGTGAAGAATGTGTGTAAGGATAGAAAAGTGTGGCATTTAGTTCTATATTATAGAACTCCATAATAAGGGACCTATCATACTAATTAATATATTATCATTCTAATGATCTATTATACTAATGTATTATTAATTTGTTATCATACCAATGATTTATCATACTAATGTTTTATCAATTAGTTATCATACTAATGATCTATCATACTAATGTATTATCAATCTGTCATCATGCTAATGATCTATCATACTAATGTTTTATCAATTTACTATCATACTTATGATCTATCATGCGTACTATCAATTTTTATCATACTAATGATCTATCGTACTAATCTGTTATCAAACTAATGATCTATCATACCAATATATTATCAATTTTTATCATAATAATGATCTATCATACCAATGTATTATCAATTTGTTATACATATGATCTATCAAAATAATAATAATAATGAACACTTCAATTTCTTCTATCATGCTAATGTGCTATAAATTTTTATCATACTAATGATCTATCATACCAATGTATTATCATTTTTTTTATCATATTAATGATCTATCATACCAATGTATTATCATTTTTTTTATCATATTAATGATCTATCATACTAATGTATTATTTATTTTATTTTTATTTTGTATTGCTTCTCGGGCAATGAACAGGTACTATGTCAAATATTAATATAACACACACCCAATAACAAGTTGCCACATTCTGGAGACGTGATATTTATCGTCTCACAGATCCAAACTGAAAACACAATTAAAAATTGCATCTCCACTGGGAATCGAACCCGGGACCTTTAGCTCAGCAGTCAGATATCCAACCAAATGAGCCACGTAACCCGATAATCTGTTATCATACTAATGGTAGTATCGATTTATTTGTTACACAGAACCTAATTCTATACTCCTATCTCTAGACAAATGATATTTCTCAGTTTATTCGTATCCATTCATCGTCTCGTACACACTCTTTATCATTCTAGCTGCTTATGTAGATTTCCAACGTTCATAATAAAGCCATCTTTTTCTTTGCCAACCCCTTCATCTAATTCCACTCATACCAACCTTCTATACTTACTTATTCAGAAATTCATCAGTCATTCTTTTAATGTGGTCGAACCGTCTTATTAACAATATATTTTTCAATCATACATTCTAGTCTTGTGTATAGTTATTAATATTATTTTTTTTAATTTAAAAAGAATGAATATGTCCTTGAGACGAATACATATACATCCTCATACATTCCCTGAATTAAGCAAATGCTTGTGCTATAGGTGAACGAAATCGATCTTGAGAGGATTCGAACTCACGACCACTGTATTTCTAACCCAGCACACTGACCGCTCAGCACCACCCATCCATATTTATATTTTGAGAGTTAACCTTTTTGCATGCATTTAATTACAAAATGAACTTACTTAATAATATTCTCTTTTCTTTAATATTTTTTGGAAAATATAAATAAAGAGTGACAATGTATGAAGAAAACATATACTCCCTCTGGTGGTCAAAATTGAAAACAAAATTAAAATAACAGATCCTTATGTCATGAACTTATATTATAAGTGTAGATTACATATTTGAATGCAACATACTTATGACGCAACACGCTCACGGGAGTTGCAAAAATAAGTGACTCGTAAAATTAATAGGTACATTATAATGATGAAAAATGAGTAATTAATACCAACAAATGTTTTTTCCAACACATTTTTTCTTCAAATTTAACAATCATTCAGGAAGAAAATCTGTAGTATATTTTCTATTTAGTTGTGAAATAAATAGAAAAATCTGACTATAATATTGCTCTTCTACATTTTTACCAAATATTATGATAGAATGATTTTGATAACAAATTGTTTATATATTTCAGATATGTCTATTGCAATAGTGTAATATTGACGACACACGACAAATTAAATCATTACACAGTATTATAATAAAAATCATCTACCGAATAAAATTAAGTTTACAATGAATGACAATACATTCTTTGTTTAAGACATTTGATTGACGCATACCAAGGAGAAATGTTAAGGATGCGATTGTTTTAATATCGTAATGCCTTTTTCAGGGCAAACAGGAAACGCGCTATCGACTTCTAAAACATTTTTCGTAATTTGTGCAATCGCGACATTCAAGGAGAAAAATGTTATTAGACATTTATACATAAACAAGATTTTCTTGGTCAATCTGTCAAAGTCACCTGTCATGCGTAAATGTGAAATGCTATCCGTGCCCTTCGATTGATTGGTAAAGCGAGATTCCCTAATGATGGATACAATATAATTTTATTGTAATATGATCAAATATTGATTGTAAACACTGATACACTACCTTCCAACGAAATTTTCCAAAACGGAACTCTTGCCCGCAGACTGGCCACCCACTACGGCGATTTGTGGCAAATCCAATTGCATATGGACACCTAATTGTGTAAAAGCATCCTGCAACTTATTCACGATGGGAATAAGTTGCTCCATGCCCGTATTCCCGGCCATTTTGTGCCGGTTTTATAAGAAACTTTTCAAGAGAAATGCGCCCGATACTCACTTCGACGTCTACCGATTTTCAATATGGTGGAGCTAGATAAACGCGCATGCGCTACGACACTATAGGAGTGTCATTATATACATGCTATCTCTGTCTGTCCGGACTGTCGTCGTATGAGGAAAACGAATCAATACTTTTATGTCTGTACTATCCATAACATCTAAACAAAATCATTATTTTAAATTCAAAATTTTGCCTTTATTTCTATAAAATATAATATTATCCACCAAATTATCGTCATTATTGTTGCATAATTTTTAAGGGCTGCATGAATTAGATCCAAATTAAAATGGTCATAATTTGCTTAAAAATACTATTTCATTTTTGTATTTATATGAAAAATCAATATGCTGGTCAGTCTTGCGCATTTCAAATATAGGGCACCGAATTGAAAATTTCATTTTAAAGGACATACGGCCATTCAAGTCGGGTCTGTTTTTTGATTAATAATCAAAATCAATAATCTACCGAAAGCTGAATTATTTCCTAAAGTTTCAAAACGTCACTAAAAAATATGGTGCAACCCATGTTTATGATTGCTAAAATAAATTTATCTAGTTTAACGTTTATTTGGAATTTCGTTTGCCTAGCTTGTTTATTTTATAAGTTTTCCTTTGAGGAAAAATAAAGAATTAATGTAAAAAAAATTGAGAGATGACAAATAAGAAATAAGCCCGTATTTTAAATTCTTTAATGATACTATAGAATCGTGAAATAAAAAAATAATTTAAAATAAATTCACTAGACATGTTTTCTCCTGAATAATATTTATAATTCGTTTTGTAATTAGTCATACATAATTAGTAAAAAACATTTATTTAAAAAAAATGCATAATTAGCGGATTTAGGTAGGTACATGTACAACAAAAAAAAAAATTTTTTAAAAGGGAAACATTTTGATCTATGGTTTACATTAAACATAGATAAATTTCTTAATTTGTTTTTAAATTTGAAGTTTCAGAAGTTTGTATTATTATTATTATATATATATGTTTTTTTGTTGTTTTTAAAGTTTTTGTCGAGAAAATGTTCGAAGATGTGTATTCTGAAATATTATCAGCAGTTTCGGAAACGCCCGAGCTTCTCAACCCGCTCAGATTGTTAGAAGACATACAAACCAAGGAAACTGAGTTTCGAAATATTCAAAAGGAAATTGGATCTTTGTATGCGGAGAGCTTAAATCCAGACGAAAGTGACAATTACAAAGAAGTTGCCAATGACATGTTGAAGAATATCACAGACGGTCGATTTGAAGATTTCTTGAAGAGTCGGCCCAAGATCGACGGTACAGGAGTGTCTTATTCAGACATCAAAAAGCAAATTGAAACGGTTGAAGCGGAACTCAAGAAATTAAAGGAGAATTTGAAAACTCACGGCAGGTTACAGGACAATCTTTTAGACGTTGTTAAGAAGAAATACACCGATGAAAACACAACAGAAATATTAGATAAGTGTAATGATGCCATCACTCGATTAAAATGCAATTTCGCAAATGTTGACGTTCATGAAAATTTAGTGAAGTTCACCAGGCGAGATATTCATTTAGAAGAAAACATCAAGAAATTATCATCATATATCGTCGATTTGAATCAGGTACTAGTGTTTTATTTGGTAATTGTTTACAAGTACATTCCCTCGCCGATCGCAATAATTTTTATATCAATAGATACTTAAGCTTTAAAAATTATAAAAAATAAAATAAAATTGCGAGAAATGTATGAAGGAATCCATAATGAAAAGGGTTGGTTTCCTGACTCTAATCAAATTTCCGAAATTCACCACTAGACTTGAACACTAATGCAATACAATTATACATACATACCAATACATACCATCACGCCATGTTTCTTGCGGGGTAGGCAGAGAGAACTGAACGCCACATTTTTCTATCCTGGCACGCATCCCTCGCCTCGTCCACATTCATGCATCGTCTCATACATGTTCGTCTATTGCTCACACTTCTAACATTTCCGTCTTTCAAAATATCGTTCACATGGACGTGCCATCCCTTTCTTGGGCGTCCCCGACCTCTCATTCTATTCCTTTCCGCTCTGTATATTTTCTTTCAGGCGCTCCTCATTCATTCTCCCCATGTGACCAAACCATTTCAATGTGTTTACTTTCATTCTAGTAATGACATCTTTCTTCATCTTACATTCTTTCCATATGTCTTCATTTCTTACCTGGTCATACATTGTTCTATTACAAATTCTTCTTAACGATCTCATTTCAACTGCATTTATTCTGTTTTCATGCGTCTTCTGCCATGTCCAGGTTTCACTTACATACGTCAACGTTGGCACTACGATGGCGTTATGAATGGCAACTTTGGCATCCTTTGATATGTTGCGATCATTCATAACTGGTCTCAGTGCTCCATTCACTCTGTTTCCTGCCATAACTCTTCTTTCGATCTCTTTATCGAGTCGTCCGTTCCGTTGAAATATGCTTCCCAAGTATACATATTTGTCGACTTACTCGAGCCATTCGTTCTCTACTCTTATTTTACACGCTGTTCTGCTTTCACTCTTTTCAAAGACCATTGTCTTTGATTTCATTTCTTGAAAAATTGATGACTCATTTTGATAATTTATGCAACTCGTTCATGCGAGTCGCAATGATAACTACATGCAAACCTAACCAACCTATTTTTACCAAAAGTTTGGTTTGAATAGGTCGGTTAGGTTAGTATGTAGTTTTGACATCACCATCTCAGCTCGAATATTTTTTTAATTGCATATACACAAACATTGTTGGATTTTTTTCCATGTCAGGAGTCAAATGATATTGTAAGGACTGTTGCTTTCATTGTTTGCAAATAAACTAATTTCTCAATAGATGGCGTTACAACAAAAAAAAATGGTTTCTTCGTTACTTCATAGATGGCAATAGTATAATTCTTCATTTTCAGGTGAATTGTTACACATTATTCAAATATATAGAACTTTCAAAAATTACATTGGTAAGGGAACTCAATAAGAAGGCATAATTGGTGGACGTTGCGCAAGCTCATAAAATGATCAAGTAAACCAGCCGATGACAGGTCGTAAGCCCTGTAGGTGCCTTGAGTTTCTGATTTTTCTATAATATCCCAACGAGACGAAGTTAGAATATTATAGAAGAACCAGGAACTTAAGGCACCTACAGGGCTTACGACCTATCATTGGCTGGTTTACGTGATCATATTATGCGCTTGCGTAACGTTCACCAATTATGCCTTCTTATTGAGTTCCCTTATCAATGGAATTTTTGAAAGTTCTATATATTTGAATAATGAGTAACAAATCACTTGAAAATAAGACATTATTACTATTGCCATCTACAAAGTAACGAAGAAACCTTTTTTTTGTAACACCATCTATTGAGAAATTGGTTTATTTGTACACAATGAAAGCAACATTCCTTATAAATGAGGTGACGGTGTTTTTGCATAGATGTCATCCCTGAACTGCGCCAGAAATATTATTTCATTTTTGACTTGTTTACCTACTTGTACCAATGTTTATGTAAATCGAATATTTTTTTAATTGCATATACGCAAACATTGGATTTTTTCCCCGACAGATGGTAAGCCCTGTCTGTAGGTGCCCTGAGTTCCTGGTTCTTCTGTAATATTACAACTTTGTCTTATAAAGGGAGACGGACAATAAAAATGTTCTACTCCAAATTCTCTTTGGTTTCAATCTTAGAGATTGGTTGGCAGCAAAGCGATGTGCATCTTTCTCCACTACGCTCGATTTTCAGCGACTCTTCAATTCTGTGTAGGAGGTACACTTCATGTCCTCTCACACCTGCTCAAGATACTCCTGGTGGGGACATCCTCTGCCAATTGTTCCCTCAACCATTCTCTCTAAGATGATCCTCAAGTCGCAACACATAGCCTATCCAATATGTAACCTTTTCTTCCTAGTACACGTGTCTTTGCTTAAAACTGTCAATTTGTTAAGAGAAATAAATTCTATTGAACAAATAGACATATTTTCAGTCATTTAGATTTGATGTTATATGCCCTCTTTACTTATTGATACATTTTTTATTTAAATATGCCTATCTTAATAATTAAACTTAAACTAGCTGTGAGGCACCGGCTTAGAATAGTGCTTCCATTCTTTTAAATCATTGTTTTCGAGTGTCCCGTAAGAGCCGGGTAATCGAAAATACAACAGGCAACAATAACATCTCACATATGTAGTTTAGCAATGAGGTTCACCACCCATTCTGAATGTAGTGCCTTTTTTGGTGAAACGAGACTGGTGTGTGGGTATACATAGATGTGTTGTTCTCCCTTTTATAAGGCAATGCACACCCGCACACCTTTCGCTGGTTACCCCACATTGTGGGATATGCCGTGATGGTATGAATGAATGAATAATAATTAAACATTGATTTTTATTTAAATATGCCTATCTTAATAATTAAACATTGATTTTTTTTTCTAGGTGATTGAATCGAGACGAACGATAAATAAATTGGAAAAAGAAAAGGAAGAAGGGACACCGCTCATGGATCCATCGTCTCACTTGATCAGCGCCATCTCTGGTCTGTTGATGGATGTACAAAGTGCCAACTATTCAGCTATGTATGAAAAATGATTGAAACAAAACTTTTCATAGAAATATTGTGTGTATATGTAAGAAAAAAGGTTAATAAATTTTGTATTGTAATTCAACTAAAAATAAAAAGATTTTGTTTTTACTCTCCACACTATGGAATAGGGGAGAGTCATGATTTCGCAAAATTTAAGCGTATTTTTTTTACATCAATTTCTCAATGGGTATCATGTAGAGAATGCACACTATGAGTTTCGTCGTGATGTGTTTGTGTGTATGGCGTATACGCCGTACGCCGTACGCCGTAGCATTTATCTTTTTTGTGTCCTCTCTACAGCCCAAACTATAAGTCTGATCGACTTCATATTAACATCATATGTGTAAAGTGCAAAGACCTAGAGCTGATTAGTTTTCCATAGACAAATTTTGATTTCTTCTCTATGAATTCATCATTTACGTTGTTTTTTTTTTGTGTCCTCTCTGCAGCCCAAACTATAAGTCCGATTGACTTCATATTGATATCACATGTGTTAAGTCCATAAACTTAGAGCTGATTAGTTTTCCATAGACAACGGTTCATTTTTTCCCAATGTTTCTTTATGATTTCATCTATTAAAACTGAAAAAATGCTCTCACGACCTGGAAATTAGAGATATTTTAATTTGGTTTCAACTATTTATACAACACCAAGAATCTTCATAAAATTGTATTCAAAGTTGGTCAATGTTAAAAGAAAAATATTCAACGGTTTCAAAAATTATATTTTATTTAATGGATATTTGTATGAAACTTATATGTAACAAGAGAATTTTTTTATATTTGGCAATGTTCAGTTCATTGATTTCATATTGATATAAGAATATTAATAGCTTGAACTTAGAACTGATTAGCTTTTCATAGATATCATAAAATTTCTTCATATGATATCACGTGTCAACATTGTCAAAATGCTCTAACGCTCTTTGAAACAAAATTTATCTGCTTTTTTTAAAATATTTCATACAACATAAGCAGTCTTCACTATACTGCATTAATAGTTTGTTTATCTTAACATAAAAATATACTATCGGAAGAAAATTTATATTCCTGATAGTAACGTTTAGTATGAATAAAAATGTAATTAGATAAATTTCTATGTATGGAAAAGTTCAGTAATTTGATTTCATGTTATAATGTAAAGAGCTTGAACATAGAACTGAATAGCTTTCCATAAATAACAAAAAAAATCTTCATATGATATCACCTGTCAAAATTTGGAAAATGCTCTTGCGTTCTTTAAAACAAAATTTATCTACTTTTTTTAAAATATTTCATACAACATAAGCATTCTACACCATACTGCATTAAAAGTTTGTCTATCTTATCATAAAAATATACTATCGGAAGAAAATTTATATTCCTGATAGTAACATTTAGTATGAATAAAAATGTAATTAGATAAATTTCTATGTATGGAAAAGTTCAGTAATTTGATTTCATGTTATAATGTAAAGAGCTTGAACATATAACTGATTAGCTTTCCATAAATAACAAAAAAAATCTTCATATGATATCACCTGTCAAAATTTGGAAAATGCTCTCGCGTTCTTTAGAACAAAATTTATCTGCTTTTTTTAAAATATTTCATACAACATAAGCATTCTTCCCTATACTGCATTAATAGTTTGTCTATCTTAACATAAAAATATACTATCGGAAGAAAATTTATATTCCTGATAGTAACATTTAGTACGAATAAAAATGTAATTAGATAAATTTCTATGTATGGAAACGTTCAGTAATTTGATTTCATGTTATAATGTAAAGAGCTTGAACATAGAACTGATTAGCTTTCCATAAATAACTAAAAATTCTTCATATAATATCACGTGTCAAAATTTTGAAAATGCTCTCGCGTTCTTTAAAACAAAATTTATCTGCTTTTTTTAAAATATTTCATACAACATAAGCATTCTTCACTATACTGCATTAATAGTTTGTCTATCTTAACATAAAAATATACTATCGGAAGAAAATTTATATTCCTGATAGTAACATTTAGTACGAATAAAAATGTAATTAGATAAATTTCTATGTATGGAAACGTTCAGTAATTTGATTTCATGTTATAATGTAAAGAGCTTGAACATAGAACTGATTAGCTTTCCATAAATAACTAAAAATTCTTCATATAATATCACGTGTCAAAATTTTGAAAATGCTCTCGCGTTCATACAACATAAGCATTCTTCACTATACTGCATTAATAGTTTGTTTATCTTAACATAAAAATATACTATCGGAAGAAAATTTATATTCCTGATAGTAACATTTAGTATGAATAAAAATGTAATTAGATAAATTTCTATGTATGGAAATGTTCAGTAATTTGATTTCATGTTATAATGTAAAGAGCTTGAACATAGAACTGATTAGCTTTCCATAAATAACAAATAAAATCTTCATATGATATCACCTATCAAAATTTGGAAAATGCTCTCGCGTTCTTTAGAACAAAATTTATCTGCTTTTTTTAAAATATTTCATACAACATAAGCATTCTTCACTATACTGCATTAATAGTTTGTTTATCTTAACATAAAAATATACTATCGGAAGAAAATTTATATTCCTGATAGTAACATTTAGTATGAATAAAAATGTAATTAGATAAATTTCTATGTATGGAAAAGTTCAGTAATTTGATTTCATGTTATAATGTAAAGAGCTTGAACATAGAACTGATTAGCTTTCCATAAATAACAAAAAAAATCTTCATATGATATCACCTGTCAAAATTTGGAAAATGCTCTCGCGTTCTTTAGAACAAAATTTATCTGCTTTTTTAAAAATATTTCATACAACATAAGCATTCTTCCCTATACTGCATTAATAGTTTGTCTATCTTAACATAAAAATATACTAACGGAAGAAAATTTATATTCCTGATAGTAACATTTAGTATGAATAAAAATGTAATAAGAAAAATTTCTATGTATGGAAACGTTCAGTAATTTGATTTCATGTTATAATGTAAAGAGCTTGAACATAGAACTGATTAGCTTTCCATAAATAACAAAAAAAATCTTCATATGATATCACCTGTCAAAATTTGGAAAATGCTCTCGCGTTCTTTAGAACAAAATTTATCTGCTTTTTTTAAAATATTTCATACAACATAAGCATTCTTCCCTATACTGCATTAATAGTTTGTCTATCTTAACATAAAAATATACTATCGGAAGAAAATTTATATTCCTGATAGTAACATTTAGTATGAATAAAAATGTAATTAGATAAATTTCTATGTATGGAAATGTTCAGTAATTTGATTTCATGTTATAATGTAAAGAGCTTGAACATAGAACTGATTAGCTTTCCATAAATAACAAATAAAATCTTCATATGATATCACCTATCAAAATTTGGAAAATGCTCTCGCGTTCTTTAGAACAAAATTTATCTGCTTTTTTTAAAATATTTCATACAACATAAGCATTCTTCACTATACTGCATTAATAGTTTGTTTATCTTAACATAAAAATATACTATCGGAAGAAAATTTATATTCCTGATAGTAACATTTAGTATGAATAAAAATGTAATTAGATAAATTTCTATGTATGGAAAAGTTCAGTAATTTGATTTCATGTTATAATGTAAAGAGCTTGAACATAGAACTGATTAGCTTTCCATAAATAACAAAAAAAATCTTCATATGATATCACCTGTCAAAATTTGGAAAATGCTCTCGCGTTCTTTAGAACAAAATTTATCTGCTTTTTTAAAAATATTTCATACAACATAAGCATTCTTCCCTATACTGCATTAATAGTTTGTCTATCTTAACATAAAAATATACTAACGGAAGAAAATTTATATTCCTGATAGTAACATTTAGTATGAATAAAAATGTAATAAGAAAAATTTCTATGTATGGAAACGTTCAGTAATTTGATTTCATGTTATAATGTAAAGAGCTTGAACATAGAACTGATTAGCTTTCCATAAATAACAAAAAAAATCTTCATATGATATCACCTGTCAAAATTTGGAAAATGCTCTCGCGTTCTTTAGAACAAAATTTATCTGCTTTTTTTAAAATATTTCATACAACATAAGCATTCTTCACTATACTGCATTAATAGTTTGTCTATCTTAACATAAAAATATACTATCGGAAGAAAATTTATATTCCTGATAGTAACATTTAGTATGAATAAAAATGTAATTAGATAAATTTCTATGTATGGAAAAGTTCAGTAATTTGATTTCATGTTATAATGTAAAGAGCTTGAACATAGAACTGATTAGCTTTCCATAAATAACAAAAAAAATCTTCATATGATATCACCTGTCAAAATTTGGAAAATGCTCTCGCGTTCTTTAGAACAAAATTTATCTGCTTTTTTTAAAATATTTCATACAACATAAGCATTCTACACCATACTGCATGAAAAGTTTGTCTATCTTATCATAAAAATATACTATCGGAAGAAAATTTATATTCCTGATAGTAACATTTAGTATGAATAAAAATGTAATTAGATAAATTTCTATGTATGGAAAAGTTCAGTAATTTGATTTCATGTTATAATGTAAAGAGCTTGAACATATAACTGATTAGCTTTCCATAAATAACAAAAAAAATCTTCATATGATATCACCTGTCAAAATTTGGAAAATGCTCTCGCGTTCTTTAGAACAAAATTTATCTGCTTTTTTTAAAATATTTCATACAACATAAGCATTCTTCCCTATACTGCATTAATAGTTTGTCTATCTTAACATAAAAATATACTATCGGAAGAAAATTTATATTCCTGATAGTAATATTTAGTATGAATAAAAATGTAATTAGATAAATTTCTATGTATGGAAAAGTTCAGTAATTTGATTTCATGTTACAATGTAAAGAGCTTGAACATAGAACTGATTAGCTTTCCATAAATAACTAAAAATTCTTCATATAATATCACGTGTCAAAATTTTGAAAATGCTCTCGCGTTCTTTAAAACAAAATTTATCTGCTTTTTTTAAAATATTTCATACAACATAAGCATTCTTCACTATACTGCATTAATAGTTTGTTTATCTTAACATAAAAATATACTATCGGAAGAAAATTTATATTCCTGATAGTAACATTTAGTATGAATAAAAATGTAATTAGATAAATTTCTATGTATGGAAAAGTTCAGTAATTTGATTTCATGTTATAATGTAAAGAGCTTGAACATAGAACTGATTAGCTTTCCATAAATAACAAAAAAAATCTTCATATGATATCACCTGTCAAAATTTGGAAAATGCTCTCGCGTTCTTTAGAACAAAATTTATCTGCTTTTTTTAAAATATTTCATTCAACATAAGCATTCTTCCCTATACTGCATTAATAGTTTGTCTATCTTAACATAAAAATATACTATCGGAAGAAAATTTATATTCCTGATAGTAACATTTAGTACGAATAAAAATGTAATTAGATAAATTTCTATGTATGGAAACGTTCAGTAATTTGATTTCATGTTATAATGTAAAGAGCTTGAACATAGAACTGATTAGCTTTCCATAAATAACTAAAAATTCTTCATATAATATCACGTGTCAAAATTTGGAAAATGCTCTCGCGTTCTTTAGAACAAAATTTATCTGCTTTTTTTAAAATATTTCATACAACATAAGCATTCTTCACAATACTGCATTAATAGTTTGTTTATCTTAACATGAAAATATACTATCGGAAGAAAATTTATATTCCTGATAGTAACATTTAGTATGAATAAAAATGTAATTAGATAAATTTCTATGTATGGAAATGTTCAGTAATTTGATTTCATGTTATAATGTAAAGAGCTTGAACATAGAACTGATTAGCTTTCCATAAATAACAAAAAAAATCTTCATATGATATCACCTATCAAAATTTGGAAAATGCTCTCGCATTCTTTAGAACAAAATTTATCTGCTTTTTTTAAAATATTTCATACAACATAAGCATTCTTCACTATACTGCATTAATAGTTTGTTTATCTTAACATAAAAATATACTATCGGAAGAAAATTTATATTCCTGATAGTAACATTTATTATGAATAAAAATGTAATTAGATAAATTTCTATGTATGGAAAAGTTCAGTTATTTGATTTCATGTTATAATGTAAAGAGCTTGAACATAGAACTGATTAGCTTTCCATAAATAACAAAAAAAATCTTCATATGATATCACCTGTCAAAATTTGGAAAATGCTCTCGCGTTCTTTAGAACAAAATTTATCTGCTTTTTTTAAAATATTTCATTCAACATAAGCATTCTTCCCTATACTGCATTAATAGTTTGTCTATCTTAACATAAAAATATACTATCGGAAGAAAATTTATATTCCTGATAGTAACATTTAGTACGAATAAAAATGTAATTAGATAAATTTCTATGTATGGAAACGTTCAGTAATTTGATTTCATGTTATAATGTTAAGAGCTTGAACATAGAACTGATTAGCTTTCCATAAATAACTAAAAATTCTTCATATAATATCACGTGTCAAAATTTTGAAAATGCTCTCGCGTTCTTTAAAACAAAATTTATCTGCTTTTTTTAAAATATTTCATACAACATAAGCATTCTTCACTATACTGCATTAATAGTTTGTTTATCTTAACATAAAAATATACTATCGGAAGAAAATTTATATTCCTGATAGTAACATTTAGTATGAATAAAAATGTAATTAGATAAATTTCTATGTATGGAAATGTTCAGTAATTTGATTTCATGTTATAATGTAAAGAGCTTGAACATAGAACTGATTAGCTTTCCATAAATAACAAAAAAAAACTTCATATGATATCACCTGTCAAAATTTGGAAAATGCTCTCGCGTTCTTTAGAACAAAATTTATCTGCTTTTTTTAAAATATTTCATTCAACATAAGCATTCTTCCCTATACTGCATTAATAGTTTGTCTATCTTAACATAAAAATATACTATCGGAAGAAAATTTATATTCCTGATAGTAACATTTAGTACGAATAAAAATGTAATTAGATAAATTTCTATGTATGGAAACGTTCAGTAATTTGATTTCATGTTATAATGTAAAGAGCTTGAACATAGAACTGATTAGCTTTCCATAAATAACAAAAAAAATCTTCATATGATATCACCTGTCAAAATTTGGAAAATGCTCTCGCGTTCTTTAGAACAAAATTTATCTGCTTTTTTTAAAATATTTCATACAACATAAGCATTCTTCCCTATACTGCATTAATAGTTTGTCTATCTTAACATAAAAATATACTATCGGAAGAAAATTTATATTCCTGATAGTAACATTTAGTATGAATAAAAATGTAATTAGATAAATTTCTATGTATGGAAACGTTCAGTAATTTGATTTCATGTTATAATGTAAAGAGCTTGAACATAGAACTGATTAGCTTTCCATAAATAACAAAAAAATCTTCATATGATATCACGTGTCAAAATTTTGAACATGCTCTCGCGTTCTTTAAATCAAAATTTATCTGCTTTTTTAAAAATATTTCATACAACATAAGCATTCTTCACTATACTGCATTAATAGTTTGTCTATCTTAACATAAAAATATACTATCGGAAGAAAATTTATATTCCTGATAGTAACATTTAGTATGAATAAAAATGTAATTAGATAAATTTCTATGTATGGAAACGTTCAGTAATTTGATTTCATGTTATAATGTAAAGAGCTTGAACATAGAACTGATTAGCTTTCCATAAATAACAAAAAAATCTTCATATGATATCACGTGTCAAAATTTTGAAAATGCTCTCGCGTTCTTTAGAACAAAATTTTTCTGCTTTTTTTAAAATATTTCATACAACATAAGCATTCTTCACTATACTGCATTAATAGTTTGTTTATCTTAACATAAAAATATACTATCGGAAGAAAATTTATATTCCTGGTAGTAACATTTAGTATGAATAAAAATGTAATTAGATAAATTTCTATGTATGGAAAAGTTCAGTAATTTGATTTCATGTTATAATGTAAAGAGCTTGAACATAGAACTGATTAGCTTTCCATAAATAACAAAAAAAATCTTCATATGATATCACCTGTCAAAATTTGGAAAATGCTCTCGCGTTCTTTAGAACAAAATTTATCTGCTTTTTTAAAAATATTTCATACAACATAAGCATTCTTCCCTATACTGCATTAATAGTTTGTCTATCTTAACATAAAAATATACTAACGGAAGAAAATTTATATTCCTGATAGTAACATTTAGTATGAATAAAAATGTAATTAGATAAATTTCTATGTATGGAAACGTTCAGTAATTTGATTTCATGTTATAATGTAAAGAGCTTGAACATAGAACTGATTAGCTTTCCATAAATAACAAAAAAAATCTTCATATGATATCACCTGTCAAAATTTGGAAAATGCTCTCGCGTTCTTTAGAACAAAATTTATCTGCTTTTTTTAAAATATTTCATACAACATAAGCATTCTTCCCTATACTGCATTAATAGTTTGTCTATCTTAACATAAAAATATACTATCGGAAGAAAATTTATATTCCTGATAGTAACATTTAGTATGAATAAAAATGTAATTAGATAAATTTCTATGTATGGAAACGTTCAGTAATTTGATTTCATGTTATAATGTAAAGAGCTTGAACATAGAACTGATTAGCTTTCCATAAATAACAAAAAAATCTTCATATGATATCACCTGTCAAAATTTTGAACATGCTCTCGCGTTCTTTAAATCAAAATTTATCTGCTTTTTTAAAAATATTTCATACAACATAAGCATTCTTCACTATACTGCATTAATAGTTTGTCTATCTTAACATAAAAATATACTAACGGAAGAAAATTTATATTCCTGATAGTAACATTTAGTATGAATAAAAATGTAATTAGATAAATTTCTATGTATGGAAACGTTCAGTAATTTGATTTCATGTTATAATGTAAAGAGCTTGAACATAGAACTGATTAGCTTTCCATAAATAACAAAAAAAATCTTCATATGATATCACCTGTCAAAATTTGGAAAATGCTCTCGCGTTCTTTAGAACAAAATTTATCTGCTTTTTTTAAAATATTTCATACAACATAAGCATTCTTCCCTATACTGCATTAATAGTTTGTCTATCTTAACATAAAAATATACTATCGGAAGAAAATTTATATTCCTGATAGTAACATTTAGTATGAATAAAAATGTAATTAGATAAATTTCTATGTATGGAAACGTTCAGTAATTTGATTTCATGTTATAATGTAAAGAGCTTGAACATAGAACTGATTAGCTTTCCATAAATAACAAAAAAATCTTCATATGATATCACGTGTCAAAATTTTGAACATGCTCTCGCGTTCTTTAAATCAAAATTTATCTGCTTTTTTAAAAATATTTCATACAACATAAGCATTCTTCACTATACTGCATTAATAGTTTGTCTATCTTAACATAAAAATATACTATCGGAAGAAAATTTATATTCCTGATAGTAACATTTAGTATGAATAAAAATGTAATTAGATAAATTTCTATGTATGGAAACGTTCAGTAATTTGATTTCATGTTATAATGTAAAGAGCTTGAACATAGAACTGATTAGCTTTCCATAAATAACTAAAAATTCTTCATATAATATCACGTGTCAAAATTTTGAAAATGCTCTCGCGTTCTTTAAATCAAAATTTATCTGCTTTTTTAAAATATTTCATACAACATAAGCATTCTTCACTATACTGCATTAATAGTTTGTCTATCTTAACATAAAAATATACTATCGAAAGAAAATTTATATTCCTGGTAGTAACATTTAGTATGAATAAAAATGTAATTAGATAAATTTCTATGTATGGAAAAGTTCAGTAATTTGATTTCATGTTATAATGTAAAGAGCTTGAACATAGAACTGATTAGCTTTCCATAAATAACTAAAAATTCTTCATATAATATCACGTGTCAAAATTTTGAAAATGCTCTCGCGTTCTTTAAATCAAAATTTATCTGCTTTTTTAAAATATTTCATACAACATAAGCATTCTTCACTATACTGCATTAATAGTTTGTCTATCTTAACATAAAAATATACTATCGAAAGAAAATTTATATTCCTGGTAGTAACATTTAGTATGAATAAAAATGTAATTAGATAAATTTCTATGTATGGAAAAGTTCAGTAATTTGATTTCATGTTATAATGTAAAGAGCTTGAACATAGAACTGATTAGCTTTCCATAAATAACAAAAAAAATCTTCATATGATATCACCTATCAAAATTTGGAAAATGCTCTCGCATTCTTTAGAACAAAATTTATCTGCTTTTTTTAAAATATTTCATACAACATAAGCATTCTTCACTATACTGCATTAATAGTTTGTTTATCTTAACATAAAAATATACTATCGGAAGAAAATTTATATTCCTGATAGTAACATTTATTATGAATAAAAATGTAATTAGATAAATTTCTATGTATGGAAAAGTTCAGTTATTTGATTTCATGTTATAATGTAAAGAGCTTGAACATAGAACTGATTAGCTTTCCATAAATAACAAAAAAAATCTTCATATGATATCACCTGTCAAAATTTGGAAAATGCTCTCGCGTTCTTTAGAACAAAATTTATCTGCTTTTTTTAAAATATTTCATTCAACATAAGCATTCTTCCCTATACTGCATTAATAGTTTGTCTATCTTAACATAAAAATATACTATCGGAAGAAAATTTATATTCCTGATAGTAACATTTAGTACGAATAAAAATGTAATTAGATAAATTTCTATGTATGGAAATGTTCAGTAATTTGATTTCATGTTATAATGTTAAGAGCTTGAACATAGAACTGATTAGCTTTCCATAAATAACTAAAAATTCTTCATATAATATCACGTGTCAAAATTTTGAAAATGCTCTCGCGTTCTTTAAAACAAAATTTATCTGCTTTTTTTAAAATATTTCATACAACATAAGCATTCTTCACTATACTGCATTAATAGTTTGTTTATCTTAACATAAAAATATACTATCGGAAGAAAATTTATATTCCTGATAGTAACATTTAGTATGAATAAAAATGTAATTAGATAAATTTCTATGTATGGAAATGTTCAGTAATTTGATTTCATGTTATAATGTAAAGAGCTTGAACATAGAACTGATTAGCTTTCCATAAATAACAAAAAAAAACTTCATATGATATCACCTGTCAAAATTTGGAAAATGCTCTCGCGTTCTTTAGAACAAAATTTATCTGCTTTTTTTAAAATATTTCATTCAACATAAGCATTCTTCCCTATACTGCATTAATAGTTTGTCTATCTTAACATAAAAATATACTATCGGAAGAAAATTTATATTCCTGATAGTAACATTTAGTACGAATAAAAATGTAATTAGATAAATTTCTATGTATGGAAACGTTCAGTAATTTGATTTCATGTTATAATGTAAAGAGCTTGAACATAGAACTGATTAGCTTTCCATAAATAACAAAAAAAATCTTCATATGATATCACCTGTCAAAATTTGGAAAATGCTCTCGCGTTCTTTAGAACAAAATTTATCTGCTTTTTTTAAAATATTTCATACAACATAAGCATTCTTCCCTATACTGCATTAATAGTTTGTCTATCTTAACATAAAAATATACTATCGGAAGAAAATTTATATTCCTGATAGTAACATTTAGTATGAATAAAAATGTAATTAGATAAATTTCTATGTATGGAAACGTTCAGTAATTTGATTTCATGTTATAATGTAAAGAGCTTGAACATAGAACTGATTAGCTTTCCATAAATAACAAAAAAATCTTCATATGATATCACGTGTCAAAATTTTGAACATGCTCTCGCGTTCTTTAAATCAAAATTTATCTGCTTTTTTAAAAATATTTCATACAACATAAGCATTCTTCACTATACTGCATTAATAGTTTGTCTATCTTAACATAAAAATATACTATCGGAAGAAAATTTATATTCCTGATAGTAACATTTAGTATGAATAAAAATGTAATTAGATAAATTTCTATGTATGGAAACGTTCAGTAATTTGATTTCATGTTATAATGTAAAGAGCTTGAACATAGAACTGATTAGCTTTCCATAAATAACAAAAAAATCTTCATATGATATCACGTGTCAAAATTTTGAAAATGCTCTCGCGTTCTTTAGAACAAAATTTTTCTGCTTTTTTTAAAATATTTCATACAACATAAGCATTCTTCACTATACTGCATTAATAGTTTGTTTATCTTAACATAAAAATATACTATCGGAAGAAAATTTATATTCCTGGTAGTAACATTTAGTATGAATAAAAATGTAATTAGATAAATTTCTATGTATGGAAAAGTTCAGTAATTTGATTTCATGTTATAATGTAAAGAGCTTGAACATAGAACTGATTAGCTTTCCATAAATAACAAAAAAAATCTTCATATGATATCACCTGTCAAAATTTGGAAAATGCTCTCGCGTTCTTTAGAACAAAATTTATCTGCTTTTTTAAAAATATTTCATACAACATAAGCATTCTTCCCTATACTGCATTAATAGTTTGTCTATCTTAACATAAAAATATACTAACGGAAGAAAATTTATATTCCTGATAGTAACATTTAGTATGAATAAAAATGTAATTAGATAAATTTCTATGTATGGAAACGTTCAGTAATTTGATTTCATGTTATAATGTAAAGAGCTTGAACATAGAACTGATTAGCTTTCCATAAATAACAAAAAAAATCTTCATATGATATCACCTGTCAAAATTTGGAAAATGCTCTCGCGTTCTTTAGAACAAAATTTATCTGCTTTTTTTAAAATATTTCATACAACATAAGCATTCTTCCCTATACTGCATTAATAGTTTGTCTATCTTAACATAAAAATATACTATCGGAAGAAAATTTATATTCCTGATAGTAACATTTAGTATGAATAAAAATGTAATTAGATAAATTTCTATGTATGGAAACGTTCAGTAATTTGATTTCATGTTATAATGTAAAGAGCTTGAACATAGAACTGATTAGCTTTCCATAAATAACAAAAAAATCTTCATATGATATCACGTGTCAAAATTTTGAACATGCTCTCGCGTTCTTTAAATCAAAATTTATCTGCTTTTTTAAAAATATTTCATACAACATAAGCATTCTTCACTATACTGCATTAATAGTTTGTCTATCTTAACATAAAAATATACTATCGGAAGAAAATTTATATTCCTGATAGTAACATTTAGTATGAATAAAAATGTAATTAGATAAATTTCTATGTATGGAAACGTTCAGTAATTTGATTTCATGTTATAATGTAAAGAGCTTGAACATAGAACTGATTAGCTTTCCATAAATAACTAAAAATTCTTCATATAATATCACGTGTCAAAATTTTGAAAATGCTCTCGCGTTCTTTAAATCAAAATTTATCTGCTTTTTTAAAATATTTCATACAACATAAGCATTCTTCACTATACTGCATTAATAGTTTGTCTATCTTAACATAAAAATATACTATCGAAAGAAAATTTATATTCCTGGTAGTAACATTTAGTATGAATAAAAATGTAATTAGATAAATTTCTATGTATGGAAAAGTTCAGTAATTTGATTTCATGTTATAATGTAAAGAGCTTGAACATAGAACTGATTAGCTTTCCATAAATAACTAAAAATTCTTCATATAATATCACGTGTCAAAATTTTGAAAATGCTCTCGCGTTCTTTAAATCAAAATTTATCTGCTTTTTTAAAATATTTCATACAACATAAGCATTCTTCACTATACTGCATTAATAGTTTGTCTATCTTAACATAAAAATATACTATCGAAAGAAAATTTATATTCCTGGTAGTAACATTTAGTATGAATAAAAATGTAATTAGATAAATTTCTATGTATGGAAAAGTTCAGTAATTTGATTTCATGTTATAATGTAAAGAGCTTGAACATAGAACTGATTAGCTTTCCATAAATAACAAAAAAATTCTTCATATGATATCACCTGTCAAAATTTGGAAAATACTCTTGCGTTCTTTAAAACAAAATTTATGTGCTTTTTTAAAATATTTCATACAACATAAGCATTCTTCACTATACTGCATTAATAGTTTGTCTATCTTAACATAAAAATATACTATCGGAAGAAAATTTATATTCCTGATAGTAACATTTAGTATGAATAAAAATGTAATTAGATAAATTTCTATGTATGGAAACGTTCAGTAATTTGATTTCATGTTATAATGTAAAGAGCTTGAACATAGAACTGATTAGCTTTCCATAAATAACAAAAAAATCTTCATATGATATCACGTGTCAAAATTTTGAAAATGCTCTCGCGTTCTTTAAATCAAAATTTATCTGCTTTTTTTAAAATATTTCATACAACATAAGCATTCTTCACTATACGGCATTAATAGTTTGTCTATCTTAACATGAAAATATACTATCGTTAGAAAATTTATATTCCTGGTAGTAAAATTTAGAATGAATAAAATATTTCATTGTCAATATTTGTGGTGTGGAGAGTTTAGTGTTGGCCACAACCCACTCGTTTTTTATTGTGATTAAAAACATAAATTTTCATATAATATATTAGATGTCGTAGTTAGCAAATTATGAATCGAGGCTTTTTGACAACTTGGTTGGCATTAAGATTTAGAGAACAGTTATCTAGGAAGGGTTGAAATATAAGGAAAACTGCAATATGTTGCCAACCAAAACGTCAAACGCGCAATATTCCATTGCACGGAGTAATCCATCTAGTATATTATAACGAAAATCTATGATTATAAATCTTATTTCAATCTACGATTAATATCTGTGGAATTATTCTCTATACATTCTAATAACTATTATGATTAGATCATACCACCTCAATCAATCATCATTGGGGCTGTAGTCCATTGTGAGCCTTGACAGTAAATATTCCAAATAAGGATTGAATTTGAAATCCAACAGCAAGGTTACTGGTCGCTCTTATGGATTTTTCGTCATGGGTTCAGACAGTATACCACAGACTAATCATCTATAGACACCACGAAAGCAAAATTCTTGATGCACACCGCTTGACTGTGCCACTAGAATTTGGTGCCATTCAATATGACATATTTTAGTATTTCAGAATGAATATTGAAACCATTAGGTACGCAACACTGATATCTAAAAGTACATGCTGTTATAAAGAAATTTTAATTATTTTACTGATGTTTATACAGAGTGTATCATGAGGGGTGGATGATCCGAAGCAGGGCGGTAGGGGACCATAATAATACCTATCGATTTAACAAACATGTATGTTCAGCAATATTGGGTGGTTCAAAAGTTATGTAGATTTTAGTGATATTTGAATGAAAATTGGATTTCGGATCGAATTTGCGTGATAAATGAGCAGAAATTTGTTTTTATTCATTTATCACGTAAATATTGCTTCTCTGGGCTGAAAGCACTTATTAGTTGGAAGAAATTGCCATATGTCAATAAATTCGCCACTTGCGCAGGGTGCAAGGAAGTGTTTATTTTATTGACACACAATGTAGGCAAAGACAGACAGTGAATGACCGAAAATAATAGAACTAATACGACAAAATTTGTTGTTTCGTTTCATAATTTGGAAAAAAAAGTACAACATTACGTACACTGAAATACAACAAAAATAATTTAAAAACAATCTTTGACACCAATTTAACAAGTCTGTCTTAAAGAAAAAATATTGAAATTTAGTACTTGTATAGAGTGAACTTTTCAACATGATCCCCTAACACAAGCCAAATGAAATTTACAGAGCCTAATAATAATAATAATAACTCATTTGTATAGCGCCGTTTAATGATTCGAGATCATACCAAGGGAGCTGATAGTCTAATGTTGTGTTGCTCTTTGAAACAAAGCTGTTTTTAATCCTTTAGTGAATGTGCTCTTGCTTTGAGCACTGCGGACATCTAGAGGCAATGAATTCCACTTAATAGGACCACTCACACTAAAGCATCGGTCATAGTAAGCCGCTTTGTTGACTCTGTCCAACTCCTTTAAGGAATTGTTACTCTGTGATCCAGACGACCTGAGTGTGAGATGCCTCCCAGAGAGATCTCTTCTCTGACACAGCTCTTGTATATATTTTGGTGCCAGGTTGTTCAAAGCATTATATACTGTCAAACAAATTTTGTAATCAATTCGCTCTGGACACTTCAACCAGTGTAATTTGTTTCCTAGCTCTCTATCTCTTGCTATAAACGGTAGTATAGTTTTTAAGATAACTTGAGGAAACAACTTATGTGAAATTTTCAAAACCCTTGAAAATTACTGAAAAATTGAGGCTTGCAAAAAATTTTAAAAGATCTTTTTTATTTTTGTCATTGGGTGCTGATTCACACCAGTATTGTTTTACATAAGGATCACTTTTGAACTATTCTCAGAAAACATGATTTGGACCTAATAGTTTAGTCTGAAATCCGAATTTTATTCAACTAACACAAAAGTCAACATGTCCGCCTTAGTGGCTCAGTTGGTTAGGTATCTCACTGCTGATCCAAAAAGGTCCCGTGTTCGATTCCCAGTTTTTAATTATTTGTGTTTTCAGTCTGGATCTGTGAGGTGATTAATATCGTAAGTCTCCAGAATGTGGCAACTTGTTATTGGGTGCATGTTAAATTAATATTTGACATAGTACCTGTTAGTTGCCCGAGAAATAATATAAAATAACTTTTGGACCACCCAATATCGCTGAACATACATGGGTTAAAAATCAATAGTATTGAGGTGTCCTACCACCCTGCTTCGGATATAATATCTGATTTAAACATTGAATATGTTTGGGATACCCTACCCGTTCCACCTTACTTTGTGTACCAATCCACTGACCTAAAGTCGTAGCTTTGTGGTGCATACATATTACGGAGTCTAAATCGAACAGCACTGAGATCCTGAGTTAGATTATTCATAATTATAAGAATTGACACAATAGGGATGGGCGATTCTTCACAAAAAGATCGATCTTTGAATCTAAATCTGAAAATCTTTTGTTCTAATTTGTCGTCAGCAGGAAGGGGAGCTATTAAATTCTCAAAAGATATATTTTCTTACAATAGAAAACTCTTATCACAGCAAAAAAATCGAATCTCGATTCAATGTCGAGTATCAGAGATCGATTTACTGAATCGATCCATTGCTAAAAATATCATTGATATTTTGGTCAAAAAAATTGATTCTTTGATCTCAGATCGCCATCCCTACACAGTGCAGTATAATGATGATATAAGATCATTTCAATAATGTGTACAAGATGGGAAAATGGAATAAAATACCCCATATCATACAAGGAACCGAGTGTCTAGGTAATTACTTAAAAAACTATCAAGTGAAAGCACCCTTGGAATGATCTTTATATCATTAAACTGCACCTTCTTCTTCGTGCCATATCAGGTCCTGGGTCGATGTTGGCGATCACAGCTGAGAAGGTATCTAATAAAAAAAAGAAAGAAAAAGAAGAAGAAGGTATCCACCGACATCTCTGATGCCGGTCCACTCACGAATGTTGCGGAGTCATGACACCTGACGTCTTCCTATTCCTCGGCGTCCCTTTATTGCAGCCCTTCATAATCGCTTGGAGCAGCCTGTACTTTTCACCTTGCAAAATGTGACCCAAATACGATATTTTTGTTGCTTTATTGTGTTAACCAGCTCGCTCTCAACATTTGCTCTACTGAGTACCTCCACATTTGATATTTTATTTAGCCAGGAGATTTTCAGCATGCAGCGACTCAGCCACATTTCAAAGGCCTCCAGATGGTTAAGCATATTGACCTTTACGGTCCAGGTTTCAACTCCATATAGAAGTATGGACCGTATGTAGCACTTCACCAGGCGCTGCCTTATCATCGCAAATCAGTGTCTGCATTCTGAAAAACATCGCACAAGCTGTCTCGATGCGGCACCTTACTTCCTTGTCAGTATCTAAATCATCAGTGAGAAGACTTCCAAGATATTTAAAAGATTTGGTTGCACCATATTATAAATTCTTATTTAAATTGATTTGAAATGTTGGAGACTTTCGAGTGAAAAGTTTTGCTGATTGAGATGGTCTGGACGCATAATATGGAGGATGACAGATTGGTAAAATTATCTTTTGTTTTGCTTGTCTCAGTGCGCGTCTGTTCAACGAGCTGCCTGCAGAAATAGCCTCTGGATGATCATAAATTTTGAAGAGCATTGAAGACGTACCTTGTTGATAAATATCTATCGACAAAATGCTGGAATGAACCATTTATACTTTTACACTATGCAGAGATTTTTCACCCACAGCTCCATACTTTATTTTGCTCTAAGTACTTTTTTTTAATTTTCATTGTTATTTGTAACTATTATCACTTTTTATGTATGATTGATGTTGGCATCAACTAATAGTGTCACTGTCTCGAGATACATCGGCCCCAGCACATATTTATTTGCCTAGTGAGGCATTGTATGTATGTAGATTCAATAATTATTGTAATGTCTATCAGTGTATGTATAAATAAATATATTCATTTCAGCATTGAACCGACTATTAAAAATAGTTTATCATAATATGTACTTATGTATTATTATTTTCACACAAAATTGTAATTAAATACTCTTTTAAACATGAGTTCCTCTACCAAGAGAGTATTAACATGCATGTTTTTTGTCGATGTGAAATTGTAAAAAATGAATAAATAAATAAAAGGCTACGACTATTTACACGACTCAACCATAGACGAAAACCAAAAATAACCACAGAAATCGCAGATAAATCAAGTTATAAAAATATTTACCTTTGTTATAATTGTAGATCTCGATGAAAAATGATTTATAAAATTAAGTAAATGTAATAAGATGCCAATATTTTTACGACCGGAATTGGCGGGAAAAGCGTTTTCCCGCCAAAAAGTGTCTATTTACACGACAAATTTTCTGACGTTGTAATGACAAAGGTAAATACAAAAATATTTACCTTTGTCATTTTTTCAATGGTCATAAAAATGCATCATGGAAACCAACTTGAAGAAAAAATAAATAATATTGGCATCTTATTACATTTACTTAATTTTATAAATCATTTTTTCATCGAGATCTACAATTATAAGAAAGTATAAACAAAAGTAAATATTTTTATAACTTGATTTATCTGCGTTTTCTGTGGTTATTTTTGGTTTTCGTCTATGGTTGAGTCGTGTAAATAGTCGTAGCCTAAATAAAATATATCCCCGACCAAATGTTAACAGATTCTTTTATACTCGGCTTGGCGTTAACATTATGTATAAGTAAAGCCATGTATTTGATTTGCATTGTGAGATTCTGTAATGGACAACAATAACAATATACAATTCTGACCAGAATTCTTTCCGCGCCTGGCGTGGATATCGAAGAACTAAAAGTACTGTCAATGCTGTCGAGTCATGTTGGGATGGGAGACCCTCGCCATGACTGACGTACCTCCACGTTTGTGGTTGGACTCTAAGTGGTGGTGGTATGAAATATGCTTGATGGTAGTTTCTTGTATTGTCCGACGAGCAGCTGCTTCGGGGATGAAAAGAGCTACAAGTTCTTAAACGTTCCCTATGGAATAGGGTAGGAGACTGCGAAATTCTGTCAAGTAATGACCAGATATCCAGGTGGAAAGAGGAGTGTTGGCAGACTAAGTATGAGGGAAAGGTAAGAAATTAAGGCTCGATTTGGACTACAGCACCAACAATGAAGAATTGATATTTGAAATAAAAACAGGAAACGAAATAAAAGACATTGTTCTGTTCTTGATTATATTTTTTTTAATTCATAATACTAGCAAAATGTTTAGAAAAAATGTTTTTTTAACCAATTTTAAACCTCGTGTGATAATTAATTTTATATAAGCAATTACTATTACATACTCTATATTTTAACGGGCAGATTTTTTAATGTGATATACATATGTACTTTATCATATAATTATATAATCATGACATTTTTTTTCATTAATGATAAGTTCATCATAAATCATCAAGTCTTATAAAGGTTCAACCTTGTTTTTTTTTATTTTGATTAAGAGTTAAATACAATTGTGTTTTGAGAATAACTATCTAATATTTTATGCACAATATAACAATGGAGAGTTTCATGGTTTAAATATTCAGTACAATTTTTTTTAAACTATTGCCTAGCTCTAATTGACATTACAAGGTATCTATATTTATTTTCATATAAGAGCAACTTGATTTAAATTTTCACCATTTAAAACATTGACGTGAAGCGCACTTGATGCGAAATTTTGAAAAAAAAAAAAAAACATCACTATTCAAATTGTCTGGCAATGATGGGTACTAAAATTTGATGAATGATATTGTTATAGCAAGACAAAATCAATTGGAATGGGCCTCCACATATCCTCAAGACTTGTAAAATTTCAATTATACCTCAAAAATATCTTTTTTCGCAAACTTCACTAATAAATATATAAACATATCGCACCATGAGAAGTAATTCGATCTAAAATTTAGAAAAAACAACTTGAAAAAACATGAAATAAAAAAACAGTAATATTTAAGGCTGTTGCTACGGGACGGGGCGTGTTTTTTTAAACATCATTTCATATAAAATGTACACGAACGTGCATATGCAAAGCGTACACGACGGGGCGAGGACGTGGCGTGGACGGAGCGGGAAAAAACATCGTCGCCGACGATGTTTTGCACGTCCCCGCCCCGTCCCGCCTCGCTCCGTCCACGCCCCGTTGCGTATGCATGGCAATTACAGTCGCTCCGGAAAGCTGTTCACAACACTAGCACGTCACGTCCACGTCGCTGTCACGGTGCGTATGTATACATGGTTTCATAACACCACGTCGTCGCCTCGTCCCGTATGCAGAGTCCTTTAGATTGAAGAAAGTAATATTTAACGGAAAAGGGACTCTTTTAATTTTTAGACGGTAATACATGTTTTTTAAAGTCAATTTATTTATTTATTTAATATTGCTTCTCGGGCAACTAATAGGTACTATGTCAAATATTAATTTAACACACACCCAATAACAAGTTGCCACATTCTGGAGACTTACGATATTAATCATCTCACAGATCCAGACTGACAATAATTAAAAACTGTGTCTCCACCGGGAAAACCCGGGACCTTTGGATCAGCAGTCAGATACCTAACCAACTGAGCCATGAAGGCCGGAATATTAAATATTACTCGAAAAAAAAATCCCTTTGCAAATTTTACCAAATATGAAAATAATAATGTTAGAGTTGTCTTCAGGAAAACACTAAAACATTGCTATTATGTCCTATTCCAATTCATCTAAATTTATCCATCTGTATTTTATTATATGAGAAATGTCAAAAAGTTGACTGAATTTATAGCGGGACTCATTACGACACACCACGCGGATAAAATCCTTTTATCCACAGACACCCGTTGGTTTAGACGTTTTCGTTCTCTGAAACGAATCAGAATTGGACATAGTATAGCAGTAGTCATAGAATTTTTATTACATTATTTATTGAATGAAAAAGAATAAAATATATACCAGACAATAAATGTGAAGATCTCGGCACAAGATCTTATAGTGAGATAATCGGCAGATATTTTTTTGATTGCAAGAACCTTTTTGATGGTAAGTTTGATCATAATTTGAAAAACAACTTATATGGGTAGTTAAGTAAATTCATAAATGACACACAATACCCCATATTCAGTAACTATTGTAACTAAAATAGGAACATACTAAAATTTTAGATTTACGGTCTTATTTCAGTGTTATAAAATATCAAATTGAACTAAATGGAATAGGAATGTGCCTTTAAATTTGAAAATTTTAGTATGTTCCTATTTCAGTTACAATAGTTACTGAATACGGGGCAATAAGCCCATATTTTAATTTGATAAAAAATAATTAGTACTGCAAATTGGAGTTGTCGACTCCAGACCCAAATTAGAAAATGAGTGCTAATAATGTAAAAATAATACTATGTGTATATTTGAACCATGAAACTCTTCATATATTAGGCATTTTGAGAAATAATAATCAATCTATATAACTTAGATAACCGTCCTTCGAGCCTTGTCTGACGCCCCTGATATCGGAGCTCGAGCTTATCGCACTATTTATAAAATAAATCATTGGTGCTACAAAGACATTGGCGCTGCCATATCATCAATCAGTCTAAATGTATCAACAACAAACAAAAAAAGACCCTTAAATTTTACACGACAACGAAACGATAACTTGCTGAAACTTGTCAAATCACCCCCCTCTATTATGTACTGTTCATTTTTTATAATTACATGCTGGTTACATACCATACATGCTAATTAAATAAAATTTATATTTGCTTCTCGGATAACTAAAAGGTATTTTGACATAGGTATAATAATTTAACACACACCCAATAACAATTTGCCACATTTCGGAGACTTGTGATGTCGATTGTCACGCAGATCCAGACTTGAATCACAATTTAAAACCGGGAATCGAACCCGCGATTTTTGCCTCAGGAACCAGATAAATTACTGGCTTATGAAAGTCGACAACCTCCATCATTTGTCTACAGGGCGACATTTTCGCGTGGTGAGGGCATTCATCTGATACCAAGTGATAGGCCTTTTTTTTTATACATATGTATTAATTGAACAAATGAAACAATGCATTTTAATTTTAATTTTATTACAATATTTTTTGATGCAATATATAAATAAAAAAAGAGAAAAAAAAATGGTAGAATTGTTGTCAGTCTGTTTTTATACAAAATGCTGTGCAGAAAATCACCCGCTAGGGGTTTGTCTTCCCCTCCATAGTCTTTGTGAGATACTAAGTTGTTTACATTTCTTATTTTCTCCTTAAATTTTTCATGTGTGCACACTGTATAGGAAAAATAATTTTTTTATTGAATTCTAAAATAAATATCAAAATTGGAATGTGATAACTAGAACATACAAATTCAGTTATAAAACTGACAAGTTTCGACATAAATAATTTATCTTTCGTTACAATTTTTAAGTCCACACTCAATATAGTTACTTTGTTAAAATAGGTGCTAGCGTAGCGGTCATCATTGATAAAAATAAAAAAACTACATTTTAAAATTAATGTGTAAACATATTATGAGTCATTACGAAAAAAAGTGCCAACGAAAGATAAATTTAATATATTTACAGTGGAAAAAAAATACTGTTTGATTGTTCAATGTGGTTGTATTAATTCAAAATTTATAAATATTAAATTTACGAAGACCTTAAATTTAATTATTTCTAAAACAGAAACATACAAATCAAGCCGAGACAAAAATCGAACCTAACCTAAAAAAAAAACCCTAATTTGTCACGTTAAATTTCCCCCGATGGTCCGTTGATACGGCAGCGCACGCGTCTAAAAGACAATTACACGAGCATAACGTAAACTAAACTTTACAACTAATCAGATGTGGAGTGCGACGGATAGCAGTCGAGACGCCGCGCTTGCGACGCTTAAGTCACGCAGACGACGCCCGCGTCACTCGAGTCTCTCCTGGGATCCGTCGCACCCCCGAGTGTCTTTGAAACGTACAATAATCGACGATGTGAGCAGCACCAACGTATAAAATAAACCATTTCACTAATATGTTTAACACGCCACAAAATACAATTCATTTTTTTTTTAATTTATATACCTTACATGTTTACAAATATTAATAATGATTACAAAATAAGTGAACAGTAGTCGTACCATTTAGATTTCATATATTGTTTTTTTTTACATGAATTATAGAGTTCTTGTTACCAATATATGTATTACATATTTTATTTACCACCCTCTCTAGCAGGAAATAAATAGTTTAAAAAAAAAAAACATTTAATAATAATAATAAATCGTAATACAGGATCAATTTGAAAATAGAAAGAAATAATCCGGATTGGTCGCTTCCTGTGATGCGAAACATCCCCATTCACTATTAAATTTTAAATATATATATATTGCCACACACACACACTTTCACAGATGTGAGACGAATATTCTAAAATAATTCGCCTCAGCTCGGGTCCGTGCACTGCGACCGAACGGCGGAACTTTGTGCTTAAAATCCGCCGCCCAGTTAATTTACTCGCCGCTTTTTAAAAGGGCCCCGGTCCTTTTTTTTTTTTTATAAAACAGTCCGTAGCTAGCTTCGAACCGTAGTCTAGCGCCACCACCGCACAATTCCTCGTCCCTTGCTGCCAATCTTCATAAAGAAGCTTCATGTTTAGTCATACAATCAATACATGTTCCTTTTATAATATATATATTTTTTATAATTCTTCTAAATGAAAAATATACACGATATTAAAAGTTTTCATGCTTTTTTTCGTGTCGGCCTTCGAACACGACAATAATCATTAAATATAGGAAAACTACATTTTTATAAAGGGAACTATGGCGTTCGATTATTTCTTTTTATTAACACCATATTCTTAGACATTGACGTAATTTTTGGGACTAATTGAAAAACGACACACAAACTGGTGCGTCTATACACTTTGTCCCATCCAATTCCAAAGTATCGCATTCATAGACGGTCGAAGACACATTCAGCTTCGACAACAAAAATAGGAGAAATGGTAAGTTGGCACATTCACGAGGAAATAGAGTATCATATTAAAGAATACAATTTTTAATATTATATAATGTAAGAAATGTCATAGCTAGACACCTTTTTTTTTTAAATTGAATACGTGCGTCCCTTGAACAATTTGAATTTTGTACCATCTCTCAATTTGTGGGATACGATAAATGGAATACTTATATTTTATGGGTCGTTTTTATTTTATTATTCGTCATTCTACCGGATGCAGGTAAGTTTCTGGTCATCAATGACGTAATACGTCATTGCACTTGTTATATCCGTGGTCTGTATAAGATTGAAGATACATTTTCTTATACGTACATTCAAATTTTTATTCATTCACCGTTCCATAAATTCATGGAAAAGTGATCAGTAAATTTCAATACATAATAGTACGATGCACAAAAGATTTGTTGTTTAGAATTTCCTCTAAATCCGAGTTATCATGGGTAAAAATGAATCAAACACACATGTTTCGACGTCACCGTCGTCATCCACGTTCCGAATTAGAATAGTAGAAAGTTGAAGAGTAAAATTTTTCTTTTTTTTTTCGACTGTCACAATCGCACAAACATTTCCGACACAATACGATATAAAATTTTTATGTTGGGTCGATAATATCTCTGCCAACACACGTTTGCGTTAATATCCACTGCCTTTTTAATGTCAATATAACATCACATTGTTGCATCATAATTTTTTGATGTTGCACTAATCTTGTCGCCGTCGTTCACTGCACCTCAAATATTAATTAAAAATTTCCTCTTCGTTTCTTCAACATTCCACATTCCTTCGACTCTATTTTTGTCTTGGTTTCTTGTCAATATAACAACCATTGTGCGACTGACACTAATGACGAAACTGCGTATGATTGTCTTTAGTACATATTGCACTTAAGCGAGACACAACATATTTGCCGTCTCTTTTAACTTTTTCTTTATACAACATACTTGTCAATAGATTCTTTTGTCGTCAATTCAAATTATAAAATGATGATAGAAATAGTTTTTTCTTTCTTTTTTGTGATTCTTTAATAGTGTTGTCTTTGGAAGAAATGAACTTAAATGGAATACAGAGCGACGGCCGTTCATTCGGCGGTCTTCTTCTCGGCCGAAACCGGCGGGGGCTCGGTCACTGGCACGGGTGGTGCTGTCGCCGGTGACGGCTGAGTGACCGGCGTCGACGCCGTCGCCACCGGGCCTTCAGTGGGTGCTACGGCGGGCGAAGGGCAGGACTCTTCGATGGGAGTGATGGGCTTGGATTGGTCAGATGGAGACGGAGTCACCGCTTGATGGTTGCCTGAAAATATAATTATACAGTTTAAATAAATGAGATCAATTGTTTTATGTTTCAAATATGAAAAGAATATTAATTTTTGTCTATGAAATGGTGGAATGCAAAGGATGGGAGACACCCATATAAGTCATAGTAACTAATTTCATGTAACACATGAGATCCAACTGTCGATGGCGATAGTATGTATAGTTGAAGAATACGTACCAAACTATAAATACAACACAAATTAATATATATTCTTAGATATGTAGGTATGTATGTCAGGATAGGATAGTATGATCAGCCTGCTTTTCAAACTATGGAGTAAGATATTGCGTAGTGTATACTGCCTTACAAACTATATGAGACAATGTCGTCACTTAATAAAATTTTTAAAAAAGTAAAAAAAAATTGAGATGTACTACTATAATGTTTAAATTATTTATAGAAAATGAAATTATCTAGTTGGGGTGTTTCGGCTTTTTTCGATATTTTTAAAAACTTTGGAAATATAGGCAGTTAAAGACAAATTTATCATAAAAAATGTCTTACTAAATAAAAGTTGATAATGCTGTGAAGCCTCTATGTTGGTGTTTTTTGACTTCAAAGTTGGAAAAACTGTGAAAAATATAGACCCTGCATACAAAACTCGCGTATCTTGGGTTGATACAGAACAAATGGACAGTTGGTTAAGTATTATGAATGTTGCTTTTTGTTATTGTTTTGCTTCGAGTGTGTACAGTAAATATTTTTGTTAATTATTTACCTCTGTTATTGTTCTGTTGGTAGTATCCACCCGGCGCTGCGGACTGTTGAGCATTGTGTCTCTGGTGGGGTGGTCCTCCTCCTCCACCTCCCCCCGGGTGCCTGCTGCCCCCTCCACCGCCGCCCCTGTAACAAGGATAACTGAACAATTGTTAATATACAATCACTTACAAAAACCATTACATAATACACACATTTGGGTGGTGTGATTCAATATGATTCAACAAACATAATGAACTAAAATATACATATATAAAAACATTTCAAATTTTCGGTAACCCACCAGCACTGGCACATACATATGTGTTTTGCCAAATCTTTTATTCCGAGAAATTTCTGTTGTTTTTAAATAATGAATGTCTTTATGAGAAATATATGCACATCCTCATACATTCCTTAAATTAAGTGTAAAATGTTTGTGCTATAGAAATTTAATTTGTACAGTAGAACCTCTCATAATGAGCGACGCAGAAAGGGGAAGTTACACAAAGATGATGCACTTATGAGCCGGGACTTCCACGTCATTGCATCAGTCTGTGTTTAGCACTCGTATCGTTAGCATGTTAGTGTCGCATGTGATCATACATTTTTCTAAACTTATGTTCAGATATTATTTGAATTTTTTGTGCAAAGTTAAAAAAAAAAAACCCTTGCAAAGAAAAAGCCACAAGAAGACAGCCAAAAGAGAATAAAAGTAACTGCAGAAATGAAACGTAATATCATTGAAAAGCGAGAAGGTGGTGTAAGCGTAGCTGATCTAGCGTGCTCATACAATCATTCTATATCATTTATTTGCACTATCCTCAAGAACAAGGACCAAATTAAGGAGATAAATTATTTGAATAAACGTTAAAAAAAAAATATTTCGCATGAAACGTTTCACATAACGAGCAAGATTCTGGAACCAATTATGCTCATTATGAGAGGTTCCACTGTATATGAAATCGGTTAAGGCAGGTAAGGTGGGATTGGAACTCTCCATCATTAGATAACTGTTGCAGTGTGATGCCCACTACAAATGTGAATATAATCAGTTTGAGTTACCTGTTGTTATAGGGAGGCGGTGGCTGATGGTGGGGTAGCGGAGGTGGTCTCTGTATCGGTGGAGGATACCGCTGCTGCTGAAGTCCACCTCTGCTGATTGCCATGTTCAAAGACGCCTGACGTCCGTTTGTCTGTATCACCTACAATAACCATCAAAAATATTTAATATTTACGCATCTAAGACACAAACCGCGAGGCTGTTAACTAAGATCACCTCAACAGAAGGCAGCAGAGTAGTGTTTTGGAATTTTTTTACAATATAAATATCAAAAATTTCCTTGCGAGTTTATTTAAAATCATTTTTGTACAAATATACATAATGCACATTACTTGGCAATTTCTTACAAAAAACAATAAGTGTGTGTATTACAGAAAATTGTTAAATAAATAATTGTATTCATGAATTTAAATCAATTTCTCCTCAGCTGGAAATTGAACTTGAGACACTTTCTGTACAATTATATTTAACATTAGCTTTGGTTGGTCGTAAGAAAATGCCATTTGGCAATAAGTTATATGTTCAGAAAGATAGAAGTATAAATAAATTAAAATGAGGTTATAGATATTTCATCTAGCAAGCCAGTGCGGTGTAAACAATCCATATAGATATTTCATCTAGCAAGCCAGTGCGGTGTAAACAATCCATATAGATATTTCATCTAGCAAGCCAGTGCGGTGTAAACAATCCATATAGATATTTCATCTAGCAAGCCAGTGCGGTGTAAATAATCCATATAGATATTTCATCTAGCAAGCCAGTGCGGTGTAAATAATCCATATAGATATTTCATCTAGCAAGCCAGTGCGGTGTAAACAATCCATATAGATATTTCATCTAGCAAGCCAGTGCGGTGTAAACAATCCATATAGATATTTCATCTAGCAAGCCAGTGCGGTGTAAACAATCCATATAGATATTTCATCTAGCAAGCCAGTGCGGTGTAAACAATCCATATAGATATTTCATCTAGCAAGCCAGTGCGGTGTAAATAATCCATATAGATATTTCATCTAGCAAGCCAGTGCGGTGTAAACAATCCATATAGATATTTCATCTAGCAAGCCAGTGCGGTGTAAACAATCCATATAGATATTTCATCTAGCAAGCCAGTGCGGTGTAAACAATCCATATAGATATTTCATCTAGCAAGCCAGTGCGGTGTAAACAATCCATATAGATATTTCATCTAGCAAGCCAGTGCGGTGTAAATAATCCATATAGATATTTCATCTAGCAAGCCAGTGCGGTGTAAACAATCCATATAGATATTTCATCTAGCAAGCCAGTGCGGTGTAAACAATCCATATAGATATTTCATCTAGCAAGCCAGTGCGGTGTAAACAATCCATATAGATATTTCATCTAGCAAGCCAGTGCGGTGTAAACAATCCATATAGATATTTCATCTAGCAAGCCAGTGCGGTGTAAACAATCCATATAGATATTTCATCTAGCAAGCCAGTGCGGTGTAAATAATCCATATAGATATTTCATCTAGCAAGCCAGTGCGGTGTAAACAATCCATATAGATATTTCATCTAGCAAGCCAGTGCGGTGTAAACAATCCATATAGATATTTCATCTAGCAAGCCAGTGCGGTGTAAACAATCCATATAGATATTTCATCTAGCAAGCCAGTGCGGTGTAAACAATCCATATAGATATTTCATCTAGCAAGCCAGTGCGGTGTAAACAATCCATAAAAGCAAAAAATACATATTCAGAAACAATTTTGTAAAAATGTATGCTCTGGAAATGAAATTTCATTTCAAATAGATTTTTATTAATCATAGATATAATCGATTTAAAATTTTCGTATAAATAAAACTACAATACCATTTCTCTTTGAAAGCTATGTGTAACAAGATTTGGATCACAGGCAATTTCTCTATTTTGATGTGGTCAGTGTGCATATTTATTACAATTGTTTATATTATGTATAAAAATATAAATAAATGTGTAGGCAGATGAACTAGATAACACTATGTCATTTTTTGTTATGTGTGTATGAGAATATTGTATGTACAGACAGGTGTGTGTTTACTTAAATACATATAAAATACAATAAGCCAATTGAACAATTACAAGAACCAGTTGACATACCTGCTGCAGATGTTGGTACTGCTGGTACTTGTGATGGGGTGGACTGTGTTGCTGCTTGGCACCTTGCTGCTGCTGCTGCGCGAAGGAGCCAGGCGGAGCCGACGAGCCTCCGCCCCCCTTGGGTCCGCCGGGAGCGACGGCTCCGCCCCCTCCGCTCTTGGGGGACGGTGCCCCGCCTCCGGGCGGTGCAGCCTGCTGCGCCGCAAAAGCGTTAGCCTGTCCCCCCTGCTGCTGCTGGGAGAGGTTGCAGAACATGCCGTTGTTGTGGTGATCCTGGAATGTGTACTTCTCGATACATAAAATATGCCTATCACAAACTGGACACTCGGAAATTAATTCTTTCATTATGTTTCCAAGTACCTATCCAAAATATATTCTAATCATACAATGTCTACAAATATTTTTTTTTGTTTCTCCATAGTCACTATAACTGTCCACATTTGGAGACAATGTTCTGTCGCATGCGAAACTGGTTAAAATTTAAGCTGAAACCACGGAAACATTGTTCCAAGATAGTTGGTGAGGAGTGTGAGTTTACCCCCGGAACTGGTCGGCTCACCGGATGTTAATTCTTTTAAGAATTTATAATATGACACTCTATATGGCAAGAACTACTCCATCAGATATTATATTCCGATCTTCATTTGTGTTTCAGTCGGCAATTCCTATCAAAGAATTGGATCATCATTTGGAGTACACTTTAAATATAGTTTATTTTACTTTACTTTGAAACATAAAAATACATATTTTTTAATGTAATTAACACAGCAGTCAAGACTGTGGAGCGATTTTCCGATTTGTGTGTCTCCCTTCTTACAACTTGGGTCTTTTTGAGATCTGAATCAATATTTTCTTGAGCAGATTGCAAACTCTCCCCAACAACGGATTTTTTTCCCTATTGGGAGTCAAAGTTATTTTTTGACAAATTTTAAAACGGCTTGTTTTCAAACGATCTGTTATTCACTATTAAAATATATAGAACTTTTAAAATTACATTGATAAGGGAACTCAATAAAAAGGCATAATTGGTGAACTTTGCACAAGCGCATAAAGTGATCACGGAAACCAGCCGATGACAGGTAGTAAGCCCTGTCTGTAGGTGCCTTGAGTTCCTGAATTCTCCTATAATATTCCAACTTTGTCCCTATCGAGACGTTAAAAATTTGTAAAAAAAAAAAAACTTGTGTCCCCTATGTGGACACGTCTAAAAATAAGCTAAATGATTACCTATACATTGTATAATCATGTTTTAGAAACTTTTATCAATCAAGTGTAGTCAGTACCTGTAATGGACTCTTGAGCTGCTGCGGTCTGGACGGATGCTGTTGTTGCTGCTGCTGCTGATGATGGTCTGGCTGTTTAGTGGCGCCGACGTACGGTTGCTGCTGGTGCTGTTGGGGGACGGGTGCACGACCAAACTGTTGGATGGCCGCCGCGGCTGCCATTTGGAAAGGAGTCGATAGCATCTGCTAAAATATTCAAAAGCACACACGAGATTAGATGGATAGGTTCTTACGTGAGTTAGTGATCTTGAAAAACAATTATAACGCCTTCAAATCATTCCATCATAGCCTTACTATCAGATGACACCTACTGAGTTATTTATTTCCAGAGATCTTGGGTCATTCCTTTTACTATAACTCCTTTGGCCACAGAATAAATAGTACTTAAGTCCTTTGGTGTTTATACAAAATCAATGCTCTATCTCTTTGCACCATGGTGCCATGATTGGTAATCTAGAAACCTCAATTAGATATACTCTGTGTGCTGAGAGACAGGAATATAAGGAGCCTAAATAATAACAGAATATGAGTAAGAAGATGCATGGATGTAAGAGAAGTCATATTGTATAAAAATACAAATATGTACCAATTAGTTACTCCTACCAAACTCGCAAGGGACACAATAGCGGGGTTTACACATACAGATCGGACTGTAGAGTTAGGACATGGAATCAAAAAGTCATGCTAATTTTGATTAAAAATGTGACCACGGTTTGGAGTGTGGTTAAATCTGCGATATGCTAAGTCCACATTTCCGCATTTTATTTTTGGATTGGTTTTCTGTGTATTGTTTATGAATCTGCGTCCCTATTAAAATAAAATAAAATTAACTCACATATGGTATATAATAACAATTAAAAAGTTGTCTTGTTTGAAGTGGTACATATTATTATTGGATAGGAGTGGACTTATCGCACCTGCACTGCGACCATGTTTGATCTATTGTGTCATTTCAATAGCAGTTCAGTTTCTTGAATAAAGTCTCATATTTTGCAGATTGAGATACCTCCCACGTCCTTGGGTCTTAGTATAAATGCTCCCAGGCATCAATGTCTGGATTCCATTACAGCTGGACACTCACAGATCACATGTGAAGCTGTTACTTCCTCTTGTTGACACCTCCTACAGTTTGGTTCATCAGCGATCCCCATTATGTAATGGTGTCTTTTCAGATGACAGTGACCAGTGAATAAACCAGTCATTGTTCTCAACTGTTCTCTGCTGAGATTTAGCAGCTTCCATGTCCTTTTTTAGAGGGCCCTTCAATGAATTCTTTCGTCTGTCGTTGTCCACAACTGGCTTTCCAGAATTCTCTGTGTTGAACTGTTTTCCCGTCTTTAATCGATTAAGTAGTACGTAAATTCTATAATGGAGCTGTTTAGTCGTTGCGTTAGCTGGGTTTGTAATTGGTTTGAAAACAATAAAGAAACGGCATGTTTGGGAAAAGAAATATTAACGAATGTCCAGAAGACTTCAAAAATTATCTTCCATTTGAATATTCCTTGCTTTTAATTTTGCATAAACATGGATGACTACGATATTTTTCGATACAATATTTTATTTATTATTATACAATACCTTTCTTCACAGTCAATGTTTAGCGTGTACGAAAGATTCAGTTGAAGAATACAATTTATGTCCAACGCATATAAGTGAGTAGTATTTCAAATTATAGTTATCAGTTAAAACTGTCCAGTATGTCACAAGTTATCTGTATTTTAATTTACCTGTGATCCAAAGCTCTGTAGGCTGGCACTGTTGTGGCTCTGATTGGGCTGTCCAAACTGTATGCCGTAGTTGGCAGACACGTTACCCTGTTGTTGATAGAACCCAGTCTGACCTCCTACAAAACAAACAAACAACTTAATACAATATTGCCACCAGCCTTGGAAGATAGATCAATCAAATATACACGATCCTGATCCTAATAAACATACATTATTTATTTCTGTACATAATTCATAAAACTAATAGTAAATGTAAATACATTATGTCCTATTATGATTTGTTTCAGAGTACGAAAACGTCTAAATCAACGGGTGACCGTGGATAAAAGGATTTTATCCGCGCGGTGTGTCGTAATGAGTCCCGTATAAATTAAGACCAATCAGAATAGGACATAGTAAAAAGGCTGTGCGAAATTGAGGATATTGTAAGATGAGGTTAATAGAAGAAGGCTCTGGAACATCAATAAGCGCATCATTCACAACATTTCTCTTGCTTCTATATTTGATTGCAATTGAAAGAAGAACAAATACCTGTGTTTTGCGAATAGTACGTGTTCGGCGGCTGCAGCGGGGGTGGGGGCGGAGCTGCCTGTGGAGCCGCCCTCACCAGGGAGGGGGGAGGTAGGGCTGCAGCATAAGGAGGAGGGGCTGCCGCTTCGTGGGGTCCCCCATACCCTAGGATGTGCTGTGTCTGATAGGTGCTGCCCTTTGTACCTGCAAAAACAACAAAAAATTAATTCATATTAAGGTTGCGGGACAACTATTGTGTAAAGCTCGACAAGTGAGAGAATGCGGGTGACAATTTTATAAATCAAGATTACATTAGCTGATGTTTTGACTGATTGGGTCAGCCATTACTAAATCCAAATGGATTCAGTTTATTTCAAACTAATTATGCCGACCACCGTGGCACAGTTGGTAAGCCGTTTGGTTTCTGTGCGGGCGTTCTGGGTTCGATCCCCAGCAGAGGAGAAATTTATTTAAATTCATTTATCACGCTAACATTGCTTCTCTGGGCTCTAAACACTGGTTAGTTGGAAGAAATTGCCATTTAGCAATGAACTCGCCACTTGTGCGGGTGTAAGGAAGTGTCCATTATTATTATTATATAAAAAAATTCAGTGTGTGGTTGGACAACTACAATTATAATGAAAACTTACCGATAGCTCCGATTGGTTGCGTTGAAGGTTTGACACTAGCCGACATGAGAGAGTTGCTAGAGCTTGATATTAGGACGGTGCTGGGATTGCTGCCCAGTTGTCCAGACTGACCAAAGGCAGCATTGCCCGCTGCCTGGAATATGTCTTGCTGTAAAAATAAACAAACATAAATATCAAACTAAAGTGTGAAGTATGGAATTGAACTGATAATGACTTAAAAAAACCAATGGACAGAGTGATTAAAAGTAAATCACTAACCGTTATTTAAATTTTACAATGACACAAACAAGTGGACAACTGCTGCCCAACTAGGTAACTCTGTTCTAGGGCTAGCAGTTTTCAATATTATAATACACTTATGGGCTTAGCAATGATAGTTTTCGCTCTACATTGGGTAGCCACACAATCAAGATACTTTGTACTAATAACTAACTAACCACTTCCTCAAAAAACATCGAAACAGATCGATCAGGAATATAAGTAAAAAAAAAAAAAAAACAATTTGACACTTCAAAGCCATAGAGAAAACGTCATCGATCAATGTCGTTAAGTATGTAGATGTATGACTCCCAGATCAAATATTATTACTCAAAGAGCATTGTAAACATAATACGGGATACGAGAGTTGGAGAAGTGACTGGTTTGTGTGTGTTGAAGGTTTACCATGAACGAGTGTTGAGATTGGGTTAAACGAGTAAATGAAAAAGATAGTAGTTTCCTTTTTAGACTTATGCAAAATCAATCTTAAAACATGGTGCAAAGACAACATTTTTTTTTTGGTATAATCTTCAGAAAAACCTCAATTAAACTGTATTTGTTCCCCACATCCAGCTAGCCTCGTCTCTATTGCGTATCAAAGAAAAGTATGTAAAGCTGAATGTGGAGGTACTGTACTATAGCACACCTATGACTCAAGCGTTTCCTAATTGTACAGGAAACGGATCTAAGGGGTGTGCAAATTGAATATGGACCAGTATTACAGTCTCAGTTTAAGAGCTAAACTCAAGTTTTACAAAAATATAGCGTATTACAGTGTCCGTTTAGGCCTAATCTTCCCTCAAATACCTATGTCACTAAAACGACAAATATTTAACTCAACGTTTCTGAAGGATTAAGTACTTAACGGTGAGTCAACTGTCATTTGCTAGGCAATGCGTGTAGTTTCAGTGTTCTATCACTAGAGGCATTAGTTGTATCGACGGTGGCGCCACACAACAAAACAAACTGACAGCCATATTGAAACAGACATGGGCATTTAAAAGCATTATTTTGGTGAAAAAAATTAAATTTACCATGTTGGATAATAAAACAAGTATTTCAAGTCGTAGCGTCCCGTTTTGTAGTTGGTATTATTTGAGGTTATTTAAAATTTGACAGATAATAACCACAGAAAAAGTAAAATATGTCTATAATTGAAGATTTAGTAACTGACATGTCATATTGCACTGTAATACGGAAATGGATTCAATCTCCCTTTAACATTAATCTTGAGTTTAACAAACTCAATGAGTTGTGGGCCGACTGTAATATCGGGCCTATGTCATGAATTACGCTGGATTAAATATTTCATCACTCTGCCTGCCCCAAGAGGGAGACGACATGATGGTATGTATAGGATAAATAAATTTATAAATTAATTCATTCAATATTAATATCAAAATAATTGATAATAAAAATTATAATGAAAAACCATCTGACTATCCAACTTTACAAAATTTAAAAAACTGGCCCACTCTCATGTTGGTTTCAATTTGGTAAATATGTATGTGATGTTTTTAATAGTGCTTATGTGATACAATAATGCATGGTCACTCTATCTTTTATTTGTTTGTATAATGGTATTTTATTTTATTTGTCGACTTGTATATTATAGTGTATTGTTGCAGTTATCACTACAGGTACCCAACTGTGGGTAACTGCGGCATGGTTTATTATAATTTTGAGCTGATTTTTTTTTATTTGTATTTAATTGTATTTTTTTAATTTATGTTTCTTTTTTGTTCAATTTTTTATACACTGTCTTTACTATTTTATGTTAAATTATCGACCTCAATACAGGCCAGCCCTAGTGAGGTCAAAAATTATGTATTATTTTGTATTTTGTTACCTGTGAAGACAAGTCCAAAGGTAGATGAATACAGAATATTAAAGTTTTTGGATACCTAAATTGACTCCAAAAAGAAAAACTTCTTAACCCTTGGTGTGTTTGACCTTGTGCGCAAATTGCTTAATGGTCGTCTGCTTGGGTATATCGTTATCTCGACAGCCCGTATGGAGGTGTTTACATTTATATGAAAATTAATTAATTATGCTTCGGGACGAAATAAATTTGCGGTTATTATCTAAAGCTAGATAACTAACCAACCTTTTACAATATTTTTTATTGTGAACACATGTTTTATTTATTTTATATAGGCCATTGAATATAGAATTCAACTTGTAACAGTTCCCATCTCAATAAACGAGGAATTTTCAATATATGTTTTATTTCAATTCGCGATTTTTCATGTTTTCTACTTGGAGCGATAATAAAGCAATCATATGATACAAAGAAAATAAATACTTTAGAGGAAAATGAGTTATTATTTCCGATTTGAAAACTGCAAAAAAAATACGCATTTACGCCATTTTATACTTCGTCAAACTTGACTTTCAGATACTCGCAAGACGTAATTATTTGGTCTTGGATGTTAGAAATCACTTTTTTACACAAGTTAGTTATCGTATTTCGTAAATACCACATAAAAATTCACAATCTAAATTGAAAAATTGATTTTAGGGCAAATAAACTGAACATAACCCCATTTTAGTAGTACAATTTGATATTGCCTCTTGTAAATGACCTTGATGTAAATTCCCAACATATTGTATATCATTGGAAAGAAGAAAAAAATATCTATCATATGACGTAATAAATTTCTAACCAGTCAATAATAAAAAAGTGAACAAAAAAACATTTGTTTCGGTTGTCTTTGGTCTACTACTTGCGTATGTATTGGTAAAATTTGAAATTGGCGCACGTTTGGTATTGGTCAGCAATATTTCAAGATGGCGCTGGCACAATGCTCGTTCGCTATTGGACGGGCCTTACAGAAGGGACTCACAAACAATAGCGGCAGGGATTCACAACATATTTATTTTGATAAATAATTGAAATGAAACAAACAACTAGAAAAAATACTTTTGTTTATTTTGTCAATATGTAAAATTTGTCAAAAATAAAATTCAATAGCACAAAAAGAACAAAATACAGTTGACATTAAAAAAAATTATAAATAAAATTTACGGGATAGACAAAAATTGTCAAAAAAAAATTATAACCCAAAATACAATTTACATATTTTTTTTATAACCCGAGTTTACGGGATAGTAAAATGTGTAGATGACAACTATCTGTCAAAACAAAAAAAAATTATAACCCATAAAGTTATACTTAGTTTATTGTAAAATACAAATGGTTGAATTTTTTTTTGCAAATATTTATTTTGACAGAATTACTTTAGAGCTGTCAAAATAAAATACAAAAGCTACAAAATACAATTTAGATATTTTTTATATAACCCGAGTTAAGGGATAGTATAATGTGTAGATGACAACTATCTGTCAAAAACTGACAAAAAAAATAATTTTTATAACTCATAAAGTTATACTTAGTTTATTGTATAATACAAATGGTTGCTATTTTTTTTTTGCAAATATTTATTTTGACAGAATTACTTTAGAACTGTCAAAATAAAATACAAAAGCAACAAAATACAATTTACATATTTTTTTATAACCCGAGTTTACGGGATAGTCAAATGTGTAGATGACAACTATATGTCAAAAAAACTCTGACTGGTTGGTTGGAAGAAATTGCCGCTTGGCAATAAACCCGTCAGTGTAAAACTATTTGTATAAAAAGTTGAAATAAATAAACATATTAATAATAAAAACGGTGCCAAAAACTCTGACTGGTTGGTTGGAAGAAATTGCCGCTTGGCAATAAACCCGTCAGTGTAAAACTATTTGTATAAAAAGTTGAAATAAATAAATATATTAATAATAAAAACGGTGCCAAAAAATTTGGCTGGTTGGTTGGAAGAAATTGCCGCTTGGCAATAAACCCGTCAGTGTAAAACTATTTGTATAAAAAGTTGAAATAAATAAATAAATTAATAATAAAAACGGTGCCAAAAACTCTGGCTGGTTGGTTGGAAGAAATTGCCGCTTGGCAATAAACCCGCCAGTGTACAACTATTTGTACAAATAGTTGAAATAAATAAATAAATTAATTAATAATAAAAACGGTGCCAAAAAAAATAATAAAAATTGTTATGTAAAAAGTGAAAATAGAACAAAGAATATTTATTTGTCATGTAACTAAAATTTTGTATACAAGCTAAATAAATGTATACAAAATCAAAAACAATAAATATAACAAATATTGTGATATCCCTGCCTGGCCGTCTTTGTATACAGATAAGGAGCCGCCATCTTTGTTTGCATTTGTGTGTGTGTTGTTTGATGATGAATTTCTCGATTGCAAAATATTTTTATCACACCATTTGAATTTATTGTAAAAAACTTATTGGAATCTGTTGGATATTTGTTCACAACAAAATTATCTTCAAAATGAAATAAGTGGTTCACTCAAAGTACTCTTCTATACGTAGAAAACACTCGAACAAATTTGTACTACGCACTTCGTTTTTACCGTTTCAAATTTTTAACAAGATTTTTTCGATAATTATGACACAAAATTACAATTTTTATTTACGCACTCACTTTATTTTAGTAAATAGTAACGAAATATAACAATAACTTATATTTTCTAGTTATTTACGTCTTTCTTTTCCACAAAAACAAAACTTCGACTCGCAGTACAAAACATTCAAACTTGGTCGAACTTCAACGGTATTGAATGACGAATTAGTCGCATATTTTGACCGGATGTTTTTTGTTTATGGTAAAATAATTCATTAGGATTAGATTCAAGCGAATCTAAAACTTATTTACTGCTTGCATAATATTTAAAATTGAAAAAAATAAACACAATACCTCTTGGTACGGATCCGTACCGTAAGCACACGACGGGGTATAATGTCCTTGGTACGGATCCGTACCGTGAGAGGTTAAAAGCAGTCAAAATAAGCAAAAATAAAAAAATCAAGATCTTGTCAGATGAAATAGTAGTAAACTGCAAGATTTGTAAACCATTTTGCACCAAAAAAACTTACCATTCTAAATTGGTTCTGCATTCCCGGGAACATGTCCTGGGGTTGGTAGTTGTACGCAGCCGATCCTGCTCCATACGGTCCACCAGGGAACCCACCAAACTGGCCTCTTCCCTGCTCCATCTGGAAGGCGCTGTACAGCGTCGCTCCCTGCGCTCCGAGCGGCTGCTGCGACGAGTTCAACAGTTGCTGGGATGAGTTGAATACAACAGTCGGCGGGGAGGGGATGGCGGAGATGCTGCCGTACTGGTTCGGGGGATAGTTGATGTGGTTGTAAGCCGCGTGCTGCATCGGCGGGGGGGATAGTCCCATCACGCTGCCAACTCCTTGCATTCCGCTGCCCATTGACAGAGCTGCCGTTGCCTGGGACATGCCCTGCAGAGCCGTGTTCTGGCCGATCAGGGTCGCTTGCATGTTCTGCAGCGTGTTTTGGGTCATGCCCTGTCCCGAATGGAGCGCCTGTTGGGTTGGTTTGACTTTGCAGACGTTTGTGGTCTGGTTGCTGATGTTTCCGCCGCCTCCCGGTGAGAATCCCTGCGACTGTCCGTCGTTTGCGTTCTGGTGGTCCTCGAAGCCGGATGCGAACTGCACCGAGGCGGAGCTAACGTTCATGTTGTGCTGTGAGGCCAGACTGTGTTGGGAGACAAGGTTGTGCTGGTTCATGCCGTGGGGCGAGCCGAGCTGCTGTGAGAGATTGTGCTGGGATGTGAGGTTGTGCTGTGAGGCCAGGTTGTGCTGTGACGTCATGTGGTGACTGGTGATGTTGTGCTGCGAAGCCAGATTGTGCGGGGACGAAACAGACATGTGCTGGGTCGCCATATTGTGTTGGGTTAGACTGTTTGTGTCGTCAGCTGTTGGATGTTCTATCGTAGACGTATCCCACACTTTCTTCACACTGGCGATCTTCATATTGAGCTCTTGGTCGGTCGCGGTCGACAGAGAGTTCTGTGATGGTGAACTCATGGCTCGTATGGAACGCGGAAGACCTAAACTTTTAGCTGCTTTGTCTTCTGTGAGTTGACTCAGCTCAGAGTCGAAGGCAAAGTCCAATTTCATATCTGAAGAGTCTTCGGTGTTTTTGGCTCCAGACACGAAGGAAATAGGGAGCTGAAGGGGTGTCGAATCTTGTTTGGAGTTGGTCTGCGCATCGATGGGTATAATATCAGCCATGAAGGGTGTGTTCTGTTGACTTTCAGTGCTGAAGGCTAGCATTTGAGTCTCCAGTTCGGTGCTCTGACTGAGTGGGTTTATGGGCTTAGTGACCACACACTGTTGCGGTTTCTGTTGAACACCATTGGTCGGCTGTTGAGTCTGTTGACTAACACTTGGAGTGGCAAACTTTTGTTTCAGAGCCTCTGCAGGAGCCGACTTGTAATTGGTGTTTTCAAAGATGATGGTTTGAACAGGAGTTGTGGTTCCATCTAAGATGCCAGACTTGTCCATACCCACCATACTGCCAGGAGCCTTCTGGTCAATGGTCACTTGATTGCTGGGAGTGCTACGTTGACTGGATTGTCCCGAGTGGTTCTCCGATATTCCTATGTCATTGCACTCAATATTGTTCATTGTGCTAACGACCATCTGTTCAGTTTCAGGATTTGATCTCAGAGACTGATTGATAGGTTTATCCCATGCGCTGATGGGTACTACAGGTACTGTGTTCATGTCACTATTAGGTACAGGTTGACTAAATCCTTGATTGATTTGTTTCTGTATGCGATTATGTTCTCTTTGCCTAGCTAGACGAGGCGGTAAAGTATTCTGTCTGAGACGATCGTACTGAGGAGGTTTGTTCATTCCTTGAGGTGGCCCCATCTGTCTGTCGTGCGAAGGTTGCCCACTCTGCGGTCCGTTTATCTTGGGTTGACTGGGAGGTCCCGAGTTGCCTCTGCCTCCACCGCTGCCACCGGACTTCTCGCTAGAGCTTCGGGTCGACGAGTTGTTTCTCTGTACTTCAGGTACTTTGCCTTGTAACTTTTGTTGTCGATTCTGGGATTGTGGGTCATCTTTGGGAGGTTGAGCCGCTCCTCTAGAGTCCTTAACATTCTTCTTGCTTCTGACTTCTTGGAATCCGTCATCAATGATCTCACAGTCTTCCACTCCATCCTTCTCTGTCTTTGGATCCTTGACAGACTTGGGTCCGGAAATTTTCATATCTGACAGAGCATTAGTCACAGCGTTAGTGTCATTAAATTTAATGTCGTCGACTCTATTGACGATGGGAGCTGGTGTAGTATTAAACGGCATGATATCTTTCTTGTTGGGCTGACTGTTTCTAGTGATGCTTCCAGAAGAGTTCTGTCTATTGGCTGGAGCATTAGGTCCTCTATTTTGAGTATTAGGTTGTTTCTTATCATTGACAGGTGGTGTAGATTTATTCTGATTATTGGGTGCATTGTTTGGTTTGTTGAGATTAGTCTGAATTTTGTTGGACTTCGTTTGTTTGGTACCACCTTCAGAGTGTTCCGATGTGGTTTCCCAAGCCTCTTCCTCGGCACTAATTGGCCCACTGTTTTTGTTACGGTTCTTGGAATTTTTTTCTTGCATTCTAGGAGGGACACCGCGTCCACGTTCTTTGCCGATGATGCCGGCACTTAACGCTTGCTGCTTCAGCTTGATTTTTTCGTCAGAACTTAGACTATCTTGTTTAGGATCTGCATCACCCTGGTCTGCGTTTTGAGAGTTGGACTGTCCAAATGGGCTCTTAGAGCTTGGGGGTCCAGGTCCATATCCCGTAATATGTACCGCTCCTCTTCCCCTGAAGCTTCCTCTGCCTCTCCTGGACGGTTCACCTCGAGGAGCGAAGGCTTCTCCTCTGCTGTCGTGCCTTTTCCTTTGCCCACCTCCACTGGACTCATTGTTAAATTGTCTATTTTCACCTTGTCCCGAGCCCTGGGAAGGAGCATTACTTTGACTGTTACCGGCACTTCTATTTCTTTCGTCTTTGTCCTGTTTTTTGTTTTGGTTCTTAGGACTCCTAGCACTTCTACCTTTGTCTTGTTTGTGTTCTCCGTGATGATGTACTTCATCGCCGCTGACTTCAGATTCGCTGTACATGGAGTCTCGGTTGGATCTGCCTCGTCCGGGTCCTCTTCTCCTTGAATCACCTCCTCTCCCAGACCAGTTGCCCCTGTATACGATGAAAGCTCTTCTGCTGCCTCCAGAATCTAAGCGATTTCTACTTCCTAAATTAGAAGATGATTTCTTCTCAGAACCAGAACTGCTTAGTTTTCTCTCTGCTCGTTCCTTGCCAGAATCCAAATACTTATCATTTCTAGATGATTCGGAATCTTTTTCCTCAGTTTTGCTGGGTTCAATAATTTGATTTTTGTTGGCATCGTTGACAATGACGTTAGGGCTGACAGTTTCGGCCCAAGCTTTAGGAGTATTTTCAATCTTAGGAGTGGGTAAGTTGGCATTATTATCTGATACTTTAGCAGGTGGTGGTGTGGACTGATTTTCTTCAGATTTAGCCTTTTCTTTATTGGCGGGCACATCGGATTTTTGCAGGTTGGAGGGTGTCTTTTTCAAATGCTGTTGGTTGTAACCTCCTCTCTTGCTTTCATCTGAATCTGATTTGTAATCTTTCTGTTGTGACCTATTATCCCTATAGCCACTGCTGTAGTTACTGTCATTTTTAGTTGGTTCACCTTTGTCTTGGAAGTTGCCTTTGTTGTTATTTCCATTATTGGACTTTCCGTAGTTGGCATCCTTGTCGAACCCTTCGTATGTTGTGTCAGCCCACGAGCCCGGATACTCAATGTCCACTTTGAACGTTTCTCTCGCAGATTCCCTAGAATGTCGGGAATTTCTGGAATCAGGTCTTTCTGGCTGTTTAAGATCTTGCCTTTCTTCGCGTCTATTATCGTACTTCTCTACAGACTTTCTGTCGAAATCCTGAGGAACGGAACATTTTCTGTCAAAGACATCGGAAAGTTTCTCGGCACTATTTTTGGCGTCGTAACTGTCTGATGACTTGCGATCATAGTCAGCTTTGCGACTTCCTTCATTGGATTCCCTGGAGCTCTGTCTGTCCATGTCTCTGTTGCTATAGTTTCTGGATTTGTCATAATCCTTGTCCGGAGCTCTCCAATCATAGGATCCCTCCCTGTTGGAGTCCCGCTGAGGTCCATGGTCATTGTAATCCGAGTGCTTCTTGTCATCGATGTTGCTTCCACCTCTTCTGTCATGGTCTTTTTCCCAGCGGTAGTCTTCGTCTCTTTCATCATAATCCCTGTAAGATATTAAAAATATTTATTTGATATATAAACAATCTTTTCCGAAAAGCATTTATGTGGTATGAATATATATCACATATGAATATACGACATAACTAAAGAAAAGATATCAGTCAAAGCAGTAATAAAATCTGGATCCAATGGATTATTAGTTTGCTTTGCCACCATCCCATCTTATGAGAGCAAGAGCCTGTGATTGCCAGACTTATGCCATAGTATAGAGACTGATTTCTTTTGCTGAAGTTAAATTGACAGTAATATTCACTGTGCTTGTCGTATACCGGGAACGCAATGTATATGGCACACAAAATGAAGTACATTTATTTTAGTTTCAAATGAAGTACATTTATTTTAGTTTCAATCAAATTAAGTAAATTTTCAGAGATTCCAGACCATAAAACATTTCTGCAAAAGCTGACTAATGAAATTTTATAGATCCTATTTCAGTTGTATGGATATCATATACAGTAACTATAAATGATATCTAATATGAATAATTGATGGTAGATGTGACTGTACGAACCTATTGGATTGGTGTCTTCCGTCGCTGGAAGCCGACAGCTTCCTCATCTGGTGTCTCTGCTGCGTCCTGTTGTCGTCTGGCGTGTGCCTCTCTCTCCTCCTATCGTCCCCTGCGTTCTCTTTGCCCCTGGCACCGCCCCCCTTGCCCTGCTGCTGGGGCCCGCCCTGTATAGGCTTCATGTTGGGGAACGCCCACCTGGGGTCGTACTGCTGTGAGAAAGGAAGGTTCTTGTTGTTGTTGCTGTTGGGGGCAGCCGCATCGGGCTGGTTGGGTGCCCCCGAGCCGGCGCCGCTGTTCCTCGCGTCCTGGTTCTTGTTGGAGTCCTGGTTGAAGGAGCCGCCGCTGTTGGAGCGGGTGAAGTCGGCGCGGTCGTAGTTCATGCGGTCCTGCTGCTGTTGTTGTCCGCCACCTCTCACCTTCGATAAAAATGCATTTTTAAAACTTTTTCCTACAAATGGGCGGATTTCTGAGGTCTGATTTATTTACTTTTAAAATTATGTATTGTTATTGGTAAATTACTAAAAAGATCACGTGGACGAGAGCATAAATTTGGGTATATTGGGTATTCAACCAATATCATCCAACCAACCAAATCTATTTAAGGTGATTTGGGTGTAAGTAACAACGTGAATATAGAAAAATGGTTGAAAATAGTAAGAGAAAAGTGAGGAAAGGAGGGGACAAGGAGATAGAATTATGAATTAATTATTATTATTTATTTATAGGCAGCCAGCCAAGGCTAATGTTTATTGTTTTTTATCCCCCCTAGGTTCTTTACAGAACACTTGGGTTCATTGTTACATGGTTCACAATTTACAATATTATGGTCACAATAATTGATATAATGTGCCTATATCCACTGTTGAATTTAATTATTTGGTTGTATTTTGTTGTGTCCAAATAAAAGTCCAGTCTATTCTTGAAAATATTAACATTTTCAGCAAGAGATTGAAAGAGATTTTTCATGTTAACACAGTTATAATGGCCTGATAATATTTTGAATGTTTCAATAAGATCTCCACATTCTCTTCGGTTTTCCAGTTATGACAGTTTTAAGAAGTTGTCTTTCCTCGTATGTTAAGTTGCAAAGTGTCCCGGTAATTTTTGTAAAACGTCTTTGGACCCTCTCAAGTAAATCAATGTCCTTGGAAAAATAGGGACTCCATATTCCAACAATGGTCTATAACAAGTCTGGTGTGATGTTCGGGAAAGCTTTTCTGATGCAGTAAATAAGGGCATTTGCTATCTTAACAATCTTAATAATATGATCCTCCCATTTTAAATCCGCAGATACAATAATACCTAGGTCAGTTTGTGATGCAAAATCTTTTAGTTGAGTATCTTCAAGGATGTAAGGGAAAGATGCTTCAAATATTCTAGGTTTAATTTCTGGAAAAGAAAAAAATACAGACGAGTCTAAAAATAAAAACACACCTGCTGCTTTGCGAATCTCGGAGGTAGATTGAGATTAAAGTATTTGTTGTATCCTCCAGATCCGTCTCTCTCTGACCTCATGTCCCTGTCTCGTTCCCTCTCCGTTCTCGGATGAGAGTCCCAGTCCCTGTCTCTGTTATTGTTGTCCCTGTCCCTCTCCTCCCTTTCCCTGTAGAAGCCATCCCTGTTGTCCCTCTGCGGGTAGTCCCTGTCGCGGGGCCGGTCGCGCTCCTTCACGTCCGACCGGAAGCCGATCTGAGTCAGCTGGCGAAAGTCGGACGACGAGGTTTGCTGCTGCTGCGGGGACTGGTCGGCGGGGCCGTTGCGAATGCTGTCCCGGGAGGCGGAGCGGTCGAGGGGTGGGGGCCGCTGGAGGGGCTCCGAGTCTCGCCCGAGCGCCTGCGGAGACTTGTCCGTCTGGGGCTCTTTGCTGCGGTCCCAGTCTGCGGCCGGGGGTGGGCCTTGAGGAATCTGCTACGAGAAATATTTAGTTTTAGGATATAGTGACCTTAGGTTTGCTGTGGTAGCTAAGGAATAGTAAAAATGTCACTAATACCACACCACAATAATTTGTCACCAAAATCAAGATGAATCACAGTCCACTGAGAATTGACGTGACATCATATAAAGCTGAATAACTCATCCGTATCCCTATATCCTAGGAAACACTATCTGATCAATAGGATGGTCGATGCCTGTAACAATTTACCAGAGGAAGTGGTATCTGCTAATACACTCCACACCAACTCAACAATAGAATGGATATTGATAAATTACTAGTTGCATGTAACACATGAGATCCAACTGTCGATAGCGATAGTATGTATAGTTGAAGAATATGTACCAAACTATAAACCCATAGATACAAATTATTGAATATTTTCAGATATTTTGTTTTCTATACAACATATGTAGGTATGTATGTCAAGATAGGATAGTATGGAGGAAGATCCTTTTTCCTACCCAGAATATGCAAATAGCATGATGGTATGTATGTATGTTTGGAGATGAAGTATCAAACTATTAAGTCTTCTTACATATTGTGTATAGGCGACTGCCATACAAAATGTATGAAGCGATGTCGTCACTAAATTCAATTTTTAAAAAAATTGTTAAAAAAAAATTGAGATCTTCTACTACAATGTTAATATTTTTTATAGAAAATTAAATTATCTAGTTGGGGTGTTTCGGCTTTTTTCGATAATTGTAAAAGTTTTGGAAATATAGGCAGTTAAACTCATAAATTTATCATAAAAAAAATATTTTTCTTAATAAAAAATGTTTGAGAAACCCTGGAATTTTTTTGAAAAAACTAATTTGAGATTTTGTATTTGTCTATGTTTGTACCAATTTTCAGCGTTCTAGCGTTTATGGTTTCTGAGATATATGGAAAAATAAAATAAAAATTCAAAAGTTGATAACCCCTGACTGAAACAAAAATTCAAAATTCCGAGTATAAAAGTTTTGTAGGCCTGTAACTGTTTATATATTCTGAAATTTTAGGCTCTGTAAATTGAGCGGATCAAAAGTTATAAGGGGGGGACGGACACACAGACACACGAAATGTTCTACTCCGAATTCTGAGCAAATCCGTGTATGGAACATATATGCTGCGAAGCCTCTAAGTTGGTGTTTTTTGACTTCAAAGTTGGAAAAGCCGTGAAAAAAGTAGACCTCTCCATACAATTCTCGCGTATTCTGGCTTGATACATTGTCGATATGTTAAGAGAACAAAGTTCTCCTGAACAAATCGACAGTTGGATAAACTAGTTGCATGTAACACATGAGATCCAACTGTCGATAGCGATAGTATGTAAAGTTGAAGAATAAGAATCAAACTATAAACCCATAAATCCATATTATTGAAAATTTAAACACATGTTGGTATGTATGTCAAGATAGGACAGTATAGAGGTCAGTCCTTTGATCCTACCCAGAATATGAAAACAGCATGATGGTATGTATGTATGTTTGGAGATTAGTATCAAACTATTAAGTCTTCTTAGATATTGTGTGTAGGCTACTGCCATACAGATTGTATGAAGCAATGTCGTTACTAAATACAATTTTTATAAAAATTGTTATAAAAAACACACACACACACACACACGCACACGCACACACGCACACGCGCACGCGCACGCGCGCACACACACACACACACACACACACAAACACACACACACACACACAAAAGTCCACTACGCCATACAAAATTTTCCTTCGTACACGCATGTCGATTCATTCAGAGAATTGAATTCTCATGAACGAATCGACAGTTGGATTATGTTTGTCTGTAATTCTCAAGTCGAAAATTATGTTCAATTTCTCTCCTAGTTAAAAAAACCTGAAATCGATGGATGGTCTGCAGCAGTTAATACATTAGATATAATATAGGTACAAACAATGTTTATATTCGTAGAAAACTTTTGTGTCAATCAAATTTTATGGCAGAACATCTAACAACTCACGATATATCCCTTTCACGATGTTCACAACGGATGTTACATAATATAGCTGTTTAGTATCTGTATCGAACGAAAACATAGATCATGAAAACATACTGGTCACAAACTATTGATCACTTATAAGAAACATTGAATTATATTAAGAAAGCTTACCTTTAAATATACAAAATATAGTATATAATTTAAATATACAAGATACAAAATAATTGTAGGTAATATAAGCATATACATTATACATACATAGTAGACATACAAAATAAATATACGTTATTTGATTTCTAATAAATATTATCCAACTGTCGATTTGTTCAGGAGAACTTTGTTCTCTTAACATATCGACAATGTTTCAAGCCAGGATACGCGAGAATTGTATGCAGAGGTCTACTTTTTTCACGGCATTTCCAGCTTTGAAGTCAAAAAACACCAGCTTAGAGGCTTCGCAGCATATATGTTCCATAGACGGATTTACTCAGAATTCGGAGTAGAACATTTCGTGTGTCTGTGTGTCTGTGTGTGTGTGTGTGTGTGTGTCCGTCCCCCCCTTACAACTTTTGATCCGCTCAATTTGCAGAGCCCAAAATTTCAGAATATATACACAGTTATAGGCCTACAAAACTTTTATACTCAAAATTTTGAATTTTTGTTTCAGTCAGGGGTTATCAACTTTTGAATTTTTATTTTATTTTTCCATATATCTCAGAAACCATAAAAGTTAGAACGCTGAAAATTGGTACAAACATAGACAAATACAAAATCTCAAATAAGTTTTTTCAAAAAAATTCCAGGGTTTCTCAAACATTTTTTATTAAGAAAAGTATTTTTTTTATCATAAATTTATGAGTTTAACTGCCTATTTTTCCAAAACTTTTACAATTATCGAAAAAAGCCGAAACACCCCAACTAGATAATTTAATTTTCTATAAAAAATATTAGCATTGTATTAGAAGATCTCAATTTTTTTTAACAATTTTTTTAAAAATTGAACTTAGTGACGACATTGTTTCATACATTTTGTATGGCAGTCGCCTATACACAATATGTAAGAAGACTTAATAGTTTGATACTTCATCTTCAAACATACATACAAACCATCATGCTATTTTCATATTCTGGGTAGGAAAAAAGGACCTTCCTCCATACTATCCTATCTTGACATACATACCTTCATATGTTGTATAGAAAACAAAATATCTGACAATATTCAATAATTTGTATTTATGGGTTTATAGTTTGGTACATATTCTTCAACTATACATACTATCGCTATCGACAGTTGGATCTCACGTGTTACATGCAACTAGTATTTAAAAAAATCGACTTTATGTTCCTCCCATACAAAACGCCAATTTCATATGTAAGGACCTAATATTCACATTGTATTAGTACATCTCAACTTGTTTTAACAATTTTTTTAAAAATGTAATTAAGTGACGACATTGCTTCATACAATTTGTATGGCAGTCGCCTACAAACAATAACTAAGAAGACTTAATAGTTTGATACTAATCTCCAAACATACATACATATTTTATATCAGTGAAAAAAGGATTTATTTTAAATAAATATAAGTATTTAAAGACATTGAATGTATTCTAATTGGTTGTACATTCTTTCTATTCATCTTAATTAGGTACCTACTTGGCCTTTATACAAATAATTGTTTGTACAGTGATTTTTTCCTTTATTTATCATTAGGTGCATTGTTATTTTTATCACGTTAGTTACAACCAGTGATATTGGTTACAATTCCCTTCAAAATGCGAGTTTTTTTTTTTTTTTGCTTTATATGGCAATTCACCCTATTTATATGCCTTGGATGAAAATAGATATAAAAATGGAGAGTTAGGAGCAGTTTTAGGAGAATATAAAAAGTTCAAGATTAAGTTACAGTTCGATGTTGTGAGATTTTAGAAATTTTAACAACAAGACATAAATTTTTGAATTATTAAGAGATAACAGGTAGGAGATATTAATTGGAGACGTATGAACAGTGTCGATAAAGAATTGATACAGACCACTGATATTAGACCGGTTATTGCAATTAAAAAACATATGGTCAAGAGTCTCCTCCTCTAGACCACACTCACACATAGGGCTGCTAAATACATGAATTTTAAACAGGTGAGTAGCCACAATACAGTGAATGCGAGTTTACTCTACGATGTTATTGAATATTATAGTGTATGAATCATTTTCATATTTGAATTTATGAACGTGTGTAAATGATTGAAATAATATTGAAATGTAAGTGAAGTGACAGATCGATGTTATGGATAGCGCTAAGCGTTAGTGACACCTCTAATGCGAGCGTTACGGTATGGATACCTGCGAGGGATAGTATCCCTTTTACTATCACTACAAAATAAAATGAGAATTAGGTTTTCTATAATTTTAAGGATATGGATGCGTTATGGATTGCTAAAAACGATCGAGAATAGCGCCTCTGGTCTCTCTTCCACCAATTCACAATCACAGTCACTCGATTTACTCAATCTCAACACCCGTTCACAGTAAACCTTCATGGCGGTACTAATATTAACATTTTCGTTGATTCTCGTTTTAGCTTATTAAACCTCGCACTAAGTAAACCGTGTATTAGGCACTAATTCGTGGTTAACTCAGTTCGGACTAATAATGTAAAAATGTACATGGTCTAAGTAAACCATGGAATACGGAATGAGTTGAATTACCGCAATCATTTACGTTTAATCAAATATCCATAAATATGTTTATGATTTACTCACGGATGGACGTTCCTGTCAGGGTTTTATTAAACTATTTTAACTGTCCGTAAGTATGATGATAGTTAAATAATATCTTCTAAAAAGACTACAATGGATTTTTAATGGATCACAATGGATTTGTAATGGGTTATAATGGATTGTAATGGATAAAGTGGTGTTGTCATTGCGACACATAAACCGCGTTTTATTTTTTTGTGTTTTTAAACAATATCAAAAATTGTGATAATAACATAGAATACTATAAATATAGACTACTCATTCCCATACAATACCTCGCTGAAAAAGTGAAGCCGTTTTATTGGCCGGCTTGTGTCAATATATGTATGACTCTGCTGGTAGACATTGTTCGTATAGTACTTGATTACTGAATGCTCGTAGCAAAATGTTGACCAAATTAGTCAACTTAAAGCAGTCGCGTTTACTGCAGGCTAAAGACTATTCTATACTCTCATTATTCTATGGATAATAATAAGAAAAAAATACGTGGTTCCTTTGAATGGGCCTTTATAGCTATGGTACAAATAAAAAAGACAGAAATGAAAAAGAGCAGAATGCAGTTGCTTTACTAAGCAATGCAATCACCTCAAGCACGTTTGCATATAAATATCTATCAGTATTTTAGTTGAAATTTACGATGTTATCACGTAGATATCACCGAACGTTTTTGGCCATGAAAAAGGTAATCGATTGAGACATTCTAATTTATTAAATGGTTATAGGCATGTTTACCTTAGGGGTAAATAGGAAACTTGTATTGTGTTAAACAATTAATATTACACGTAGGTATAATAACATAACAATTTGTTATACCCACCTCGAATGTAATATTTATTTATAACCTAAGAAATTTCACCCATAAATAATTTATACGGGTCTACGATACGTCTTATAATAAATCAAATAATAATCATTAATGAACAATGTCTTCCCATACAAAACGGCGGATTTGTATAGAATTCCTAGTACATAACATACATAGGTACTAAACATACCTACCTAAAATGTGTTTCTAACTTTCACATCTAATTAAAATTAACCTAACCTAACCAAGCCTAAATTTCTCACGTAATTTAAATAATATAATGTGAGAGATTGTTGGCATGTTTAATATATAATTAGTTTATATGTTCCCACAAAAACTTTCGGAAGCATTATTTACTAAAACAAATTATATTTGGCATTGGCATTCATGTGCCAGGTTTTTAGATACATAATATATGAAGTTCGATTCTAGTCTCTGCTATTCTTTTCAGTACAGACTTCTAAATATGATAACTTGTTATACAGAGCAGATTGTGTTATTATTTGAAACAAGTAAATTGCATCAATAAACAATGATTCAAATTTTATCAGTAAAATTTTGATTGAAATTATATATTTTTAACAATTTTATGAAAATATAAAGGGAGCATGTAAACCTAAACACCCCAGTTTCAAATCAAATATCTCAAATATGTCAAACAGTGTTTCTAGAAAAGTAACATTAGTATTTACAACAATTTTCTATAGTGAAATTAATAAAATACTAGTTGCATGTAACACATGAGATCCAACTGTCGATAGCGATAGTATGTATGTATAGTTGAAGAATATGTACCAAACTATAAACCCATAAATACAAATAATTGAATATTTTCAGATATTTTGTTTTCTATACAACATATGTAGGTATGTATGTCAAGATAGGATAGTATGGAGGAAAATCCTTTTTTCCTACCCAGAATATGAAAATAGCATGATGGTATGTATGTTTGTTTGGAGATGAAGTATCAAACTATTAAGTCTTCTTACATATTGTGTATAGGCGACTGCCATACAAAATGTATGAAGCGATGTCGTCACTAAATTCAATTTTTAAAAAAATTGTTAAAAAAAAATTGAGATCTTCTACTACAATGTTAATATTTTTTATAGAAAATTAAATTATCTAGTTGGAGTGTTTCGGCTTTTCTCGATAATTGTAAAAGTTTTGGAAATATAGGCAGTTAAACTCATAAATTTATCATAAAAAAAATATTTTTCTTAATAAAAAATGTTTGAGAAACCCTGGAATTTTTTTGAAAAAACCAATTTGAGATTTTGTATTTTTCTATGTTTGTACCAATTTTCAGCGTTCTAGCGTTAATGGTTTCTGAGATATATGGAAAAATAAAATAAAAATTCAAAAGTTGATAACCCCTGACTGAAACAAAAATTCAAAATTCCGAGTATAAAAGTTTTGTAGGCCTGTAACTGTTTATATATTCTGAAATTTTAGGCTCTGTAAATTGAGCGGATCAAAAGTTATAAGGGGGGGACGGACACACAGACACACACACACACACACACACAGACACACGAAATGTTCTACTCCGAATTCTGAGTAAATCCGTGTATTGAACATATATGCTGCGAAGCCTCTAAGTTGGTGTTTTTTGACTTCAAAGTTGGAAAAGCCGTGAAAAAAGTAGACCTCTCCATACAATTCTCGCGTATTCTGGCTTGATACATTGTCGATATGTTAAGAGAACAAAGTTCTCCTGAACAAATCGACAGTTGGATTATTTTTACAGCATTTTTTAAAACTAGTTGCATGTAACACATGAGATCCAACTGTCGATAGCGATAGTATGTATAGTTGAAGAATATGTACCAAACTATAAACCCATAGATACAAATTATTGAATATTTTCAGATATTTTGTTTTCTATACAACATATGTAGGTATGTATGTCAAGATAGGATAGTATGGAAGAAGATCCTTTTTCCTACCCAGAATATGCAAATTGCATGATGGTATGTATGTATGTTTGGAGATGAAGTAACAAACTATTAACCCTTGGTGTGTTTGACCTTGTGCGCAAATTGCTTAATGGTCGTCTGCTTGGGTATATCGTTATCTCGACAGCCCGTATGGAGGTGTTTACATTTATATGAAAATTAATTAATTATGCTTCGGGACGAAATAAATTTGCGGTTATTATCTAAAGCTAGATAACTAACCAACCTTTTACAATATTTTTTATTGTGAACACATGTTTTATTTATTTTATATAGGCCACTGAATATAGAATTCAACTTGTAACAGTTCCCATCTCAATAAACGAGGAATTTTCAATATATGTTTTATTTCAATTCGCGATTTTTCATGTTTTCTACTTGGAGCGATAATAAAGCAATCATATGATACAAAGAAAATAAATACTTTAGAGGAAAATGAGTTATTATTTCCGATTTGAAAACTGCAAAAAAAATACGCATTTACGCCATTTTATACTTCGTCAAACTTGACTTTCAGATACTCGCAAGACGTAATTATTTGGTCTTGGATGTTAGAAATCACTTTTTTACACAAGTTAGTTATCGTATTTCGTAAATACCACATAAAAATTCACAATCTAAATTGAAAAATTGATTTTAGGGCAAATAAACTGAACATAACCCCATTTTAGTAGTACAATTTGATATTGCCTCTTGTAAATGACCTTGATGTAAATTCCCAACATATTGTATATCATTGGAAAGAAGAAAAAAATATCTATCATATGACGTAATAAATTTCTAACCAGTCAATAATAAAAAAGTGAACAAAAAAACATTTGTTTCGGTTGTCTTTGGTCTACTACTTGCGTATGTATTGGTAAAATTTGAAATTGGCGCACGTTTGGTATTGGTCAGCAATATTTCAAGATGGCGCTGGCACAATGCTCGTTCGCTATTGGACGGGCCTTACAGAAGGGACTCACAAACAATAGCGGCAGGGATTCACAACATATTTATTTTGATAAATAATTGAAATGAAACAAACAACTAGAAAAAATACTTTTATTTTGACAATATGTAAAATTTGTCAAAAATAAAATTCAATAGCACAAAAAGAACAAAATACAGTTGGCATTAAAAAAAAATTATAAATAAAATTTACGGGATAGACAAAAATTGTCAAAAAAAATTTACAACCCAAAATACAATTTACATATATTTTTTATAACCCGAGTTTACGGGATAGTAAAATGTGTAGATGACAACTATCTGTCAAAACAAAAAAAAAATTATAACCCATAAAGTTATACTTAGTTTATTGTAAAATACAAATGGTTGAATTTTTTTTTGTAAATATTTATTTTGACAGAATTACTTTAGAACTGTCAAAATAAAATACAAAAGCTACAAAATACAATTTAGATATTTTTTATATAACCCGAGTTAACGGGATAGTATAATGTGTAGATGACAACTATCTGTCAAAAACTGACAAAAAAAATAATTTTTATAACTCATAAAGTTATACTTAGTTTATTGTATAATACAAATGGTTGCTATTTTTTTTTTGCAAATATTTATTTTGACAGAATTACTTTAGAACTGTCAAAATAAAATACAAAAGCAACAAAATACAATTTACATATTTTTTTATAACCCGAGTTTACGGGATAGTCAAATGTGTAGATGACAACTATATGTCAAAAAAACTCTGACTGGTTGGTTGGAAGAAATTGCCGCTTGGCAATAAACCCGTCAGTGTAAAACTATTTGTATAAAAAGTTGAAATAAATAAATATATTAATAATAAAAACGGTGCCAAAAAATTTGGCTGGTTGGTTGGAAGAAATTGCCGCTTGGCAATAAACCCGTCAGTGTAAAACTATTTGTATAAAAAGTTGAAATAAATAAATAAATTAATAATAAAAACGGTGCCAAAAACTCTGGCTGGTTGGTTGGAAGAAATTGCCGCTTGGCAACAAACCCGCCAGTGTACAACTATTTGTACAAATAGTTGAAATAAATAAATAAATTAATTAATAATAAAAACGGTGCCAAAAAAAATAATAAAAATTGTTATGTAAAAAGTGAAAATAGAACAAAGAATATTTATTTGTCATGTAACTAAAATTTTGTATACAAGCTAAATAAATGTATACAAAATCAAAAACAATAAATATAACAAATATTGTGATATCCCTGCCTGGCCGTCTTTGTATACAGATAAGGAGCCGCCATCTTTGTTTGCATTTGTGTGTGTGTTGTTTGATGATGAATTTCTCGATTGCAAAATATTTTTATCACACCATTTGAATTTATTGTAAAAAACTTATTGGAATCTGTTGGATATTTGTTCACAACAAAATTATCTTCAAAATGAAATAAGTGGTTCACTCAAAGTACTCTTCTATACGTAGAAAACACTCGAACAAATTTGTACTACGCACTTCGTTTTTACCGTTTCAAATTTTTAACAAGATTTTTTCGATAATTATGACACAAAATTACAATTTTTATTTACGCACTCACTTTATTTTAGTAAATAGTAACGAAATATAACAATAACTTATATTTTCTAGTTATTTACGTCTTTCTTTTCCACAAAAACAAAACTTCGACTCGCAGTACAAAACATTCAAACTTGGTCGAACTTCAACGGTATTGAATGACGAATTAGTCGCATATTTTGACCGGATGTTTTTTGTTTATGGTAAAATAATTCATTAGGATTAGATTCAAGCGAATCTAAAACTTATTTACTGCTTGCATAATATTTAAAATTGAAAAAAATAAACACAATACCTCTTGGTACGGATCCGTACCGTAAGCACACGACGGGGTATAATTTCCTTGGTACGGATCCGTACCGTGAGCACACGAGAGGTTAAGTCTTCTCACATATTGTGTATAGGCGACTGCCATACAAAATGTATGAAGCGATGTCGTCACTAAATTCAATTTTTAAAAAAATTGTTAAAAAAAAATCGAGATCTTCTACTACAATGTTAATATTTTTTATAGAAAATTAAATTATCTAGTTGGGGTGTTTCGGCTTTTTTCGATAATTGTAAAAGTTTTGGAAATATAGGCAGTTAAACTCATAAATTTATCATAAAAAAAATATTTTTCTTAATAAAAAATGTTTGAGAAACCCTGGAATTTTTTTGAAAAAACTAATTTGAGATTTTGTGTTTGTCTATGTTTGTACCAATTTTCAGCGTTCTACCGTTTATGGTTTCTGAGATATATGGAAAAATAAAATAAAAATTCAAAAGTTGATAACCCCTGACTGAAACAAAAATTCAAAATTCCGAGTATAAAAGTTTTGTAGGCCTGTAACTGTTTATATATTCTGAAATTTTAGGCTCTGTAAATTGAGCGGATCAAAAGTTATAAGGGGGGGACGGACACACAGACACACACACACACACACACACAGACACACGAAATGTTCTACTCCGAATTCTGAGTAAATCCGTGTATTGAACATATATGCTGCGAAGCCTCTAAGTTGGTGTTTTTTGACTTCAAAGTTGGAAAAGCCGTGAAAAAAGTAGACCTCTCCATACAATTCTCGCGTATTCTGGCTTGATACATTGTCGATATGTTAAGAGAACAAAGTTCTCCTGAACAAATCGACAGTTGGAATACTTTGTATTCATTTTATTGAATGGATTATCCATGTGTTTTGTGAAAGACACATTGTCAGAATAATACTCTAAAAGACTGAAACTAGAGGTTATAACCAAATGTTTTGTGGCTACTGATCGTTTCGCTTACAATTTCTTGTAGAGGTTGATCACATAAGCTGTACTTGGTAATTTAACAAAGCTTAGTTTTTCGATGTTGTATAAATGATGAACAAGAAGAATTTCGATCCTCTACAAACAACTTAGGTGATGCAAGGAGTTAAGTACTATTTTAACTATGTTTTTTTTCTCTAAACTTAATGTAGATATTTATGTACTAACAATAATAATAGTTTTTTGATGGACAATGGATATACATATTATACAAAGAATCACGAGATAGAGGCTCATCAGCAACAGCTATCTATCACAATGTAGTACCTACTCGGGAAGATGGAAGAACAAAATAAAGTATCACAATAATAATATTGGGAGTTTTATAACTTTTCAATAACATATCAACAGAAAAATACATATTTTATACTTTTATAATTTTCGCCAAATATCTTCAACAGGCTTTCGGTTGCGCATAGCGCAAATTTATGTTTTTTTGCTTCGTTGGTTTACGTGCAAATCGCCCCCCTTCTCGGCTAAAAGTTCGTTCAAGTTATTTACTATACTTAATCCACTCTCAACAGTAGAATACAGTATTCCTTATATGACCAAGCTTATTCTAAGAGACACTGGTTGTGTTTTATAATTAGTTATGTTAGTCAATGGTAAGATTGCATAGGTACACCCGATACAAGATAAAATCAAACGACACCCATCAGATATTATCATCCATCCGATCTTCATATGTGTTTCAGTCGGCAATTCCTATCAAAGAATTGGATCATCATCTGGGGTACATTTGAAAACATTATATATTATTTCAAATAAAAAGAAAAATTGAGGCCTCAAATTAAATTTGTTAAACAAAAAGACGCATACCTACCTTAATTCTTATCATACTTTAGTTGCACGCAAGATGTATTTTTCGGATGAATTATTGTAATCAAAATGCCTTCTTGTGCGATGAAAACATGTATAAAATACGGTGACAAGAAAATTATTCGAAAAACAATTATTCGAATGCTCAATTTTACGAATGGCAATTATTCGAATCACATTTTTTCGAAAAACAATTTTCCGAACACACAATTATCAGAATTTACAATTGTTCGAATTTTTATGACGTCATGTTGGTAGTATTGTGAGAGGAATAACCCATAGATTTTTATTATAATATACTAGATGTCGTAGTTAGCAAATTTTGTATGAATCGAAGTGAGGCATTTTTCCGGGGGATTTTTGACGTTTTAGTTTTAACGTAATTGTATTCGGATTATTTTGTCGTAAAAAACACTTTGTTAATTTAGATTTAGAGGAAAGTTATTTAGGATGTGTTGAAATGTAAGGAAAACTGAAATATGTTGCCAACCATAACGTCAAACGCGCGATATTCCATGACTCACTTTTTGCACGGAGAACTACATCTACATAGTATAATAAAAATCTATGGAATAAACAACATGGCGACGCACCGCTCTGTCAGATATCCTAGGATGTACACCGATTTTTTAAACCTAAACCTATAAAACATTGGTAAAAATAGGTTGGTTAGGTTTGTCTGTAGATATAATTGCGACTGGCGTGAGCCAGTTACATTATATATAAAAAAAGTAACTATAATATTAAAATAAAATAACTAAATTGGTGTGAATACTAGATAAACTGTCTGTACATGATGTGTCAAAATCAAAAACTGGTGTACAAACTAGGCTATCCCGCGCTGTCAAACATCAGTTATTAAAAATGTGCAAACATACGTACCCAACAATAATACAAGTAATAATAGTCTTCATCGAATATATTTTACTGGCAACAAATATGTCAAAGAAGGCAACATAATGACACAAAAATATATTAAAATCGGTCAATTGGTTTTCCAACAAATGTTAGTTCGAATAATTTGCTTTCGGACAATTGTCATTCTGATAACTGATTTTCGAAAAATTGTTATTCGTACAATTGCGCATTTTTTTTTAATTTTTTTTTTTATTTGTAACATAAGAAATAATATACAGGTACACATCAAAGTTTAACAATACAATATTTTTACAAAAAAAAAAGATCCTTAAGAACTAGATGCGGAATGTAAACTGCTTCACTAGGTTAAAAACCTGTTCTGAAGCAGCTTATAATTATATAGGTATATTGTTTAGGTGTGCGTGTGTGTCATTGTATGTTAACGTAGAGTTGTTTATTTATCACTGTCTTGTCTGTTTTTTTTATCCACTTCTTTAATCCACATTTAAAGCTGTTTATATTTGTATTTTTCTTCAATTCAATTGGAAGCAAATTGAAAATTTTTACTCCAAGGAAATGAAAATTTCTTTGTCCATAAGTCGATTTGGTTCTCGGTATCTGTATATTTGCTTGTCTAGTCTGTCTAGTCTGATGTGTAGTTTGGGTCGATTGGAAGTCGTTAAGGTGTGAATAGATATAAGTGCAATGTTTTTAGCATATAACTGTGGTATGTGCATTCGAACAATTGTGTTTCGAAGAATTTTCATGTAATCATAAAATACATTAGAACTGTGAAGGACTGTCCAGATATATAATTTAATGATGCATATTTATTCCATAATTGATATATTGATATGGATTTGCCGAAATTTTTTTTTATTTTGAATAATCATCATCATCTTCATTTGACAGCCCTGGGTGGGCCTTGGCTGAATCCAGGAGTCTCCTCCATTCCCTTCAATCCGTTGCCTTTGTTCTCCAGTTTCTAATATTTATTGTAGAAGCATCGGCATCGACACTGTCCATCCATGGAGTCCTTGGTCTTCCTGGTCTCCTTCTACCTTGTGGCACAGAAAGTGTGAGGCGTTTTGTGGAGTTGTCGTCGCCCATTCGGATTATGTGACCAGCCCATCTTAAGCGTCCTATCTTGATGGAACTGATCACATCGGGCTCTTCATAGGCCTCGTATAGTTCCCTGTTGTATCGACGACGCCAACCATTATTCTCTTTTATTTTGAATAAACAAGACAGAAATACGCTGCCACTGTGGCCGCTGTCAGAATATTTACAAAAATTACCTTGTGAAGACGTCGGTGACATCACGAGCCTAAAACAATATACTACTTTAACTGATTGAAATAGAATTTACATTTTGTACCTCAAGTCATATTTGCTTTAGACAGCAGCACATGCGATACAGAGGGAATTTGCTTTCTCGGGAGTAAAAGAGAAAATAAGTCTGCAGTGTGTCTAAATATTAATTGTGGTATTATTTCTTTCTTACTAATGTATTTCGCTATTCCTTGCTCTTTCTTGGTGATTTTGTAAGAATTCCTTTGACTGTACTATTTTTTTCTCTCATATAACGTGTCTATATATATATATATATATATATATATATATATATATATATATATATATATATATATATATATATATATATATATATATATATATATATATATATATATATATATATATATATATATATATATATATATATATATATATATATATATATATATATATATATATATATATATATATATATATATATATATATATAATGTCTCTCAATACGGGTGTAAGTATTAAAAAACTGTTCTTACCTGAGGGGGTGAGGCTGTGGCAGGCCTCTCTGCCTCATCCTGCTGCTGAGGCTGTGCCCCACTCGCCTCCTGCAGCTGCTGCTGGTAGCGCCTCTCCTCCTGCTGCTTGCGCTGCCGAGCCCTTTCCACTGCTGCATTCACCTCCATGGAACGCTGCTTTTGTCGCATCGCCCACAACTATAAACAACGACATTAAATTTAAATTATGCTACCGGTGTATATATTCACTGTGCAGGTTGAAATGTAGACTTTCAAAATACTCCATCAGATAATATTCTAATCTTCATATGTGTTTCAGTCGGCAATTCCTATCAAAGAATTGGATCATCATTTGGAGAATGTAATTTATTTGTCAGAAAACATCTAACAATTCAAAATGGGTGGTGGCAGAGTGGTAAGTGTGCCGGGTTAGTAATTCAGTGGTCGCGAGTTCGAATCCTCCCATGACCGATTTCGTTGACCTATATATAGCACAAGCATTGAATTTTAGTTTAGGCGATTTATCCTTAGTCATGAATTCAAGGAAGATATATTGTTTCAAAGTTGATCGATTTCCAACACATTTTCACTTTAAAAAATGAGGGTTTTGTAGAGTAAGATTGACTTTTTTTTAAATTTATTTATTATTAACAATACAATAAAGAAGTTACAAATACAATTACATACTAGAGCTAGAAGTTAGAGCGGTGATAGCCCAGCGGTAATATCGTCGCCTCACATGCTTGAGGTCGACGGTTCGAATCCGGGCGGGGCACGCACCTCTGGATTTTTAAAAAATCTATGTGCGGATTTATATCACTAGCTATGTGTAGCCATGATCCAATTTGTCTGGTTCCCCATCCTAAGGGTTACGAAGGTCAGATGGCAGTCGCTTCAATGTAATAACCAGACTCGCCAATTCCAGGATCATGGTCAAAGCATACCCCGATAGAAACAGGACAAAAGCGCTAAGGGGAAAGAAGACTACAGCTAGAATTTAAGTGTACATATGTGTGTGTATGTGTATTATTTATTGATAAGTATTGTAATTGATAGTAACAGTTGTGTGACATAGATAATACATTATGTATATAGTTCTTGAATTAAATTATACATTAAATAATCATTGAGAAAATAATGTGAAATATAATTATATTTGATTGGGTGTAATTATGTTATTGATTTGATCTGAACTGGTGTTATATATCCATGCTGTTGTGTTTTTGGTATTTTTGTGACCTTGCCCCCAAGTCAAATTGAAAACGCTGTTCGTTATCGCCAAGCGCTAATTTTTTTTGTATGGGATTTGACGTTTGTTGTTTGTTATTGTAGAAAAAATTTCTACAACAAACGTCAAATCACATACAAAAAAAAAAATAGCGCTTGGCGATAACGAACAGCGTTTTCAATTTGACTTGGGGGCAATGTGTTTTGTGGTAACAGTTTTAGTTAGGTTGTTAGGCAATTATGTAGTTTGATGGCATAGTATTAATATTTCAATACATTGAGACATTCATATATTTTTCTGAATTGTTTCTTGAAAATGTGTCTCCGTAAGATTACCTCGTCATCTTCCATGTTCTTTGCCAGCAGTGGCGGCTCTCGGGGTCTCTGTTCCCTGTCTTTGTCCGCTTGCTGCTGCTGTTGCTGCTGAGCTTGAAGCTGCTGCTGCTGCTGTCTCTTGCTGGGGGCGGGACTGTCCTTTGTGGGACTCTCGTCATCAGAGAAGGACAGCTTTTGACTAGAAATTCACAAAATACATTTATTAATAACACAATAACAATTTTATCATTACAATAGATAGTGTTGATACAATTGTTATTACGATCTATGAGTTGCGACCATTTATGTCCATTTATGGTATTAATAACTAAGAGGCTTCCAAAATATTTTATTTACACTGATCAGATATCCTTCAAAATCTAACAGGATCAAAGCGAATATGAGATATAAGCAAAAAAAAAAAAACTAAAAAATTGCGAATTCACAACTCTTCACCACATATCCCTTTGGGGTAGTGAGGAGTAAAAATAATGATATGTCGATGGAGTGAAATGGCTCTGTAGTAATTAACATACATAAGAGTTTTGGATTCCATCCGATATTATTGCATTCATCTTTAGCATTACATTTCATATTGAAACAAATGCGGCTTTCATATTGAATGCTTATTATTAGAAAATAAAAAGTAAATTAGTCGCTAGTTCAAATCCTGCGTCGATCAATTTGGTTCTCTTATAGCACAAGCATTATTCATTTTAAAAAAATAAAAAATTAATATATATTTACTTGTAGTCAATATCATCGTGGGTAGCCCATCCGGCGTCCCTGGCTATCTCGTCCATGCTGTTCAGCTCTTCCTCACGTATGATGGGACGCTGAACCAATTTGTCTATGGTGGGCACTTCACGCATGCGCTGAAAACGTAAAACACACAACGTTACACCGTGACAATAGATACACCATCTATAATGGATATAATTAATATTTCGATTCAGAAAAATAAATAGATGCTTCAGATCTGTATCAGTCGGCAATTCCTATCAAAGAAAATGGTTCATCACATCAAGTGTACTTATACTTATTTGTTCAACCCCATCCAAAGCTCTGAGCTCACTATAAAGTACCTACTATTACATTCATACCTTCTAGTGCTTTTTTCATAAAGATGGCTACGTAGGGGACACCAGCCATTAAGATTTGAGTACATTATACTATTAAGTGGACTTCATGGCGTTGGTGAGTGTTTGCAAACTGCTCAGAAAAATATCAATTCATATCTTATAAGATCCGGGTTGTAAGAATGTGGAAACACAGAAATCGGAGAATTTTCGTAAAAGTTATTTCTGATAAATCTGCACAAAGAATTGGCGATATGGCAACATTATTAATTTTTATTATAATATACTAGATGACGTAGTTAGCAAATTTTGTATGAATCGAAGTGAGGCTTTTTTTCGCGGGATTTGGTTGGCAGACCACATCGTTTTTCTATAAAGAATAACGACTAATGTCAATTTTATTCGGATTTATTTGTCGAAAAAAAAAAACCACTTTTTTTATAAAGATTTAGAAATGTGAGGAAAACTGCAATATGTTGCCAATCAAAATGTCAAACGCGCGATATTCTATGACTCATTTTCTGCACGGAGTACTACATCTAGTATATTATATGAAAATCTATGGTCATACCACATATCATCAACAAGATAGATTTAAGTAAATGAGACATGTATGTATATATTTACCTGTGGCCCCCTGTTAGGTGGGGGGTGGTGTCGGGAAGGCGGCGGTGGTCCCCCTCCCCCTCCCCCAAACACGGGCGGGTACCCCCCGGGCCCGCCCGCACCTGTACTACCTTTGCACATCTGTAACAATAACATCAATAAATTCACATTGTCATATCTCCACACTTGACAATTTTCAAAACTTCATTTTGAAGTATAATGGATATTTAAAAGGCATACAATATACCGGCCGTAATCCGACAAATGTTTTACATAACAGTGTCCCATTATCCAATTTAGCAGACTATAGGGTGCTGCAACTGATTCTTTGTAGTACAGAATTTGTGATAAAGGAGGCGACGTAATCTGACAAATTACGATAACAGTGATATGTATAAAATCAAATGAACAAGTAGCAACCTGTTCATTCATAAATTGTCACATCTAAGTACATTCAGAAGAGGCATATCAGATAAGACAAGTGCCGGATTACTGATGATATACTGAATAAGAAGGTGAGTTTTATAGTAGAGCTTATTGTGGAAATGTGTGTTCCCCCCTTATAACTTTTGATCCGCTCAATTCACAAAGCCCCAAAATTTCAGAATATATAGATAGTTATAGGCCTACAAAACTTATATACTCAGAATTTTGAATTTTTGTTTCAGTCATGGGTTATCAACTTTAGAATTTTTACTTTATTTTTCCATATATCTCAAAAACCATATAAGCTAGAACGCTGAAAATTGGTATTAATATTGTCAATTATTTTTATGATAAATTTATGTTTTTAAAAATATTGAAATAAGCCGAAACACCCCAACTAGATAATTTAATTTGTTATAAGTAGTACAACTCAAACTTTTTTTAACAATTATTATAAAAATTGAATTTAGTGACGACATCGTTTCATACAATTTGTAAGGTAGTACACACTACACAATATCTCACTCAATAGTTTGATACATTCTTAATCAACAAACATACATACATACCATCATGCTGTTTTAATGTTCTGTGTAGGAAAAAACTGACCACCATACTATCCTATCCTGACATAAATCTAAAGTAATAAAGCAATCAAAATGTTAGTGTATGTGTGTGTGTGTGTGTTTGTCTCACGCCTTCTGAAAAACCAAGAGCATCTAAAAATCTAATTTATGTGCGAACGTGTACCTGTATACCTGATGCAGTGTCACGCTAAAAATAATGCGATAAAAATGCTGAATTTTAAAAATATTTCAATAATTATTTTTTTCATACAAAATTTTCCAAGTCGTATCTGTCAAAAAAGTGTACATTTTGCACGCATATATCTGTTAGTTTAAAAGTTAGAAGTACGTATTTACACGAAAAAAATTTACTTTCAAGTATAACTTAGCGTTTAAGTGAAAAACATGGTGAATATTTTGTATAATTATAATGTTTAACTTATTTTTAAAGTAAGCGTTTTGTACATAAATGCCGCCATTTTAATATCTTTTCATACAATATTTCATTTTCCTACCGAATGAATATGTTCTTGAAAATAATAAACCTTTGAAATAAATATAAATATGAAATAATAAAATGAAACACAAGACATTACAGCAAGTTTTAAGACGTATATTGTAAAAGTCTGTTAATTATTAGTAAAGATATGGGCATAATAAAATTGCATAATTTGTATATAATATTTGATATTTCGGACAATTTTCATTTTTATGGCATCGAACAAACCAATGTAGGTACCTACATATTCAAAAAATGTATCCGAACCATTCGATATTACTTACGTGTTCGAATCGTTTCCATGGCTACAGAAAGAATGTGATATTCAAATAAAATTTGTTAGGAATCGGATTTATTTAGAAGGTTGTTGTAGGTAGGTACCTACCTAATACTATTTACTTACAAATCAACAATAATATACCTATACTGATTTCCTATAGGAAAATTATTTTATTTATTTATTTATCAACCGTTTGTCCGATTATAATGAAACTTTGGTGAATTGTCGAGCGTATGCCCAGGATGGTTTTTGGATTTAAACTTTTTTCTTATTCTTCTTCTTCTTCGTGTATTTGGTCGTTTTACCTATGAAGGGGGAGTATCCTGGGAAAAGAAGGTCCGACTGTCCCTCCATCTCTTCACAGGTCTTCCAGGACGGGTTCTGCATATAAACTTTTTTCTTCTTTTTCTTCAACGTGTACTTGGTCATCTTACCTATGAAGATGAACTATCCTGGGATATGAAGGTCCAATTTTCCTTCCATCTCTTCGCAGGTTTCTGGATTTAAACTTTTTTCTTCTTCTTCTTCATCGTCTATTTGGTCATTTTACCTTTGAAGGTGGACTAACCTGGGAGAAGAATGTCCAATTTTCCTTCCATCTCTTCGCAGGTATCTGGATTTAAACTTATTTCTTCTTCTTCTTCTTCATCGTGTATTTTTGGTCATTTTACCTATGAAGTTGGAGAATCCTGGGAGAAGAAGGTCCAACTGTCCTTCCATCTCTTCGCAGGTATCTGGGTTTAAACTATTTTCTTCTTCTTCGTGTATTTAGTCATTTTACCTATTAAGTAGAGCATCCTGGGAAAATAATGTTCTTTCATCTCTTCGCGGTTCTTCCAGGATGGTTTCTGGATTTAAACTTTTCTTAACCGACTGATGGGACGGGATGTAATGAAGGGAAGGGATGCACTAAAGGGCCTGAAGGGACGGGAGGTATAAAACTGCCTGAAGGGACGGAAGGTAGTGAAGGGTCTGATGGGAAGGGACGTAATGAGGGATTAAAGGGACGGGAGGTACTGAAGGGCCTGAAGCGGCGGGTCCTGGAGTCTAATTCTGTTTCTTCTTAATTTTATGTAGACCTTTAGGGCAGTTTTTATACAAACTATTTCCTATTGTCTAATTCATCTTCTTCTTCTTTTATGTATACATTTGGGTCATTTTTTTATAAAAATTATTTCCTTTAGTCTAATTATTATTCTTCTTCATTTAAGTACGTAGACTTTTGGGAGAGTTTTAATACAAACTATTTCCAATAGTCTTATTCATTTTCTTTTATGTAGACCTTTTGGTCAGTATTTATACAAACTATTTCCAATAGTCTAAATATTCTTCTTCTTCTTTTTTGTAGACCTTTGGGTGAGCTTTTATACAATCTATTTCCAATAGTCTAATTCTTCTATTAGGTATATGTATTTTTACTTATTTTATGTAGACCATTGGAATAGTTTTTTATACAAACTGTTTCTTATAGTCTTATACTTATTTTTCTCTTTTTTATTTAGTCTTTTGGGTTAGTTTTAAGTCTAATAGTCTATTGTGCAGAAATATTATTAACGATATGCACACTTGATGAAAATACATATGAAATGAATGGGATATGGGATGTGACGATATAACCTGCACTAGAATCTTTTCAATACTTTTGTTTAATTAAATTTAAACCATTTATATCATCCTATTTTGAATAATTTTCAACACCTAATATTTAAAGAATGGGGGTTGTGGCCATTACTGAACTCTTCACAACATTTATATTCAAATTAAAAACTATTTACTATAGTTCAAGTCTTCTTCTTCTTCGTTAATGAAGACTTTCAGTCAAATTGAGCAAAAATATAATGCACACTTGATGAAAAAATATAAAAACGAATGGGATGTGACCAATACTAGATCTTTTCAGTACCTACGTTTGTTTAATCAAATTTTAACCACATCCCAACATCCAAAATTACTAAATTTTCAATAGGTACACATTACAATTTGTTTTCGATGATAATATTTAAAAATGGGGGTTGTGGCCAAACCAATCTCTTTACAACGTTGATAAACAGTCATATTTAAAACCATTACGCATAGTCCATGCGAGCAGAAATTGTATAAATATTATACTTCATTCACACTTTATAGCAATATATAAAAAAGAATGGGTTGTGGCCATCACTTGAACATTTTACAATACTTAAACTCAATCAAATTTCAAACCACTTTTCATAGTCTGATATTGCAAAATAATTGGGTGACAATATTATAAAAACGATTGCTTTTTCTTTCACAATTTTACATTCTTGGCCAACGGCGGGACATAAAAGCTAGTACTTAATAAAATAATGTTTTATATAGAAAACATAATATCTTAGGATCTCATTTGTTACATGCAACTAGTTAATACAAATAACTTGTCGTTGGAGTGAAATGGTTCTTTAGTAATTGATATACATAAGAGTTTTGGATTCCATCCGATATTATTGCATTCATCTTTAGCATTACATTTCATATTGAAACAAATGCGGCTTTCATATTGAATGCTTATTATCAAAGCTAAATCACACTGACAAATACATTATGAAAATGAAAGGTTTATAAAAATGAACAAGAGAAAATGTGTAATAAGGATTTCATCAAAGATTTACATGTTACAGTTTCGGGCAAATGACTTGAGAATTTTGTTGTGGAGGAGGATGGTTGGCACAGATATCAACCAAGCAATGAGGATGTCTGGCACAGATATCAACCAAGCAATGAGGAGGATGTCTGGCACAGATATCAACCAAGCAAAAATGAGGATGGTTGGAACAGATATCAACCAAGCAAAATGGAGAATGGTTGGCACAGATATCAACCAAGTAAAGATGAGAATGGTTGGCACAGATATCAACCAAGCAATGAGGATGTCTGGCACAGATATCAACCAAGCAAAAATGAGAATGGCTGGCACAGATATCAACCAAGTAAAGATGAGGATGGTTGGCACAGATATCAACCAAGTAAAAAAAACACAAATTTCCACTTTACATAGCCGTGATCTCTCAATTTATTTGCAGATAACTAAAACAATTTTTTTTTAAGACCAAATTTGGGTAGATGGGTTTTTTAAATCTTATTTATTTAATCAATTCATGTACAATAAAGTGTACATTGAAGTGTTTATTGCCATAAGGCAATTTCTTCCAACCAACCAAAGCAACGTGAGGTCATACTGTAGTGATAGGCACATTAAATTTATAAAAAAAAAACAGCGTCAAATTATCTTAGGCCAGCAAAGAAGATTATGCTAAGTAGAAACATGAAATAAATTTATTTAAATTCATTTCTCACGCAAATATTGCTTCTCTGTGCTGGAAACACTGGTAAGTTGGAAGAAATTGACATACGGCAATAAACTCGCCACTTGCGCAGGGTGCGAGGAAGTGTTTATTATTATGACCATATTTTCTAAGATTGTTGTAAACAAAGCATATGCATACATCAAGTAAAGTTTATCAGCATCCAGATAAGAGACGTCAGCAAAAAACTCTTTAAGTGCAAAAATGCATGTTTTTATTTTGAGAATATGCTGCTCTATATGAATCCATGGTTCAAGTGCACCATTTGAACTTACGATGGATCTGGACCAGGCTAGAAATAATCTATAGTCTTGTCATGCATGCTCATACTGGGGATGTGCAGCATATGGAATGTACACTCTTGAGAACTACCCCTCAAATAAATATTATGATATAAAATAATGCATGATGGCACATATGACTTACAAATGAGGGCAGGGGTACAGTCCGTGCGTGCGCAAGGGCAGAGCGGGGGTCTGAGGCGGGCGCGGGGACGTCGGCCGCTCCAGCGCGGGACCCCCCTCCTAGCCAACTTCCTTCCGCTGAAAAACAACATATTACAACTTATGAATAACATGTTATATTGATTAGTGATTTAAGTATGTTTATTTATAATATATTATATAAACAAGATTTAACATAAGGCAATCATGCACACAAAAATGCGGGTATACTAATTACTTGCTCGGGCACATACATACAAAAGAAAGAAAAAGAAGTATAAAAATGAACCATAAACTTCTGGCCCGAATTATAGATTCTTTCGCCAGCTTGAGACTGATCTTGAGTACGCATTCTCGGCCAAAATGGTATTAAAGATACAAACGTCACTGAGCTTGATCTCAGGGCCGGTCTCGAAATGTATAGAAGAGTTGAGATTGCTTCTAGACAGCTATCCCGCTGTCTTTAGCACAGTCTCAAAAAAGGAAAGGAGACAGACTTTTAATACATGATCTCAAGGTGGTCTTGAGAATGATTCTATAATTTGGACCCTAGACTTACAAGCATTGTGCTCCTGAGCAACATTCAAGTGATTATTATATTATACTTCTTTAGTTACAATCCTAGGGATTGGTTGGTAGTGATGTAATGCTTTATTTCTCCATTTTACTTTATCATTACCTCTTTAACAGGGGGTGCGATTCATGGCAAGGATGCCTTATCTCCTATTATATTTACAAATTAAACAATATGGCAATCCTGACAACCAGAGATTCTGCCATCAAGTTGTTTTCTCTGACACAGTTCCTGAATATATTTTGGTACTAGGTAATTCAAAGCACTAAACAGAAAATCTTTTTATCTGTATATTTTATTTTAAAGTAGCTTAATTAATTCTACATGTTAATGATTTTAATACACTACACGAGTTGAATTTTTCAGTTATAGTAACTCCATCAGATATTATATTCCGATCTTCATTTGTGTTTCAGTCGGCAATTCCTATCAAAGAATTGGATCATCACATGGAGTACCTATTTATAACTGACATCGACTTATGTTTTACAGGAATATTAAAATGTTCCTGTAAAACATATATACCAACAAAATGGTTCTCAATATGGTATAAATATTTATAATTCAAGAAGTTTCAATATATTTTATTTCGTATTGCTTCTCAGGCACAGATATAGTTTCCAGTAAATAACTTGAGCACTTTTATCATGGTGTGGACATCTTGAGCATTTTCGTCGTGGAGGGGGGTGGTTTACACATACACCGACAAAGCAAAAAGGAACAAATTTGTGATCTGCGCATCCACGGGTTCAAGTTGCTTTACGATAACTATACCAAGAAAAAAAAACACATTTGCGCCCTGTACACCCATAAAACACACATTTGCGCTCTGTACACAAAGAAAAAAAAAACACATTTGCATCCTGTAAAAAAAAAACACATTTGCGCCCTGTACACCCATAAAACACACATTTGCATCCTGTACAAAAAAAAAACACATTTGCGCCTTGTACACCCATAAAACACACATTTGCGGTCTGTAAAAAACACGTTTGCGCCCTGTACAAAAAAAAACCACACATTAGCGCCCTGTACACTCAAAAAAACACATTTGCACCCTGTACAAAAATCACATTTGTGCCCTGTACAAAAAAAAACACATTTGCGCCCTGTACAAAAAAAAAACACATTTGCGCCCTGAACACCCTACATGACATACTCAAGAAGTTAGCCTCTAACATGTCAAATATTATTCAACAAGCACTCAATAACATGTTGCTGCTTATGAAAGCAGTCTTATTTACTATTTGACTACAGTCCGGTACTTAAGAACCTGTAGTACGGCTTATTCCATATGAAATTAACACAGGGTATAAACCTGACTACCTCAGAATCTGATCAAACGGTTTCAAAATTCTCTTCTGTGTCGAGTCAGATATCTAACCAGCAAAGTAAGTATAGACAGAGTGAAATAATAACTATGGTTGACTCACTCTGCGGTCGCAGGCTGGGCTGATGCTGCTGGGCCTGCTGCGGTTGTGGGGCCCCATCCAGCGAGGGGAACTCCTGCTGGAACTGTGCCGTGCGGTGTGGGGGCAGAGCGGCCCAGCCCCCCTGGAAGCCACCCGCATGCGGATGGGACTGAAAATTAACAAAAGAGTACACTTTCAATACTATAAACAAATTATACATATGTCAGAATAATTGCAGTAGTCTCTAAAATCTCAACACCTACCCAAATTATACCGTTTCATTTTTCCAAATAAAAGGTTTTTTTTTGTAACAAAGAATTTTTTTAATTATGCAAAATACGAAAACTCTATTCATACTGACTATGCGGCACTGCGTAACGGCAATTGCTTAGAGATGGGGGGGTTGTTTGGATTATAGAGGTTCAGATTATCAAGAATTAACTGTAGTTGTGTGAATAATAACTTACAAATAATGTAGTTTGTTTTGTCATACTTTTTAATCTAGTCGGTTGGAAGAAATTGCCTTATGGCAATAAGCCCGCCAGTGTCCATTGCATTTATTTATATTATGTACAAAAATATAAATGAACAATCAATCATTTAATTGAATGTGGCGCATACTAATCGTTTGATTAAATCTGGTGCATACTACCGTTTTAATTGATGGTGGCGCACACTACTAAATTAATTGTGGCGCATATTACCCTCTTAATTGAATGTGGTGCATACTCTTTTAATTGAATGTGGTGCATACTCTTTTAATTGAATGTGGTGCATACTACCCATTTAATTGAATGTGGGGCTTACTACTCTTTCAATTAATTGTGGAGCAACTACCCCTTTAATTAAATGTGGCGCATATTACTCTTTTTCCATTTTAAAAATGAATGATAACATTTAAGTAGTTTGTCGATGGAGTGAAATGGCTCTTTAGTAATTAAGATACACAGAGTTTTGGATTCCATCCGATATTATTGCATTCATCTTTAGCATTACATTTCATATTGAAAAGGATGCGGCTTTCATATTGAATGCTCACTTACAACATAACAGATTCACCATACTGAATTCAAGAAATTTCTCATGATAATATTGATATTGTTGTCAAATATTAATCTAACAAGCACCCAATAACAAGTTGCCACATTCTGGAGACTTACAATATTAATCGTCTCACAGATCCAGACTGAAAACACAATTAAATACCGTGACTCCATCGATACTGTGACTCAACCTTTGACTAAAGAGTAAGATACCTAACCAACTGAGCCACGAAAGTCCACATATCATTGTGGACTTTCGTGTCATTTCAAGTATAAAGATTGTGACTTTCATTATTTCCAAACCAAATTCTCAAGTTTCATCGTCATCCTCCATAGATGGTGTTAGTGATTCACCTTATTTTCAAGTGATGTCAAAATACCTCACACCACATACGTGTGCGAAGTATTAAATAATGGTTTATAATTATGGCCCTTAGTCTTACCGATGTATTCTGTTGCTGTGGTGGGCATATCTGATGATGGTGATGCTGCTGCTGTTGTTGTTGTTGTTGCTGCTGCTGCTGCTGTTGTTGTTGTTGTTGTTGTTGCTGCTGCTGTTGGTGTTGCTGCTGATGTGCGGGCGGTGGCCCGGGTTGCGGGGGCCCCTCTGCTGCAGCAGGGGGGGCCTGCCCGACTGGCGCCTGCTGTGGTGGCGGTTGTGCTGGCGCCTGACCCGACGGGAATCCTGGAGCGCTGAAACATTTAAATGAAAAATTATATTTTTTTATTGAATTTATGTTTTTGTTTGGGTGAAAATTAAATGAGATTAACTTACTAATATAACTATTTGCATGTATCACATGAGATCCAACTATCGATGGCGATTGTATGTCTAATTGAAGAATACGTATCAAACTATAAACCGTTAAATCCAAATTATTGAGTATTTTAAGATATTTTGTTTTCTATACAAAACATGTAGGTATGTAAGTAAAGATAGGATTATATGGAGGTCAGTCCTTTTTTCCTACCAAGAATATGAAAACAGCATTATGATATGTACATGTGTTTGATTGGAGATTAAGTATCAAACTATTGAGTCCCTGTAGATATTGTGTAGTGTATACTGCCATGACAAATTGTATGAAATGATTTTGTCACTAAATTAAATTTTTTAAAAAATTGTACAAAAAGTTTGAGGTAGGTATTAATATTTTTTATAGAAAATTAAATTATCTAGTTGGGGTGGTCCGGCTTTTTTAACGAAAATTCAAAATTCTGAGCATAAAAATTTATAGGCCTAAAACTTTCTATATTTTCTGAAATTTTAGGCTCTGTGAATTGAGCCGATCAAAAGTCATAGGAGGGGGGGGACAAACAGACAAACAGACATACAGACACACAAAATGTTCTACTCTGAATTCTGAGTAAATCCATATATATATACAGAACATATATTCTGCAAAGAAGTGTTTGACTTAAAAGTTGGAAAAACCGTGAAAAATATAGACCCTGCATACAAATCTCGCGTATCTTGACTTGATACACTGTCGATATGTTAAGAGAATAAAATTCTCTTGAACAAATCGACAGTTGGATTAAGGTATGTTTTTGTATTTTGTTTTGTATTTTATGTAGGTAAACATACTTTTTCAAATAAAAAAAAAAGAATGAATATGTCCTTAATAAGTACATATACATCCTCATATATTCCCTAAATTAAGCATAAATGTTTGTGCTATAGGTGAACGAAATCGGTTGTGGCAAGATTCAAACTCGCGACCACTGGATTACTAACCCAGCGCGCTAACTGCTCTGCCACCACACATCTAATGAATGTATACTTTTTATTTTATATTTACAGTAAAAGTATTCTCCATCAGATATTATATACTGATCTTCATTTGTGTTTCAGTCGGCAATTCCTATCAAAGAATTGGATCATCATTTGGAGAGACAGATAATATTTATAAAAATTAGAATGTCTGTAACCACAAACATCATTACAAAACAAGTGTTCTATCATCTACATTTTAAAATCAAATACCTTTGTAGAAACCAATCTCACAAATAAGCCAAAATACCTACATCGATCTTTTGGCGTTTCTGGACCAAAGTCATGGAACAATCTTCCAATGGATATAAGATGTGCCGAAAATATCAATGAATTCAAGAAGAAATTAAAAACTCATCTTTTCCACAAGTCGTATCCAGATTGTCCTTCATCCGTTCAATAATATTATGTGTAGATACTAAATATTATGCCAGTTTACTTTGAATCGACTATTTTTTATAATTAATTTCATCTGGATTATGTAACAAGATTAATTTGTGATTTCTAGGTATCTTTTAAGTTTTATATTTCACCATTTTCAATGTGTTAGCTATAGGACTAATTTTAACTTAATTTTAACTTATTGAATTTTTAAAAGTTTAATGTTTCACCATTTTCAATGTGTTAGCTATAGGACTAATTTTAAATTATTTTTTTGCAAACTGAAAGCGCCCTTGAGGTGACCACGGTTGTCACTAAACGGCGCTTTATAAATTGTCCTTATTATTATTATTATTATTATTGTGTTGTCTCAAATATAACTGTCTTAGATTAGAGAATGATTAACTTAACCCTGTTATAGTAAGTACCAAGGAGTGCCGTTGCGCATGTAGGTATGTGAAAAATACCGGGGGTGAGATAGCGCTCCTTTTAACAGTTTACTTTTGACGCTCGTTGGTAACGGTTGTGTTCGTGCGTTTATACATTTTTCCTCTTAAATTACTTTTTTCCTCTTAAATTACCCCTGAATATATAGAACTTTCAAAATTGAATTGATAGGGATCTCATTAAAAAGGCATAATTGGTGAACGTTGCGCAAGCGCATAAAGTGATCACGTAAACCAGCCGATGACAGGTCGTAAGCCCTGTAGGTGCCTTGATTTCCCGGTTCTCCTACAGTAAATATTCCAACTTCGTCTATATTGAGATAATTAAAAATTATGATTTCAGTTTGAGTGGAGTAAATACCTGGTGGAGTTAGTTTCCTGTCCTGATTCAGTCTTCAAGGAAGGCAAGTTGGCCGGAGGTCTGCGGGCCGAAGGCACCTTGCCCAAGCTTTGCATGCCATGTTTACGAGATAGTTGAGATTTCACTGACGACGGTTCTGAATTTTCTCCCTGCAAACAAGTCATATGTGTTAAACATTCATCAGATAGAGTCATCCACAAAGAGAGACACTACAGATCAATTAATACGATAAACAATACGATACACAATGGTGGTGTTTTTTTTTTCCATCAGATAATATTATGATCTACAGTTGTGTTTCAGCCGGCAATTCCTATCAAAGAATAAAGGATCATCATTTGGAAAAAAAAAAACACATATTTAACCATACAAATAGTAAGTACACTTCAAGACTGTCACCACATTTAGATTTTATGTGTACAGTAACAGGAAAGTGACAAGGAATCCTTTTAGATTTTATGTGTACAGTAACGGGAGGATGACAAGGAATTCTTTTAGATTTTATGTGTACAGTAACAGGAAACTGACAGGGATTTCTTTTAGATTTTATGTGTACAGTAACAGGAAAGTGACAAGGAATTCTTTTAGATTTCATGTGTACAGTAAGTAACAAGAAAGTGACAAGGAATTCTTTTAGATCTTATGTGTACAGTAAGTAACAGGAAAGTGACAAGAAATTCTTTTAGATTTTATGTGAACAGTAACAGGAAAGTGACAAGGAATTCTTTTAGATTTTATGTGTACAGTAACAGGAAAGTGACAAGGAAAACTAAAATGAATTAATTTGATAAGATTCTCTTGATAAAACATTTATTTTGTACTGCGTGATAGAAAAAAATGTCCACATTAATTTGCTCAAGGATGTAACATCAAAGATTCTCACTAAGTTATAAGTAACACATAATAGTTTTATCATATTATATCGTTCATAGGCCCATTTGGACACTTGCGACTCATCAGTTTGAGACAAGACTGAAAAATTATATTTCCATAGAAAAGATCAATGTTATCATTTAACATCAACACTAAAAAATGCTTTGCCGACAAGATACGTCTTCATTTCTGTCTCAAAGCTAGAATTTTCATGCAATTTGTTTTTTTTTTCAGACAAAATATATTGTACGGTCAAGCAAAAATAGAGACTTAGTACTTACCCTTCCGTGGCAGTATATATTATTGATGTCTAGTTTCTGGTACTTGCTCTTGCCTGCCGTTGCAGTCTTGGCTGACGATGTGGTTGAGGGCGTAGTCGCCGCTGCTAGAGGTGCCGCTGCTGCCGACGTGGTCCCTCCGCCGCCCGGCGCCGACAGTGCAGACATGCTGCCACCCTGACACCATTAGAGAACCAAACAGGACACCCGGAGAACGAGACCCGTTTCTATAAACACACAACGTACACTTAAATGTAAAAATACATATTATTAAAAGCATTATTTTTAAACAAGCTGTTGGAGACTGTGACCGGGACCCCATGTACCCCACAACACATGGAAGGCACAGAATAGACTTTGCATAGGTGTCATAAGATATGTATCTTGCGATTGCGGGGAGGTCCAACATAATAAGCATCTTCTTGTCTGCCGTAACATGGTACAGGGACGTAACGAGGAATACTTGGTTGTGCAACATATTAGAGTGGATAGGCCTAATATGTATGTCCGGACACGTTAAGTATTATTATCAGATAGGCAGTGTGGCTGATATCTCATATATAACATTGTATATTGCACCAAGTTCTAATGTCAGTCAATACTAGCAAGACCACCAACAACAACAAAGCAGCCCATTCACAATCGTCGTGTCATTCGGCGTTGCTCCATATGGACCGGCTCCATTTGGAGCATTGTAAAATTTTCATCACACTCACGGGTGTGCCATCGAGTCATCAAAATTAGTAAACGCAAGCGGTCAGCGCTATCGCATTAATAATTTCTATTTTTTTTTAATTATCAAGTAAAAATGAGTTATAATTCTGATGATGAGTTTTATACAACTGCTATATAGCAGTTTGTTTATATATAAAAAGAAAAAATCAAAGAGAATGTGTCAAACAGCTCGGCGCAATGAGACGGCGCAATGTAACGCTGGTTTTCACACTCACGAGCATGCCGTACGGCGCTGGGTTTGTATTCCAGTTCAAATCCTGACACGACTGATTTTGTTCATATAGAACTAGCATTTATGCTTAATTTAGGGAATGTACGTGGATATATATGTACGTGTTACAAGGACATATTTTTTAAATAAATAAAAAACATGGAATAATTTAATTGATGATGTAATGTTGTTCGAGTCTATATCTTTATATTTACCGAATGATATTTATTCTGCAATATAAACAAACCAACTTAAATTAAAGAGGATTTGTATTAATTTCACGTAATATTATTTTCAGAGCTAAATTTGTTGTATTTTAATTAACAATTTATTTATTACGATCTTCTATAAAAATACTTGTTTTTTTTTTTTTTAAAACCCATCTAGAGACCTTCTCACGTCGACTCAATAGTAGTCCTTGTGATAATTTGCCTCCTAGATGTCATTTCATAGTCCTATCTCCTGGAAGAACTGTAAAATCCTTTATGGATCAGTGTCTCTGATTTGCTTTTGATCAGCAATATGCAAACCTATTTTCTTTACTCTTGTTTGCATTAGTGGGCCACATTCTGTAAGTAGATGCATCGGTGTTTCATGTTCATCCATGCAGAACCTGCATAAGTACATTTCCGATAAATTCATCGTGCATAGATGTTTATTGAGTCTACAGTGACCTGTTAAGATTCTAGTAAGAATCCTAAGGTTGTTCCTGCTCATTGTTAGGATCCGCTTAGAGTGTGTTGAAGAGAATCCTGAAATGAGTGCTTTTGAATGTCTTTGTCCTGGAGTAGATAACCAGAGTTCAGTGGCATTGTTAAGCATTCTTTGGTAAAGTGTTGATTTAACAATACTATTAGCTAGGAGACAGTGAGGCTCCGGCCCATAGGTAGCTGTGTCCGCTCCCCTATTTGCCAGAAGCTTCCTCGTTACCTTTATAAAATACTTGTTAAATGATTTATTAAATATGATCAATTTCAGTTGTCATCTGTCCTGACAAAGAGGTAGTCACCTCACTCGTGATTAAAACATAAGTGATCAGCAATAAATACATACATAATATGTACAAAAGAAGAATAGTAACTACAAACTGGTGATACTTTGAGTTGCAGAGACACGTGAAATCTAGTCATCTTACTAGAAAACTCTTATTCGACCAGTATTAATATATGGATTGGAATGCTGGGCTGTGTCCAGATACAACACTCAACTACGGGTGTCGGATGTACATGAAGTTGCAGATTATGGCATTTTTCACACCAATCTCATTGAACGCTTTCAGGCGGCGTTTCAATCTGAACGTAGCATCGAGCCATTTAAACGTCAAATGTATATTTTCATCGAAAGACAACAATTGGGCAATGAAGAAAATGATGCTCTCTGACCTTTCATAGGAAATTTTTGTATTATATTTTAATAAATTAACCTGTTTGTGAATGCATACTGTCATCATTAATAATGTCAACTGACATAATAGATATCACAGAAACAAATAAAAGTCATCTTATCACAGATAAATAGAAGTCAACAGATACTATAACTGTCAGAGCGTCGATTATACTAAGCGTTAGGTGATTGCAATCGACGTTCAATCTAAACGCCACAGAGTGTTTTACTAAGTGCACTCTGCGTTCACTGTGAACGCAGCCATGGTCGAGAAAACTCTCGAGACTTTCGAAAGGAAGGTGCTGCGGGTGATATATGAGCCAATTTGTTACAATGGAGAGTGGCTTATTAGACTCAACTGGGAACTATATGATCTTTACAAAGATCTCATCATCTTCGGAGAGATAATGTTTAGGAAACTTAGATGGGCCGGATGTGTACAAAGAATGGGCGATGGAGCCATCAGGATGGAGCACCAAGGGGAAGAAGGAAAGCTTTGAGGCCGAAGCTTTTGTGGTTGTACAGAGGTGCAAAGGATGCTTATAGCATAGGTGACCAGAACTGGTGCTGTGCAAAAACGACAATCAGGAAGGCGTATAAATTGATTAGTTATCACATGTTTTAAAACGAGTGAGACGACTTCTTTTTCATCAGGACACACGACAAATGAAACTGATAGTATAAAATAATTTACCCGTTGTTAAAACAATATAATAAATAAATTTACTAACAACACTCGGACTTTTTTCGACAAAATAACGGCATAGTAACAAGACAGTAAAATCACGCATTGCATTAATGTTAAAGAAGCAATATTTAGATCAGGAAGTAAGAATGTACTAAAACAGTTGCCTGTTACCATGAACACTGTTAATCATTGTCTCACGTACTAGATAGGGTACACAACATTGCCTTGGACGTCTGTATATGGTATGGTATTATGAATACGCAGACAAACTATTGTTACTTTAGAAAATTACGCAATAAATATTAAAGTTTTGTTAATGACGAAAAATTTTTTATCCATTTTTCATCAGTTGATGAGTAAGTAAAAAATAAAGGACAGTGATATTTCAGAGTAATTAAAAATACGCGTTTTTTATGGCGAATCGGTAAAAACCATAGATTTTTATTATAATATACTAGATGTACAAGTCCGTGAAAAAAGTGAGTCATGGAATATCGCACGTTTGACGTTTTGGTTGGCAACATATTTCAGTTTTCCTTACATTTCAACACATCCTAGATAACTATTCTCTAAACCTTAATAATTAAAATGTTTTTTAGACAAATAAATCCGAAAACAATTCACATTAGTCGTTATTCTTTATAGAAAAACGATGTGGTCTGGAACCAAAACGTCAAAAATCCCCTGGAAAAAGGCCTCACTTTGATTCATACAAAATTTGCTAACTACGACATCTAGTATATTATAATAAAAATCTATGGTAAAAACCTTTATATTTTTCGATTATTTTTTAATTGCATATACGCAAACATTGGATTTTTTTCCCTTTCGGGAGTCAAAATGACATTTTTATTGACAAACATTTTTTCACCATCTCAATAGAGACGAAGTTGGGATATTATAGAAGAACCAGGAACTCGAGGCACCTACCGGTCGTAAGCCCTGTAGGTGCCTCGAGTTCCTGGTTCTTCTACAATATCCCTACTTCGTCTCTATTGAGATGTTGAAAAAAAAATTGTTTGTCAATAAAAAATATCTTTATATTTTTCCTAAATCCCTTAGGAAACAAAACGAACAACCAAAAATACATTATATTTTAATCATTTTGCACACATTACATAATAAGTGTACAATGGCGGGATTATTCTCATATGGAAATATCTTCCAAACAACCAAATTCATTTGGTAGGGTAAATTGTGTGTATATGTACCAATTTATTTCTGAATTAAATTATATAAACAAAAATCAAACCACAATAAAAAGGAGGGGACAAGGATATGATAAGGAGACAAATTTAAGTGTTGTGTGTAAGAAAATTATTCCTTAGACTTCTTTTGAAAGCGGGAAGTGTTAATGAAACTCGAAGTTGCGATGGTATATGATTCCAAAGTCGGGCTTGCTTGTATGGAGAAAGATGTGGTGAAAAAGGAAGTATTGTGTACTGGGATACTGAGCTTTCTTTCAGTATTTGAACGAATTTGAATATTATGATAATATATTCATTTTTAAACATTGCACATATATTTACTGTTGAAAAAAGTACTTGTAAGCTCTAGAAAAAAATTTCTAACTGATAAAAAATAAATTATTCATTCATTCATTCATACCATCACGGCATATCCCACAATGTGGGGTAACCAGCGAAAGGTGTGCGTTGCCTTATAAAAGGGAGCACAACTTATTTGTGTATACCCACACACCAGTCTCGTCTCACCTAAAAAGGCACTATATTCAGAATGGGTGGTGAACCTCATTGCTGAACTATGTGAGATGTTATTGTAGCTGTTTTTTTTCGATTACCCGGCTCTTACGGGACACTCGAAAACAATAATATAAAATAGTGGAAGCACTATTCTAAGCCGGTGCATCACAGCTAAATTTAAATGTAACAAAAACTACCTACATATATGATAGTAGGAAACAAAAGATTTGATGAATCAAATGTAATTATTGATAATGAAAGTATCCAAAACAAAAAAAATGTCCGAAAAGGTGTTATTGTAGAAACAAGTAGAAATCATCTTGCCACAGAAAAAATAGAAGTCAACAGATACTAGATAACTGTCAGTTTTTTCCACCCGACGATTATACATAGTGTTTGGTGCATATACTCGACGTTCAATCTGGGGACAAGTCTGGTCATCCGGCAAAATCAAAACCACCCATGTTTACCCATACCATGGATATAATTATCTTATGGAGTTCTATAATATCTGAAGATGTTATAGAAATCCATATAATTATATCCATGATATGGGTAAATATGGATGGTTTTGATTTTGCCGGTTGACCAGACTTGCCCCCCTGAACGCGACAGTGTCTTTATAGAGCGTCTGTTTCCGGACATTCTGAATGGCTTAGAGTGTCACTAAGTGTACATGGCGTTCATTGAGAAAGCAGCCCAGTGCGCTAACCGCTCTTCTACCACCCATATAATTAATTAACTCCATCAGATATTATATTCCGATCTTCATATGTGTTTCAGTCGGCAATTCCTATCAAAGAATTGGATCATCATTTGGAGTAACTAATTATTACAAAATAAATAGACCATGACATATTCCAAAGCTTGAGGTACCGGCTAAGAATAGCGTTTCTAGTCTTTTCTTTTATCATCATTTTCATACGTTCCATAAGAGTTTCAGTTGTTCTGAAATATACCACAATGTGGAGTAATTAGTGACGGGTGTGCATCACCCTATAAAAGGAAGCACGACACACCTGTTTCGTCTCACCTTCAAGAGTCAAGATTCAGAATGGGTGGTGAACCCCATTGCTAAACTATTGTTGCCTGTTGTATTTTTGACTACCCGGCTCATACGCGACACCCAAAAACGATGACAATAAAAGACAGTGGTACCTAAACACGTTTATAGTAAATCTGTCTCCACTCCTCTAAGAATCAATCATTTGGCGAAAATTATAATACATTTCGATAGTTCGTTGCTCTCAAATGAAACATTTTCTTGTGTTTGTTTCAAACTGTCTATGACTCAACTAGGTACAATTCTTAATATCCTACATAAAAGACATATGTTATTTTTTTTGTTGGACAAATATTATCCTTTCAGATTGTTTAAATTTTTTGCTTGCAGTATTCGTTTGTATACACAGTTGGCAACGATGGAAGAATCTATTGAATGTAATAAACAATGCTAGTAATAATATTTTTCAGAGTTTTCATTACTATTTATGCCAATGACATTTTATATGTAGACACATTATATGAGAACAAAACGTTCTACCTAAAATGATACAGTTCAACAAATTCTTACAATATCAGCAAGAAAGACCACATATGACAGAATACACTAAATGAGAAAGAGATAATACAATAATATATATAAAGAGACACACTGCAGACATATTCCTCGTTTCCTCCAGTGATATCGCATTATATTTATCTCTCACACCAAATGACTGTGAAAAAGACAAACTTGTATTAAGTTATTATATTCGTCCTTTTCCTCATGACTGAGGATAGCAGCTGCAGTCCATCGCCACACAAATGACCCGCCTCCATGCCAATCTGTTTTGGGCGGACTTAACCAAATCGCTCCATCCGTCCTTCCACGCTGCCCATCGCAACAAGCTTTTAATAACATATCGTCGATAGACTATCCTCGATCTTCAGCTCGTCTAGAATTGACACATTGGTTCTTCTGGCTGTCCATGGGATGCACAACATACGCCTCCAGCACCACATTTCAAAAGCATCGATCCTCTTTCACTCTGACTCCCCAAGTGTCCATGTTTCCACACCATACAGGAACATTGAGAATATCAGAGCCCTGATGAGTCTAGCCTTGGTGTTTTTGTGATGGTCCTGTCCTTCCATATTTTTTATATAGAATAACATTTTAAATATTACACATAGTCAACCATCGAAAACACTCAGGGTTTATCTGAGGTTGACGAGTTCCGAATTTGTTAGTTTTAGTATACATAATACGATGCAGCTTTCAACCGACGTCAGCTGATCAACTCAAAGAGCATGTTCTTAGAGCACATAGCTGTCGTTATCGGACCTTATCATGTACCTTTTTAAGTGGGTAAAATATTTTGGGCATGTAGTGTATATATGTTAAATAAGCATAGTACTAAAATGGGATACATATCATCACGTCAATTCCATATTTGGCTCAGAGAGTAATATACAGTGGTAACTCGACATACAAGTTTAATTCGTTCCGCAACCTTGCTCGTATCTCGAAGCAAATTTCCCCATACAAAACAATTGAACTACCATTAATCCGTTCCAACACCCAAAATGTCACCCCAGTTATTATTTATAAATGACAAATATTTACTGTAAAAAGAAAATGTAAAGAAATAAATTAGATATCCTCACTGTTCTTTGCCTTTTTCGCTACATTTTTCTCGCTTTCACCTGTAGGCCGTTTAGAAAAAAACATGTCCAAGGAGGTTTGTTTCTTCCTCCCTCTCAGAATGTTCCAGAAATGAGTTAGGCAAGTGTCATTAAAAAGATCAGATGCACGACCTGTTGCAACTTTTTCTGGATGTTTCAGATCACATTCCTAAGATCTCCTTTATCTCACTTGTAGAATTAACCTCCTCCTCCTCCTCTGACTCCTCGAAACCAATTTCTTGCATAACCTCCGTATGCTGCTGTGACTGTAACTCTTGTATCTACCGGCCGACCTGCTAAACCGAACTCGTATCTCGAATTTCGCTCGTAACTCAAAGCAAAAAATCACTCACTCGCCGGCTCGTATCTCGAAAAACTCGTATGTTGGGGCACTCGTATGTCGAGGTACCACTGTAATCTCAAAAAAACGACTGTCAAGCAAAAATTATCGTCAAATACTGTCAAAACACGCTTTCATTCATTGTCCTCTGTTTGTATCAAGGAGAACATTCATTAACAAGTAGATGAATATTTACATTTGAGCGGTATCAGGCCACATTCAAATTATAATTTGGCATCAATACATGATATGTATGTACAAATAATATGATTGATAAGGGGGATATTTATGACCTCACATACTGGACCGACGATTGAAAGACAATCGCCAAAGTTTTGTTTACATTTGTACTTTTATCTCGGCCGTTAATGACGAAAACGACGCAAAATGATGACATTGGTTTCGTTTTTTTTTTATCAGAAGTTAATAAAATATTTGCACTAACAAAATAATTAATAATAACAAACATCGATAACTGCACTGTATTTTGAATCAATTTTTTTTTTGTAAACTTGTAGTAGAAAAACGTACGGACCGGTATTACAACAAATTTTAAGAAAATATAAAGCAATTCTATAGATTTTCATACACTTAAACATACATTCCATCACACTGTGTTCCTCAAGGAGCAGACAAAGAGAACTGAACTCATTTTTCTATCTAGATACATATCCATCGCCTCATACATGCTCGTCTATTGTCTCTTTGTCGTTAACATGGTCGTGCCATCATTTTCTTGGATGATCCTGATGACATCTTGTTTCATTGTGGACTAATAACTTTTTACAACTCATTCCATTTTACAAACCATTCGAGGGTTAATGACATTTTTCAAAAGAAAATTTGCCAAGAAATTTCTTCAAGATCTTTTCCCGTCATTTTGACATGTTTTGACACAAGTCTGCCGCGTGGTAATTGTGTCGGGAGTGTGTGAAATACGAGAATTTTCATCGAATCGTAACTAAAATATCGCATGTGTGTCAAATCAAGATGGTGAACGTCAACCAATATGAAAATGCACGAAAAAACAGCCACTCGAAAGAATATTATGTTCGTCTTTCTAGGCTGAAACTTTGAACTTGACTGTAATTACGCGAAACACTATAATTAGACACACCGCCGAATGTCAGGATGGGAAATCTTTCTATATTATAAACGCCAACTATGAAACAACATATATTTGACTAGCGCTAATTACCAACATTTTAGGTTAAATTGTTCACACTCGATGCACTTTTCTTATGTAAGTCTTTGGCGATTCCAGAAACCAGACATGCAAAAAAAATTATAGCATTTTCACTAGAACAATTCACTGTTATACATGGAAAAGTATGATGAAGTATGCGATACACAAATGTTACATTCTAAAACGCGATCCAATTTTACTGTTAACCCCGACGTCGAAGGATGAAACAGCGGAATTTTTAAATTTCATCTTTACTGCACACTGCATCGATTGCACACAAGTTATTTTTTCTTCGGTGTATAATTTTCATATGGCCAAACTCGAAGAATGCGAAGGAGAAAAAAGGTTGTTTCAAATACACACGAAACATTACACAAAATCGAACAGAAATTCCAATGTCGCATAAACAAAGGCGATTTGTAAAATGTCTACTTACGGTTAAATCCGGAGTATTGTGGGCACTAAATAAGGTTGGATTGTAAATGATAACGTAGGGTATTGGGGAAAATGCTTCACAGCCACCCAAAGACGCGCGTAGACTTTTAATAGAGAGGATGCTGACCCCGAGAGGGTCTGTACGCCCAACCCCTCAACTGACAAATCGCACTTTACAACGACGAAACTGTGTTTTTTCACTATTGAACGACGATTTTATCACTTTTGTATACAAAATTAAAGGTTTCACAGTGACGCTGCCGTGACATGAAATATTTCGGCCTTTTCCACGAAAAATAACGGGACTAAAAAATATAATCGGCAAAAATTTCTGGCAATAACAATGGTTAATTTATGGTTAAATTACGGCTTTTACGCGAAAAATTATTCATTACCTTGGTCCGTTCCAAAGGGTGTACAATAAATAAACCGGAATAAATCCAATAAAGTCAATCCGAGCTAGGATGACGACAGATTTTAATGTCAACTATCACCTCAGTCAATTTTTCACCGTTCGCCAAGATGGCGTCTTTTGAGACGACAGGCGATCTTTCATTGGATCAATATTCTGACGTCACAAAGACGCGTTCACGTGGCGCGACTGGTGTTATAAAATATAAACATTATTTACAGGTTACTGTTTTTGTCTAGTGGCTAAAAGACTAACTAAAATTGAATTGCTATCTAGTGTATTATTGTAGAAATATTATATTTATTTTCAAAGAACACATAAAAAAGATTTCACAAAAATCCATCAGATGTCGTTCATCACAAATTCTTTTTTCACTCTATGATTATTCTACCCAAAAAGAAAAATTATTTTATTGCAATGATACTAAGGTAATTTAATAAATTATTTATACCTTTTTATTTAATATTTTTTTAGAAGAAATAATACGCACATTATTTTGACTGAATTAACCAATGAAATACTCTGTATTTTTTCTTTTTAAAGACTTTGCACAAGGGAATAAAGATAAATGGAACAAACTTAAACCACATCGGCTAGATGACATAGTGTTTATAAGTGATGAACTGAAAGAACTTCATACCACGATAAAAGAATTCCACATTGCTTCCCTAAACGTCGGTCCGTAAATCTACATTAGCAAAATCAAAATCATGAGTCCATCCAGCAGCACTATCACAATTGATAACGAGAAAATTGAAGCTGTTGAGGATTAGGTACATATATCTGGAACAAAAGATAAAACAAAGAAAGGATAACCAAACAGCGAAAATACTCAGAAGGATCGGACAAGTGAGAAACTTAAGCATGTCTTAAAAACAAATATATTTCCATATGTCTAAAGAGAAAATTTTTTGAAACATGTAGGTACCTATCCTGCCTGTGCTTACGTATGGCCAGGAAACCATCACGCTAACTGCGCGGGCCATACATAAGGCAAATGCTAGGGTACAAGAGACAGAATAAGAAATGAGGAAATCAGACGTCAGACAAAAGTTGTCGATATCATGGATCTACATAGTTGCAAAACTTAAATGGCAATGGGCGGGTCATGTTGCCAGACAGGGGATGGACAGATGGGCACCCAGAATTCTGAAATGGAGACCATGGGATGTGAAAAGGGTAATAGACCGGCCTCAGAACAGGTGGACCGGTGATAAAGTGCCAGTTGCTGGAAGGGGATGGGTCCAAAAAGCCCAAAAAAAAGTCGAATGAAAGTACTTAGAAAAGACCTACATCCAACAGGGAAGAGATGGTTGAAGGAAGATTTTTTTTGACATTAATTGATAAATTTTCTACCATATTTAGAAGTAGGTAATTTCTTTGCATAATTAGGTATGACGGCATTTTAAATATTGTCTTTTTCTTAAAATAAAGTACATACATAATACATCCATACCATCATGCCATGTCCCATATGAGGTAGGCAGAGAGAATCGAGCGCCACGTTTTTTACTCCTAATAGTTATGATTTTGCAATTTTTAAGACTATTTTTACTCCTCACTAACCCAAGGGGATATAGTGGGCAGTTATGATTTCTCAATTTTAAGGCTATTTTTTATTGCAGATTATCAACTAGTAGGTATCATGTTGAGATTTTATTCTGAAAGTTTCATCACAATGTGCATAGGTATATGTGTGTGTGCTATGTGCTGTGTGCTATGTATGGCGTATTCATTTTACTTTATCTATTATAGACTAAAGTACTCATACGATTCTTTTCAAATTTTGCAAATATGTATATCTAATACTCACTTAGACCCCATTAGATTTTGAAGGATATCTGAATAGTGCTTTTCAATTTTTTCAACTGTCAAATATTTCAAAGTGATCCCAAGCACAGGAAACTTATAATATGAAATTTTTATTTTCAAATAGATAAAAAGGCACATCACTTTCATAAAATGGCACTGAGGAAATATCAAGTTTTCATAATAAAATATTTGAATAAAAAAAATAATTAAACTCATTTCATAAAATTGATGAAAATTTTCCATACAAAATTTGAGTACCTACCTACGAACAACTTTGGCTATAGGTACAACTTTGGCTATAGGTATTTGCTTTGTTTTTGTTAAATTATTATTTAATTTTATTATGTATTATTACATCATTTTCCATATCTTTAATGAATATTAGGACAATATTTATTTTATCTGTTTTCAGAAATCGGACGACATGAGAGTTCATTTTCTAGAAATAATATATACCTACTAGTTACAAGTAAATATTTTGTGTTTTTTACATAGGTACATACCATCATGCCTTATTCTTATTGAAGTAGGCAGAGAGAATCGAGAGCCATACTATCCTATTATGATATTCTTTTTTAATTTCACTTAATCCAAACATTGCCTCTTGCATGATCTCTTAATATTTAGGTACCTACACTTTTGATATTTACATCTTTCACAAACCCCTTCGTGTGATCTTGATAAGTCTTTCTTGAACGACCTCTTTCTCTTGTTCCGCATCTTTTAGCCTTGTATCTTTAGTCTTTTGTCAACCGTTTAATATTTTATTGTTTAATCTTTTTGTCAACCGTTCCTCACATCCATTCTTTCTATGTGGCCGAACCATCTCAGGACATATTATATTTTTATCTTGCATAAGGAGTCCTTTTCCAACTTACATTCTCTTCTTGTGCTTACTTTCTTTATTCAATCATACATCGTCTTATTATTACACATTTGTCTGAGAGACCTCATTTGTCTGAGAGACTGAGAGACCTCATTTCAACTGCAGTTATTCTGCTTCCATGTGTTTTCTGCAATTTTCAGTTTTCATTTGCATGCATAAGGCTTGGAATAATTATCGCATTGTGTATAGGTACAAGTATAACTAATTTCTTTCCCTAGATCCCTAGAAAGTACCTAAATAAAATTTATATTTTGATAAAAAATATACTTATAAAAATCATGTTTAACAATTTTAATTAGTGGTCCACCTAGGTCCTGGACCCAGCCCGGGGGGGGGGGGGGGGTCATGACCCACCCCCTGGATCCGCCCTTGCCTCTTACGTACTATACCTAATATTTATTTATTTAATAATGCTTCTCAGGCAACTAACAGGTACTATGTCAAATATTAATTTAACACGCACCCAATAACAAGTTGCCACTTCTGGAGACCTACAATATTAATCGTCTCACAGATCCAGACTGAAAACACAATTTAAAACTGTGTCTCCACCGGGAATCGAACCCTTTGGCTCAGCAGTCAGATATCTAACCAAAAATATCTAATATCAAAAGACGACAGTAAAAAAGTGTGAATTAGTGTGGGTGCGCGCATGAGAGAAGAGTAACAATATGTATGTGTGTGTGTGAAAGAGATATCTAGAAAGATTGTGAGTGTGTGGGTGGGTGTGCATGTGTGTATAGGTACATGATAGACGAACAAATATAGACAGATTCATAAGTTGAGAAGAAAATATATTGTTGAGGGTGGTTGGGAAAAATGAAATTAATCATTACCTAGTTGTTTATTGATATAATGTCACGATGTTAGATATAAGTTTGTTTCGAAACGAGACTGGTGTGTGGAGATAAAAGCAGGTGTACTGTTTCCTTTTGTAAGGTTATGCACACCCGTCGTTGGTCACACAACATTGTAGGATATGAATGATGGTATGAATGAATGAATGGATGGTGTTGAAATTGTAAAAAATATGCTTAAAAAATACAAAATCATAACTATATACTTACCTAAAAAGCGAAAAATAAAAACATCGCGCTCACAAAAACGTACCTAACTCATTTCAATAGGTAGGTAGGTACCTTCAAGCTTTATATTATAAATGCGACATCTATGTATGTTAGTGTAGCCCTGGCGGCGACTGTATCAACTAGCAGGGCGGCTGGGGATGTCGCTAGATGGCGGGTGGATGGGTGGGTGGGTTAGTTCATGTATTATTCATTAATTTATTTAGGAAATGGCCGCGACAAAATAGATATTTTATTGGATGTTCAACGGGAGGATAGCTTTTATCCCACAGCATCGCCATTGTGACCGTCTCCCCCCCATCGGAATATATTTATTTTTTCCTTCGAGGAAAATATTTTTCAGGAATAAATCACGGTTTCCTGTCCGCTTCATTAATCCGTGGAGTAAAATGAAATGCACTTTATGTCTTTTTAATGTGGCCAATCCTCGAATAGTAAAAATGAATTTAAAAATATTATAAATTTGAGAAAATGACGTGGCAATTCAAAAACCATGTTTGCTATAGTAAGGGACAGATATATAAGGGCCAAGTGTTAACTCCAATAAGAATATTACAATTATTTCATTAAGAATCTGGACTGGACATACGACAAGCTGGAAACTTGACCCTGCGCAAATTTATTTTCATATTTTTTTTTCTTACGAATATAATATATAGCAAATGTTTATTTTTTGAAATTGTGATATATACGGTCTCACACTTTAAAAAAGCTCTAATAAGACAAATAAACATGTTAAAATAATTTGATTCATTACAGAATATTAGCAAAATAGTTGCATGTAACACATGAGATCCAACTGCCGATGGCGATCGTATGTATAATTGAAGAATACGTACCAAACTTTAAACACTTTAAACACATAACGCAAATTAATAAATATTTTAAGATATTTTGTTTTCTATATAAAACATATATAGGTATGTATGTCAGGATAGGATAGTATGGAGGTCAGTCTGTTTTTCCTACCCAGAATATGAAAACAGCATGATGGTATGAATGTATGTTTGGAGATTAAGTATCAAAATATTAAGTCTTCTTAGATATTATTTTTATAAAAATTGATAAAAAAATTTTGAGATGTAATTAATGAATTTGAGATTTTTTATTTGTCTATATTCATAGCAATTTTCAGTGTTCTAGCTTTTATGGTTTTTGAGAGATAACTAAAAATAAAGTAAAAAACCAAAAGTTGATAACCCCTGACTTAAACAAAAATTCAAAATTCTGAATATAAAATTTTTGTAGGCCTGTAACTATCTATATATATTTTGAAATTTTGAGCTCTGTGAATTGAGCAGATTAAAAGTTATAAGAGGGGGAGACACACACACATAGACACACTAAATGTTCTACTCCAAATTCTAAGTAAATCCATATATGAAACATATATGCTGCCAAGCCTCTAAGTTAGTGTTTTTTTACTTCAAATTTGGAAAAACCGTGAAAAATATAGACCCTGCATACAAATCTCGTGTATCTTGGCTTGATACTTTGTCGATATGTTAAGAGAAATAAATTCTCTCGAAGAAATCGACAGTTGGATGATGACATTCTAAATTCGTGGCTAAACAAAATAATTCATTCTGTACACCCACATGTCTCAACCAACCTTATGTTGATAAAATTTCGTCAAACAAATGCTTGAGTATTGGTAATTTAGGCGCGGATTTAGAAGGTTTTGTAATAGTGATTCAGGATAGAGAAATAAAAGCTAAAAATTATCAAAAATATATAATAAAAGACATAAATGTAGTAGATGATAGTTGTAGAAAATGTTTGGCTTTTCCGGAAACAATCGAGCATATAATATCGGGATGTTCAGTGTTCTTCACTCGCGCAATCCAAATAAGTACATAACTATAGGTAGGTACAATTAGACATAACCTATTAAATAAGAATTAAATGACGCGATAAACATAAAACCATATTATGAATATGCACCGACTTCTTTTTTTAGCAAATAATCATAATACCTAGTAAAAAACATCTAACTAATTTACGCCTGATGGTTGCACAGTGTATCGCATAATTCACATCAAAAACTCGTTCCTAATGGAGGTAGCTACTGGACCTATTTACTTCTAAAACGGTGATCGTAATTCGAATTTGAAACATGACAAGAACAATAAATTTCAATTTTCGAATAAATTTGAAACTTAAAAATAATTCGTCATAATCTACAAATGAAATTTTCTCTCGTTATTCTATTATTATTATTTTGACATCGCGGAAGTTGCCCGTTTAAAAAAAAATATCGATTTGTATTTTTCTATAATGTGGAGTTATTATTTTTATTTACCGAACACCGGCAAAGTTAGCAGACTCGTTTATAGATGGCGGGGCATTTTGGTTTCGGAAATGGCGAATCATCGGCCGGGGGCGGAGCGAGGTAGCTCTATTACGCTTTGATAATGAAAGAAAGGGACAGACACGGCAGACATTCGGAGGCGAATTTATATTAGGAATTTGCTTCGTTAAATTCTATCGACGGAAAAAAAGAAAATAATAAAAATATCGTCTATGGCGGACGAAAGCCAAAAGTAGTGGGAGGATTTAGATAAAAAGGAATTATTTCAACAAAAGGATTGAGGGATGATAATTTATCTATGGGATGGAATAATGATTTATTGTAATTAAGACATGAATGCATATTTTTATGTTTTGCTAATAATGTTGATGGGCAAAAATGAAACTTTGATTGAGAGCTTCTGATTGCTTGATTACGCAATACATAGGTATATGCTTAAAATACTTATCTACATTTACTTATACATTCATACCATCACGCCATGTCCCTAATGGAGTAGGCAGAGAGAAATGAACGTCACATTTATTTCTATCTTGGCACGTATCCATCGCCTCATTAGCATTCATACATCAACTCATTCTCGTCAGTCTATTGTTCAAACTTTTTACGTTTCCTTATTTTTTCATCTTTATCCAACCATCCTTTTCATAGCTGACCCTGGTACCTACCTCATCTCGTTCCATTCCCGTCCGCTTTGTTTTTTTTCTTCGCCAGGCACTCTTCATTCGTTCTTCTCCTTTGGCCAAACCATCTCAATGCGTTCACTTTCATTTTATTGATGACATCTTTCTTTATCTTAAGTACATGGTTTGTATTGATATTATTGTATATAAAACGAACGAAGAATAAAAATATACTGATTCAAAATACATAGGTTTTTATTATAATATACTAGATGTCGTATAGTTAGCAAATTTTGTATAAATCGAAGTGAGTCATTTTTCCGGGGGATTTTTGACGTTTTGGTTCCAGACAACATCGTTTTTCTATAGGGAATCACGACTAATGTGAATTGTTTTCGGATTTATTTGTCTAAAAAGACATTTTAATTATTAAAGTTTAGAGAACAGTTATCTTGGATGTGTTGAAATGTAAGGAAAACTGAAATTTGTTGCCGACCAAAACGTCATACGCGCGATATTCCATGACTCACTTTTTGCACAGAGTAGATAGTAGGTACTACATCTAGTACATATATCATAATGTAAATCTATGTCAAAATATGAATTCCGTTGAAAAAATCAAAACTCTTTCTTTAATAATATATTATGTCTTATAAACCGGGAGATAAGAAGATACTGATGGTTCGGCTGCCAAAATTTTAGCGTAACTTTTACGTTTTCCATGGTGCATCGAACTTGATTCGCACTCCAATAAAATCAATAACAAAGATTATATGAAAGGGGTTCTGTCGGGCTATATACGAAGTTGGTTAAGATTAGGTCAGACTTTAGAAATCCATTATATTGAAATGACTTATTTAATTGAATTATTCGAAAAAAGTAATGTTAGTTTCATACTCAACTCTGAATTTAAAGAATTTTTATGATTGAACGTATGTAGATTAAGTTTAAAATTAGATTATGATCGAGTACTGATTTATACAATAAGATAAATACAAGATAATAACTTACAGACGGTGGCCAAATTAATACAATCAAAGGAAAAAAATGCAAAAATAATTGTATTTTTAGCTGTTATCCAGCAAAATCGAATCACATCAGTATATTTTTAATTGTGGCAACTCCCTTCATTATTGTTATCGTACTTGCAACACTTTTTAAGCATCAACATGAAGTTTGTCACATACAAGATACGATAATGTCAGTTTAGTATTGGTCTTCACAGAGTGTGCGGGTGTTAATGGAATATTTTGCCCATTGATTTTGTGTTTATTTGAGACAGTGTTTGAGTGTTTCTTACATTTTTTTTTAAATAACAGGTAAACCTAATATTTATTACTAAATATTTATCACAATTATACTACTTATCAAATTATTACGATTTTGATAAATTATTTTCTAAATGTATGCTGAATTTCAGAATTTTTTGGTTTATTTTAGAAATGGGAAGATCTTATGACCTCACTCCAAGAAAAAAATCTAAAATTGCAACCCTTCTTGGTCACTGTGAATACAGTCAACGAGAAATTGCCACACTTACCAATGTTTCTCAATATTCTGTGCACAAAATAAGTAGGCAAATGAAAGGAAATGTACCCCTTGAACCATCTCGAATAGGAAAATGTGGACGAAAGCGCATTACTACTCCGCGAACAGAAAGAAAAATCAGAAATGTTGCTCTAGAAAATAGACAGAAGCCTCGAAAAGTAATAAAATCTATTTTGCAGACCACAGGAGTCAATATATCTGATCGTACATTGAGACGAAGATTGGTGGAAATGGACCTCAAATGTTATCGCCCAGTGAAAAAGCCAAAACTAACACCTGAAATGCGTAAAAAGCGACTAGAATGGGCACTAAAACACCAAAATTGGAACGAAGACGATTGGAGCAAGGTATTAGAATGTAAAATAAGTTTTTATGAAACTTTCTGTATTAAATAAAATTGACTAGTGAAAACTTCTCGTGTTCTTTCAGGTTTGTTTTTCTGATGAATCCTCAATCCAAATACTGCAGGACAAAACTCAATATGTGAGAAGAAGGCCAGGTGAAAAATATAATGAGGAATGTGTGGTCCAAAGAGTGAAGCACCCTCAGTCAATAATGATCTGGTCAGTGATTAGTGGGATGGGTATGGGAAGGCTGTATATTGTGAATGGCACAATGCGCCAGGACCAGTATATAGAAGTTTTAAAAGGGAGACTAAAGCCTCAAGTTGCCGAATGGTTTCCAAATGGAAAATATGTATTTATGCATGATTCTGCACCCTGCCACAAAGCGAAAACCGTTACTAAATTTCTAGAAGGAGAAAAAATAAAGGTATTAGATTGGCCAGGAAATTCACCGGATCTAAATCCAATTGAAAACGTTTGGGAGGCTTTGAAAAGGGCAATTGTAAAAAAAGGTGTCATCACCAACAAAAGACAACTAATAGAAAACATAATTGAGGCATGGCACAACACACCAGAATTAAAAAATATCTCAATTAAATGTATCTCCAGCATGCCCAGAAGAATATCAGCAGTAATTAAAGCTAAGGGAGGATTTACTAAATATTGATCATTTTACCATAAAACGTATTTTATTATCAATAAACTATTATATATTCATAGTAAATGCATTTTATTTTATAAAAATATATTAAATCTCCCATAATATTCTAGAAAGATCGAAATAAAATAAAAAAATAATAATTTTCAATGATTCGAAGTCTAAAAACTGCTATAAATTCATTTGATTGTATTAATTTGGCCACCGTCTGTATTAGCAAGGTTATAACGTAACGTGTCATGAGTACCTTGCCCAGACCATCCATGTTTACTGTGATGTATCTTCGTATCGACGGAGATTCCCGAATGCGGAATCGGATGCATTCGTATATTGAATGAGTGGCGGTTCATTCTAAGCCATAGGCCTACTTTGTAAACATCATTCCATACTATATGCATTTATTAATTTTATTTATTAAAAAAAGGGTACATCGACAGACTGGACAGCTTACAATTTTCAAAAAAAGAAAACAATTTTGGTTATTATTGTGAGTGCTGGAGGTCCAATTATACGAGTAGATGCACACAAAATTACTCGAGGTCAAATTCAATCACACACGTAAATTGCACAAGTAAGAGTTACATAAATAAGAGAAAATTAGTATATTCGTACCTAAATGCATGAAACCAGTTGGCTTCAAGTCTGTTTTTTGTGCTTAAATAAATTAATTAATAAATCATACGTCGTGTCAATTATTATTTAGTTATATTTTGCATGTTATTTTTAAGAAGCTGTATTTGTATTGCTTATTTATTATATGTGAATTAAAGTCAATTGAAAAGTATTCTAGACTTGTCATTTACATATACCACGTTTACCCATATCATAGATATAATTATTTAATGGGGTTCTATAATATCTTAGGTAATATTTTATAGAACTTCATAAGATAATTATATCCATGACATGGGTAAATATCGATGGTTGATTTGTGGCATTGTTGATTTGTGGCATTAGTGCAATAATATTTTGAATGAAATTGAAGGAAAAAAAACTTTATTGAAAATTTAAACTAATTGGCAACATTCCGTATCGCCCCTTTTCACAAAGTCTCCGTTATTTTTCTATGGTTTTCCCGTTCCCGCCACAATCTGCGTTCGCTTTTGTATTTCCTATTTCAGCCGAGCGTTTCTCCATTTCCTCGCTAGATGGGGTGGGACGCGGATCGGTATTCTAATTTTCGACGTATTTATTGGTTTTAGGTAGTCATGTAATATACATATTCTTATTGTAATGCGAATGTGGACGAGATAATAATAACATTATTATTATTCTGATTGAGTTCTGTATTTATTCTATTTATATTCAAATCATTATTACATGGTTCGCGCATCATTGATGTTTTCAAATAATAATTTATCATATTATAATTTAGCAATCTCTGATCGAATTTCAGCCTCGTGATGGCGGGATGATATTATGTTAATTCGCCAGAATATTTCACGTTTTCGTAAGAAATGAAATATCAACAAGAATATATTAAAAGATTCACATGAATCAATAAGAATATATTATACGCATAGGTTTTCATAATAATAAAAATCTATGATTATACGTCGTGAAGTGTTGGAATATGAAAAAAATATTCTGCATAGGTAGGTAGGTACCTGATATTTACATCTAGTAGGTATAGTTGTCGCCAGTAAACTTGAATTTTTAGCCGAGAAGGGGGGGGGCGATTTGCACGTAAATCATCGAAGCAAAAATACAAAAATTTGCGCTCTGCGCAACCGAAAGCTCGTTCAAGATGTTTGGCGAAAATTATAGCAACCTGTGAAAAATTCACAAAAGTGAAACAAATTCAAGATTTATAAAAAAAATAAAAATTATTTTGTTTTGTTTTTGCTGACATTTTTCGTCGTAGGTACAAAGATAATAAGTTTTCTCGATCTTATTGGCAACTGCTAAAACAAACATTCACTCAATACAATGTGATATATATTTTTAAAGAGATAATTACATTATTCCTGTCTCGCTCTACCGCATTCAAAATCACTGTCCGTAGGTACCTACTCTTCTTGTCCGGCTTAAATTGAATAACAATTCGATAGACGACATTATTTTGTCGTTTCTGCTCATTAGTCATTTATATCTGCATAACTTCTGTATATCTGTTGATAAGGGGTCGTTTTTGATTGTTTCACATATCGATCTCTTAGGCTTATCCCTTAGGAAATAATGTACCTACTAACCAGCCGAAACGTTCCTTCTGTGAAAGAAAATAAATCTTTGTTGAACCTTAATCCAGTGACATGATTTTATTAAACTCTATCATTAAGATGGAGTTATACAATATTAATATTGTCATTGACAAATTAATTACCGTTCTTATTCACCGTAAAAAATTTAAATGTATCTTTTGCGTAGTCAGCCATTTTATTTTAGTAACAATGGATGGGATACTGGGTATTTATTTTTCTATCAACAATAATATTCTTTTTCAAATCCGCTAACTTAATAGAATTACAAAAAGCGATAGTTTTTCGTGTTCATCGTTGTCATTTTGGATAATATCATCTGTCATTAACATCAATCAAAACGTAAGTAAATAAATGAGTCAGTTCCGCCATATTGTTTCAAAATGGTTCTGATTTGGAACGTTGTCATCGAGACCGTTCAATTATTATTGCAATAGAAAAACTTTTAGACAATGTAAGCAGGTACCTACTTAGAAGAGCAATTTTCAAATAAAGAATTCACACAATGTTACCAGTTAATGAAACAAAATGGAAAAATGCTCTAGGTAGGTACCCACACATCGTTAAATGACATCTTCACGGGCAAAGTGAACCAACTTCAATTATATTATTATTTATTTTTACTCTAAGTATGTAGTTTTATTGTTTTTAATCATTTTTTATTGCTTCACGGATAACTAGAAGGTGTCAAATATTAATAAAACACAAACCCAATAAAATGTTGCCAAATCCAGACTGAAAACCATAGTGTAATACTGTGTCTCTACAGGGAATCGAGTCCGGAACCTTATCTCTAGAGTCACATCTATGTAACTAACTGAACCAGTGCTTGAATAGTTATTGCACTATTTTCTCTAATCAATACTTTCTGGTGTCCCGTAAGAAACGGGTAGGTAATCAAAAATACAAGAGAAAAAAAAATAAAACATAAATATCTCACATTGTATAGCAAAGACGTTCACCGCCCATTCTGAATGTTGTGCCTATTTAGTGACGAGGGTGGTGTGTGGAGATACATACACGCATGTATCGTGTTTTATTTTATTAGGTCATGCAAACCTGTCCCCCTAGACAAAGTGTCATTTAGCTCAAGAAAAGAAACAAGAAAAGATAACTCAATGTATGGAAGTGACAGTTGTCACGTGACTGGCAACTGTTACTTCCATACATTAAGTTATTTTTTCTTGTTTCTTTTCTTGAGCTAAATGACACGTTGTCTAGGGAGGCTGGCCGGTTACCCCGTGCTCTGATGGTATGTATGGAATTAAAATGGAAATCCACGCTCGAATCCCATGTTTGGTACCTCCTTTCGTTCGAAAATCTAAATGGAGTCTAAACTTTTCAAACAGACACTATACCATATATTTTTATTATAATATAGGTGATGATGTCGTAGTTAGTAAATTTTGTATGAATCGAAGTGAGTCATTTTTCCGGGGGATTTTTGACGTTTTGGTTCCAGACCACATCGTTTTTCTATAGAGAATAACGACTAATGTGATTTGTTTTCGCACTGAAAAAAAAATTGTGACCACCGAACTGGCTACCTGCGTTTTTAGCCAAACCTTTGTTGTCAGTAAAAAAAGTTAATCCATTTATGACTGTACTGTTTGGTTAAGCGCACAAAATATTTAGTACCTAGCACAAAACGAATTGTTTTGTAGTCACTATAGTTCGGTTAATTTTAACATAACTTTTTTTTCAGTGCGGATTTATCTGTCTAAAAATCATTTTAATTTTTAAGATTTAAAAACAGTTATCTAGGATGTGTTGAGATGTAAGGAAAACTGAAATATGTTGCAAACCAAAACGTCAAATGCGCGATATTCCATGACTCACTTTTTGTACGGAGTACCTACTAAATCTATGTAGTATTAAGTATTATAATAAAAATCTATGCGCTATACCTACCGAATGTCTTGTTCAATGAGATTTAATAGTTACTTGGGTCTCTTGTCCCCCGAGCTGAGTAAATTGATAGATATTCGTTGTATTCTAACGATGTGATGTGAGAGTGTGCATTTAGATTGAAAAATAATAATACCTGTACATAATATGTCATGGATTCAGATAGGCGGAAATATCCCATTCCTCGGCCATAATTCGGCAATGATGCCATTTGTATTGAAGTAGTACCAGTCCAGGTACCTACTTACTTGCTTTATTTAGGGTTGCCAAATTAGACATATATACCGGGCATCATTTTAAATCGTACACTTTACTGTCACTAGTGTTAAGTATTTAGAGTGTGATTGGCGGTTCGGTGACTAATCAGACAGCATTAGGTATACACTTTATTTTTTGTCTACTATTCACATCAGTTTAGTTACATTTGCAATTTTGACTACAAACAAACGTATCCAGCCTATTCTTACCAAACTTTTGGTAAATAAATCAACAATTGTAAATATGGTTAAACCAATCACGTCTCAGTGTATTTTGTGCGCGTGCGTATTAGTACAAATGTGCGATTTAAAAATATGCATATACAATACCGGATGTTTCTGCGTCACGTGAGTTGAGTATGTTATCGCGGTGTTCTATATACAAAAAAAAACATGAATCATATTAGTATCTAATTTTCAATTATTGTCATTATTAATTTTGAATGCGCTATTATAGTGAGCCAGGTACCTGCTTCAATTCTCTCCAAAAATATAATTACTTAAAAAATATATATCGCGTTTCAATAATCATTATTGAGTTTTCTTCTTCTTCTTTTTGATCGTTTTTTCATTATGTTCAACCTGACGAGTCTTTGAGTAGGTACTTAATCAATTAAATATTTCATCCGACATGATTTTTATATTATGTTGATACATTTAACAATGATTCTTTACCATATTGTCCGATTTCAATGATTTTTTTCTTATTAGAAAGGATAAACTCCAGTGGTGGTTAACTCCATATAGGTAGGTACTTAGGTACTCGTACCTACATTTGGGATTCTCGATAAAATCATCAATTTGCAAAGGCATTTTATGTTGTACCTATGGATTTCATATTGTGACTAATACTTTGAGACGAAGAAAGAGGTGGTGAGATGATAAACAACGATATGTTGACACGTCCTGGATGCGAAATTCACGGGACAGGACGACGCGACGTGGAGTCAAATGGAGGATGCCTTCGTTCGGGTGTGGACGGATAGGCTCAAATGAAACATTATTTTTATAAAATAAAAATATATTAGGTAAAGTTAAATGATTGTATTTCGCAATTCTTGTTTTAATGATGACGAAAACAATGTATGTTTTAGTTGTAAGTAGGTACAAAAAATGAATATTTATTAATTGTATTTATCATTAAGTATCGGAAAGTCCTGTCCGGTATTCCGCCCCAATTATGACAACCCTACAGTACTTACATATTAAACATAATATACTGGCAACTCTTGAAATACAATTATTATTATTAAAATAATAATGAACAAACGGCAGGTAAGTTTTTAGTCACGCTTTGTTAATCGCAAAATTGCGCCACTTCATATGTTCGCTTCCGCTCTCATTGTAAATTTATTACGATAAATTAATAATGTGTGTATGTTTTCACGTCGGGAATATTCCAAAAATTCAATATGACACAAAAGCGCGCGCGCGGCCATTTTGGTATGTACTTACCACAAACTATGAAAGAAGAAAACCATAGATTTTAAAGATGCACCACAAACTAATTATTTTATGTTGCCATATAATACTATCGGAACTAAATTAGGAACGTTCTAAAATTGTAGATTTTAGATTTACGTTATAAAATAGTTAGCGTTATAAAATATATACTTGGACTAAATTAATGGAATAGGAACGTACCTACATATATTGGCCCGAACATTCTTAAAAGTTAAGTTTGAATAATTATGAAAATTATATGAAATTGTCATCATTTTCATAATTATTCAAAATACGTCTAATTCGGTAACTTTTTAAGAACGTTCCGGCCAATATAGGTACGTTCCTATTCCATTTAGTCCAAGTTGATATTTCATAACGATGAAATAAGACCGTTAATCGGAAATCTACAATTTTAGTATGTTCCTATTTTTGTTACAATAGTTACTGAATACGGGGTAATTACATAATATACTAAGATGGAGCACCTATATATACTCCGTGCAATAAGTGAGTCATGGTTTATCGCGCGTTTGATATTTTGGTTGGCAACATATTGCAGTTTTCAATATAACACTTCCTAGATAACTGTTCTCTTAATCTTGATGAACAAAGTGTTTTTTTCATAGATTTTTATTATAATATACTAGATGTCGTAGTTAGCAAATTTTGTATGAATCGAAGTGAGTCATTTTTCAGGGGGGGATTTTTGACGTTTTGGTTCCAGACCACATCGATTTTCTATAGAAAATAACGACTAATGTAAATTATTTTCGGGTTTATTTGTCTAAAAAACATTTTAATTATTAATAATTTAGAGAACATTTATCTAGTATGTGTTGAAATGTAAGGAAAACTGAAATATGTTGCCAACCAAAACGTTAAATACGCGATATTCCATGACTCACTTTTTGCACAGAGTACTACATACATACATACCATCACGCCGTTTCCCTATTTGGGGTAGGCAGAGAGAACCGAACGCCAGACTCTTCTATCTTGACATACCTGTTTTGCCTCATTTACATTCATACATCGCGTCATACATGCTCTCCTATTGTTCTGACTTCGTATGTTCCCCTCTTTCAAAATCTCATTTATATGATCATGCCAGCTCTTTCTAGGTCGACCCTTACATCTCATTCCACTCTTTTCAGCCTTGTATACTTTCTTTGTCAGTCGTTCATCGTTCATTCTCTCTACATGTCCGAACCATCGCAAAGCATTTATCTTCATTCTACTCAAAATATCCTTTTCAATCTTACATTCTCTTCTGATATCTTGATTCCTTATCCTATCATAAATTGTTTTACCACACATTCGTCTTAGGGACCTCATTTCCACAGTGTTAATTTTACTTTCATGCGTCTTCTGCCATGCCCATGTCTCACTTGCATACATTATGGTTGGAACGACAATAGCGTTGTGCACAGCGAGCTTTGCTGGCCTTGAAATAATTGGGTCAGCCATTATTGTTCTTAATGCACCATTTACTCTATTTGCTGCCGTTACCCTTCTTTCTATATCCTTTTCCAATTTTCCATCACGCTGAAACATACTTCCTAGATACACATATTCATCCACTTGTTCTAGTAGTTCATTATTAACTCGTATCTCGCATATTGTTCGTCTTTCGCTCTTCTCAAATACCATTACTTTAGACTTAGCTCCATTCATTCTCAGTCCATTTTGGATGCATCCATCGAATACCATTTTTACCAAGTATTCTAAGTCTTTCACACTTTCAGCCATTAATACCTTGTCATCCGCATACATAAGATCGCATACATTCACATCATCCAGCTTCAAACCTATATTTGCATTCTTCAGTTCTTTTACACAGTAGTCAATGTACAGATTAAAGAGCCACGGTGATAGGACGCAGCCCTGTCGTACTCCCTTGTTGATGGGGAACCAATCCGTGAGAGAGTTATCAACCCTCACACAAGCCTGGCTACCCTCATAAAGAGACGCAATTGCTCCTATCAGCTTACTCTCCACTCCGTACACTGATAGCACGTTCCAAAGTTTCTCCCGGTCGACTTTATCATAAGCCTTTTCCAGGTCTATGAAAGCACAGAAAAGCTTCTGGTTTTTTTGCCAGAACCTTTTCAATTGCCATTCGAAGGGAGAAGATTTGGTCAGTGCATCCTCTACCTCTAACAAACGCTCCTTGTGTATCCCATACCTTGCTTTCAGTCACCTTTCGTAACTTTTGATCTAAGATCCTAGTATAAAGTTTTCCAACTGAACTCAGCAGACTGATAGCTCGGTAGTTCTTGCAGTCTAATTTTGACCCTTTCTTAAAGAGGGGCACAATCACTGCGTTTCTCCAATCTGACGGAGTATACCCTGTCTCCCAACATTTGTTGAAGAGGCAATGACACCATTCCATCGTCTTTTCGCCACCATATTTGATGAGTTCAGTTGTTATGCAATCAAATCCCGCTGCTTTTCCTGTACGTGCATGCTTCACTGCTTCTCTAACTTCGTCTATTGTAATTTTTTCTCTATCATTCTCGTTTTCATTCTGTGTTATTCTTACATACCTCATGCTTTCACTCTGCGAGCTTTCGTACAATTCTTCAAAGTACTCTTTCCATCTCTGCGTGACTTTCGTTTCATCCATAACCATATTTCCATCTTTGTCGTTGATGCATTTTGATCCGTTCGACGTTACTTGCTTTCTCCTATTCACTCTTTTCCAGAACATTTTTTGGTTACCTGCAAAATCATTCACAATTTTTATACTTTCACTATCTTTCAAGGCATTTTTCTCTCTTTTCACGGCTTCTTTTGTTTTCCTCTTGCATTCGTTATATACTTTTCGCGCTTCTGTTTCTTTTTCATTCCTTTCTCCTTTACACGCCAACCACTTCTTCCATGCTTCACAGAGTACTACATCTAGTATATTGTAATAAAAATCTATGTTTTTTTCAAAATCTATGGTTTTTTTCGAAATCTATGGTTTCAATACACATAGATGCTCCGTAGACTTTTCATATTTATACCTACTACGATTAAGGGTTAGGTATATTTTATTATAATACATATTTCTCAGTTAATTATAACTTTACTTTTATTTTCTATGCGATTATAATGTATTGAACCGATAATTGGATTGCACAGAAACATGTAAGAAATACTTTGTTGTCACTCTGAAATGTCACAAGTAAAGGACAATGCTGGTTTGTCCATATGGATCAGCATGACAGATCGAGTTTTAAGGTGAGCGAAATATGTCAGCTCTATACCTACATCAACATGAAAATATATGAAGACATGTGTAAGCTTTATTCATAACCTATTTAAAAGCTACATAGTTATAGTTTATAGACATGTAGCTTGTTTGAGCTTAAAAATAGAGATGACCAAGTAGGTATGTCATTGAGCTTAAATGGGTTGTTAGTATCTATCTAAGCACACATTTTGAGTTATACGCAGTTAGTTTCTGGAGAAATTTAACTCCCATCGAGAGGCGAACTACGGCATTTGCAATTGGCCTGTCAACGGGAGTTGAGTTGTTTGTTTAAGAGGACATATAACGCTAAACTTAGTGACTGAAAACATGATATAGGTATTAAAATCGCCCAATGCACTATGAAGTTACGTGTTAGTAAGGATAAATATCACATGCGTTAAAAAAGGTTTATACGTGATTTAAATTATTGGAAACCCCAAATTTGTTCATTTTTTGCATTTTAAGAACAAACCTTACTTGAAATGTAAAAACTTTATCGGTCATTCACTTTGATTTTATGCACTCTTTAAGTACCTACATAAAAGATTTATTTCTCTACGACACATAGATAGTACAAAGTACACAGAATTGGATAAAATTCAGGTAGCCAGTTCGGTTGTCATAATTATTTTTCAGTGTGAGCTGGAAACACTGAATAATAGTCAGAAGAAATTGCTATATGGCAATAAACTCGCCACTTGCGCAGGGTGCTAAGAAGTGTTTATTATTTTATTATAACCATGAATAGTATTATCTATAAATCTTTTTAGAATTTTAAAGAATGTAGCGAAATTTCGAAACACCTTAAGAAAGAATCATATGCTTCTTGGAGGGGGCGGACACTGAAGGTAGAACAGAAGAAGTTCCCTATGATAAGGGCTCGTTGGGAAGACAAAAAGTGTGGAATAGGAAAGGATAGATGAATAGACTTTCTTTTACATAAAAATCTGTCGAGTTACCCTTAGCCCTGAGCGACAGGGGAATTAAGACAGCCCCTCACTATGAAGGTATATATTTTTTTTACTCTCCACTACTATGATATAGTGGAGAGTTGAGATTTCACAATATTTAAGCGTATTTTCTTACATCAAATTGTCAACAGTTATTATGTAGGAAGAGTGTAGAGGAGATGCGGTACTACGATATTCATCTTGCTGTTTATACCTATGATAATCTTAAGAGGTCACATAATCTAAACATCACATTTAGAAAATAAATTTCACAAATACGTTAAAAAATGTAAGTATTTTCAACTTTTCTATAGTGAATAAGAGTTAAAATGATTTAAAAATTAGTATGAATTCTCCTAAAAATTATTCAAAACGTAAATCGAATATTTTATAGGTATGGTCTTACGAGACCAAGACCGACTGTGTCACTAATACCAGGCTCTACAAGACCAAGAGTCTTGCAAAATCTAATGCGAGAGTCTTGCGATGTTGCATATTTTTTAAACTTATTCATTTTCAATTAAAAAGTAAGCAATTAACTATGTACTATTACAGAATACTTTAAATTGATGTCTGTGTCATAATTCATTGTAATTACTGAATTTTAATAGAAAAGTTAAAAATATATATTTTTTAAAGTTACAAGACTTGCAAGCCCAAGACAATTACTGGGTATGCAAGACCAAGACTGGGTGTTCAAGACCAATACATGGTATGAAAGACAAATACAATACAAGATTGGGTATGCAAGACCAATACCAAGATCAAGACTGCGTATGAAAGACCAATACCAAGATCAAGACTGGGTACGCAAGACCAAGATTGGATATGCAATACCAAGACTGGGTATGCAAGATCAAGACCAAAAATCGGGTATGCAAAACCAGGACCGAAACCGGGTATTCAAGACCAAGACTGAGTATGCAAGACCAAGACCATGACTGGGTATGCAAGACCAAGACCAAGACTGGGTATGCAAGATCAAGACCAAGACTGGGTATGCAAGACCAAGACCAAGACTGTGTATGCAATACCAAGACCAAGACCAAGACTGTGTGTGCAATACCAAGACCAAGACCAAGACTGGGTATGCAAGACCAAGACCAAGACTGTGTATGCAATACCAAGACCAAGACCAAGACTGGGTATGCAAGACCAAGACCAAGACCAAGACTGGGTATGCAAGGCCAAGACCATGACTAGTTATGCAAAAGCAAGACACATTTGTAAATACAAGACCAAGGGTGTAAGGCCAAGACCACCCCGGTCTTGGTCTTGATTTTGCATTAATTTGTTCATCACTAATTAGAACAGTACCTACTAAAGAAATGTGCTCCAGAAAAATGCGTTCAGGGGTTGTCAATCTTTAAAAGTGTACACTAAATATGTATTGGAGAGTTTAGTGTTGGCCACATTCCACTCGTCCTTCGAGAGATAAGACCATGGTGGGGGTAGGCGAGAGGGGCCGGGGCCCCAAAGAAACAGGGCCCCTAATGGACAAGCTAAAAAGTTGGACGCTTCTGTTGGCGAGGAAAAGGTGGATGTAGGAGTAGATGAAGAAGTAAAAGAAGAAGAAGAAGGGACGGTAATAAATGATTTTAAAGTCGGCAAAAGAGAAATTCGTATTTTTTTATACAAATGGTCCTTGGAAACACAGAGTGTCTAAAAAGTATTTACATCTATTTAACGTATTTTTTTCATTTTCATCTTTCGTGGCTCAGTCGGTTATATATTTGACTCCTCAGAAAAAGATCCCAAACTCGATTCCCAGTGGATACACAACTCGATACACAGTTTTTCATTGTGTCTTCAGTTTGGATCTGTGAAACAATTGATATCGTTAGAGAATTAATATCGTAAGTCTCCAGAATGTGGCAGCTTGTTATTGGGTGTGTGTTAAATTAATATTTGACAAAGTACCTGTTAGTTGCTAGACAAGTCAAATAAAAAAAGAATTAACGTCCAGAGCAAGACGAAAGAATTCTTGAATTGTATAAAGACGTTACCAACGGTAGAGACATGATCTAGGTGACAATACCCAGTATACAGTAATGATTGTAACTAAAATAGGAACGTTCTAAAATTGTAGATTTTAGATTTACGGTCTTATTTCATCGTTATAAAATATCAACTTGGATTAAATGGAAGTTATGGCAGGAAACAGAGTGAATGGAGCACTGAGACCAATTATGAATGATCGCAACATATCAAAGGATGCCAAAGTTGCCATTCATAACGCCGTCGTAGTGCCAACCTTGACGTATGTAAGTGAAACCTGGACATGGCAGAGGACGCATGAAAGTAGAATAAATGCGGTTGAAATGAGATCGTTAAGAAGGATTTGTAATAGAACGATGTATGACCAGGTAAGAAATGAGGACATAAGGTAAGAATGTAACATGAAGAAAGATGTCATTACTAGAATGAAAGTGAACACATTGAGATGGTTTGGTCACATGGGGAGAATGAATGAGGAGCGCCTGACGAAGAAAATATACAGAGCGGAAAGGAATGGAATGAGAGGTCGGGGACGCCCAAGAAAGGGATGGCACGACCATGTGAACGAAATTTTGAAAGACGGAAATGTTAGAAGTGTGAGCAATAGACGAGCATGTATGAGACGATGCATGAATGTGGACGAAGCGAGGGATGCGTGCCAGGATAGAAAAATGTGGCGTTCGGTTCTCTCTGCCTACCCCGCAAGGGACATGGCGTGATGGTATGTATGTATGTATGTATGTTAAATGGAATAGGAACGTACCTATAGATCGGCCGGAATGGTCTTCAAAAGTTCTGAATCAGACGAATTATGAATAATTATGAAAATTATGAAATTTTCATCATTTTCTAATTATTCAAAATACGTCTAATTCAAGAACTTTTTAAAAACGTTCCGGCCAGTATAGGTACGTTCCTATTGCATTTAGTCTAAATTTATATTTTATAACGCTGAAATAAGACCCTAAATCTAAAATCTACAATTTTAGAACTTCTTCTTCTTCTTCTTCTTCAGCTAGGACTATGTCCTGTAGTTCTCGGCACCTGCTCCTGGGAGGAGGACGTCCAGCTGTCCCTCCATCGTTTGGGTGGTCTTCCTGGAGGTCTGCTACCTGTAGGATGTTCATCAGCTGATATCCTCACTACTCGGTCTGAGCTTGCTCTCCCCACGTGGTCTCTCCAGAAACGTCTTCTTATTCTACCCCATCGTACCACGTCCTCAACATCACAAATTTTCCTTATTTCGGAACTCCTCATTTGATCATGGAGGGTTACTCCTGCGATGGGCCGTAGAGTCTTTATCTCCGTGGTTCTAAGGAGACTTTTTGTATGGGTGGTGTCAGCTCTTGTCTCTATGGCGTATGTCATGATCAATTTTAGAACGTTCCTATTTTACTTACAATAGTTACTGAATAGGGGGTATTGTGCAGGACTCGGTAGCCTAAAACATAAGGACGAGGAGAGCTGATCCCAAGAGTCTGCAAAGACGGAGATTTGAGATATAGCCAAAGAGAAGTAGAAGAAGTGAAATGATGCAAACATTTTCTTATCACCGTGTTAAATCAAAGCGAGCAGTGCCGTGCGGCCCCTTTTCTCGGTCAGAACATATTTAAAACTTGAAAAAGGTTTTTAACTGAGTTTTTAAAAGGAAACTTCTCCGGGCCCCGGGGAGCCAGAGGCAGGGGGGGGGGGTTTGGACGGCTATGGGAGGAGGGGGATTGCTTATGGGGGGAGGTGATTTTAACGCCAATACGTACTACAAGAAGTCTCCCTTTGACGACGCAAAATACCACGGGGATGTTAGGAGTGGGAGGAAATAGGTAAGAACATAATAACAAGTTGACGGGAAGTCAAAAATGTGGAAAATTAAGAAAACACCTTGTAACTTTGTCGTCTCGAAAAATGAGAAAAAAGATTAAAATATATTTTCCGGGAATATTGAGAAAAATTATGAAGTTGGTGCGGAAATTGTTCAATAGATGGCAGCACTGTATAATTGTTATTGTTGTAAATCGAATCTTCACACATAGATGGCATTTGCGTTACATATAAGAATTGAACGTAAAATTAATGTAAACATTTATGAAAAAAAATTATTAATAACCTCACCACTGAAGATATAAAATTCCTAAAGGGAGTCAGACAAGGATGGGTACTTTCGCCCATATTGTTCAACGTGTAGGTACCTACCTACTCGAAATTTGATTTCAGAAATTCTCTAAAAATAAAGATAAATGGAAAGGCTAGACATAACATAAGATATGTCGAAGATATCTGCAACGCCTGGTCAACTTGATCAATGAATCTGGAAGGGAATTTGGCCATAAAAAAAAATGCGAGAGAGAGAGGGACGAGACATTCAGGATGCTTAGAAACTCACGACTCTCTCCTATTACATAGTATTCATTTATTCATTCTTACCATTACGGCAACGGTAAAAAAAATAATAAATACTTTCCCCGGCCCTTATCTGCACAAATCGAACAGCGCACCCCCTAAATATAATATATTATCGTATAACTAAACCACTCTGCTACAATGTAATTTGATTCAATGAATTAGTATGGGTACCTACCTACATTAGAATAGGTGGCTACATCAATTGACTTGGGGGAGCCCATTTTAACGACTATTTATTTATTTGCTTACCTACCTTACTGATACAACGATACTATTATTGTTGCCAAACGGGTGATATATACATATAATGGGGATAGGTAGAAAGAACCGAACGCCACTTTTTTTTTATCTTGACACACATTTTTCGCCTCATCAACATTTATGTAATGTCTCCATACATGCTCGTCTGTTGTTTCGCTTCTGACATTTCCGTTTTTTTCAAAAATATGTGTATACGCTACATTTAAATATATGTACAACGAGTGTGTCCGGTCACTCACAGAAAAATACGAACATATCAAAAACGAGTGGTTTGTGACCAACGCTTCACTCCTCACTAACAAGTAATTCTATAAAGATTTCAAATTTTGTATGGAAAAAATTCAGCATTCATATACATGAAATGAGTTTGTTAAATTATTTTTTATTTTAATATTTTATTATGAAAACATGATACATCTTCAATGCCATTTTATGAAAGTGATGTGCCCTTTTACCAATTTGATAATAAAAAATTCAAATTTTAGGTTTCCTGAGCTTGGGGTCACTTTGAAATATTTGACAGTTAAAAAAAATGAGAAGCACTATTCAGATATCCTTCAAAATCTAATGGGATCTAAGTGAGTATTATATATACATATTTGCAACATTTGAAAAGAATCTAATAAGTAAGTACCTACTTTAGTCTATAATCGATAAAATAAAATAAACACGCCGTAGGTACATAGCACACAGCACATACACACAGATACATTGTAATGAAACTTTCAGAATACAATCTCTGCATGATACTAGTTGATAATCTGCAATTAAAAAAAATACCTTCAAAAATTGATAAATCATAATCCTACTACACTATATCCCCTTGGGTTAGTGAGGAGTAAAAACAGTCTTCGAAAAATCGACTGAGGTAGTAAAGAATTGTAATGATAATGGACTTTGGAGGATCCGATATAATCCGAACTACAGGCATTATGATGACAAAACCAACATTGTACAAGATATAAAAGTACGTAGACTGCAGTGGTTGGGACATATCAGCCGGATGAATGATGATCGTGTCCCCAAAAAGGTTCTTAATACCAATCCAGAGGGCAGAAGAAGTAGAGGCAGGCCCAAGCTAAGATGGCTGGACGATACAGAAGACGACATGAAGGCGATCGGAATAGAAAACTGGAGGAGAGCGGTGGAGGACAGGGACGGCTGGAGAAGGATTCTTGAGGATGCCAGGGCCCACACAGGGCTGTAGCGCCAATGATGATAATGGTAAAGAATTGTTCCCCCATAGTTTATGTACGACATTATAGGTATGAATAATGTTGTATAGATTGTAGATGCCTTTAAAAATTGAAGATTTTGATGATTTTCTTATGAATCCCATCATCAGATCTTGACCAAATTTGTATGGAACTACCCTGGAGTTACGTACCCTTTCTAATAAAATTAGATTAATAGAAATCCAATAACGTGGTAAAGAATTATCGCAGAACTGCTTCGTTTCTCGTGGATCCCTTCATCAGATCTTGAACAAATTTATATAGAACTATCCCTGAGGTACCTACACTTTCAAAAAAAATAAGATTAATCGAAATCGGACACAAAGTGGTAAAGAATTATCGTTGAGCATACATTTAAAAAAATCATGTTGAATCGATAACCACTTCCTTTGTATGGAGTCAGTTAAAGAGAGCAGACGAAGCTTGTCGAGTAATTTGAGTTTCCATTGTCATACATCTGAGCTACACACACACAAAATGCACATACAAGTTATAAAGGGTTCAATCCAACATGATGGATACTTAACTCATATTAACCACAGAGTAGAATATAATAATTGTCATTAGTGTATTATTTGAGGGGTTGGATTTGTTAGGGGGAGTCAATCGTACATAAATTGCTGATACTTTAGTTGCAACCTATACGCTGATAAACTTGTGAGTAGTTTCAATAAAAAATCAACTCCGTAAAATACATGTTTGATATGTACTTAAATTTGAATATTATTTACACTTCGATTCTATATATTTTACAATTTTGAAGCGTGTTTTTCGACAATGTTTGAATTCAGCCCCCCTAGACAACGTGTCATTTAGCTCAAGAACAGAAACAAGAAAAGATAACTCAATGTATGGAAGTGACAGTTGCCAGTCACGTGACAACTGTCAGTGTCAACATACATTGAGTTATCTTTTCTTGAGATAAATGACACGTTGTCTAGGGGGGCTGGACCCACATTCTACCAGGTCTAAGACCTGAATGCACAGTCCTAGGTACATAAATACTAACTCCTAGCCTCACTGGAGTATTTAGTATTCTTAAGTTAGCAATTTCGTTGCAGAGACATCCCTAACTAAATACTAATACTACGCCAAACTTAAGGTCAAGGGCGTAGAAATTCACATTATTGTGTATGAAGAAAAGAGATAGAAAGCTTTCTATGGGCTTAGAAAGCTATCTATCTCTTTTCTGACGTTTGACGTTTAAAATGTTTTTTTTTTACTATAACAAAACAAACATATGTAACCAATTTCACACTGACAGCTCTATGTCACGATTTTTTTGAAATTCCACCGAATTTTCGGCATCTCGTATGGATCGCTGGATACTATGTTTGGTATTTGATTTGACAAAATTACCAAATAGGTACATATTCAACGAAGCCGATAAAATCATCATCCACCGAAAAAGTCTCGTATTTTAGTATTAAATCACTCGTAAGGTTCCTCGCTATCAACCTTACTTTTTGACAATTCACAAATGTTAGTTTACGCCGATGCGCATGCGCTAAGTATTAAGATATGTCTCTGCAATGCAATTCTCATAGAAAAACGTCGTAGCATCTTACAGTTAGGAAGAAATTAAGTGAGCGACTGTGCAATGAAAACGTGGTTAGTATTTAGAATTTAGTATTTAGGTAGGACTCTGCATTCAGACCTTAGGGTCGTGTTACAAGAGTTATTTTGGAAAAATATAAGAAAAAGGTAAGGTCCCGTACTGCGAGAATACTGCTTACTGGACCTCAACTTTATCTTACATTATTCTTAAATAACTCTCGTAATACGACTCTTAACATTCATGTTTTCATTTAAATGTGCGGGGTGCGTAGAGAAGCCGGTTCCCATGCACCCACACACACGATCATGACTAACGGAAATTCGTCAAGGGTGGGCGAGGCATGGGGAGTGTGGCGAATTAGTCAATGGAGTTTCGCTAATAGACCGCTAGAGGGTTGCACTTGGCGTTAATTGAAACAGTTTCTCTCAAAATGGCAAGCGGCGAACGCTCAACAGCGTGTGAGCTCTTGACTGTTCAAGATGATCGTCAATTAAGTACTACACTTGAAGTAAGTACACACTTTAGTTAAAAAGTTAAGTGTACATATGCGATACAGGATCGAACCAGAAAATTGCGACTTAGAATATTAGTTTCTAACCACAGTTATGTCGTAATAGTTAAATATTTCACGACAACTACACTAGATCAGGGGTAGGAAACTGCGGCTCGCGAGCCACATGCGGCTTTTTGGATGTGAAGCTGCGGCTCTTTAGTTCCATACGCAAATATTATTTATTTTATCAAAAAACAAACGTTTAAAAATCGTTCTGAATCGATTAACGAAGATAAAACATTAATGCTGTCTCTCAGCCACTTGTACTAGAATTTATACGATTATTTTTGTAGAAAAGCAGTGTTATCATTCACGTTATCTTTTTGGAAAAAGGGCATTATTCTCGTAGACAAGCGTTGTAATTATTCCAGATATTTTTAGGAAAAGAGGAATTATAATTGTAAAAAAGTGGTGTATTATTCTTGTTATTTTTTGGAAAAGAGATGCAATTTTGGTAGAAAAAAGGTGTTATAATTCGCGTTATCTTTTTGGAAAAAGGGTTTTATTCTTGTAGAAAAGTAGTGTTATTATTTAAGTTATTTTTTTTGGAAAAGATGTATAATTATGGTATAAAAGTTGTGTTATTATTCTCGTTATTTTTTGGAAAAGTGATGTTATTTTGGTAGAAAAGAGATGTTATTCATTCACGTTATTTTTTTGGAAAAAGGGTGTAATTTTGGCAGAAAGAGGTGTTATTATTCGTTTTATTTATTTGGAAAATGAGTTTAATTCTTGTAGAAAAGCAGTGTTATTATTCCAGTTATTTTTTGGAAAAGGGGTATTATTTTTGTAATAGTGGTGTTATTATTCTCGTTATTTTTTGGTAAATGGGATTAATTTTGGTAGAAAAAAGGTGTTATTACTCGCGTTTTTTTTTTTTTTGAAATTTTTTTTTTTTGAAAAAGGGCATTATTTTTGTAAACAAGAGGTGTTATTATTCCAGTTTTTTTTTGAAAATGGGATTTTTTTTGTAAAAAAAGTGGTGTTATTATTATCGTTATTTTTAAGGAAAGGGATGTAATTTTGGTAGAAAAAAGGTGTTATTATTCGCGTATTTTTTTGGAAAAAGGATTTTTTTCTTGTAGAAAAGTAGTTCCAATTATTTTTTTTATAGAGGTATTATTATTGTATAAAAGTGGTGCTATTATTCTCTTTATTTTTTGGGTAAGGGATGTAATTTTGGTAGAAAAAAAATGATATTATTCGCGATATTTTTTTGGAAAAAGGATATTTTTTTTTGAAAAAGGGTGTAATTTTGGCAGAAAAGAGGTGTTATTATTCGTCTTATTTATTTGGAAAATGAGTTTAATTCTTGTAGAAAAGCTACTTAAAAACACCTGCATCGACGTAATTCCCAACATAAACTATAATACAACTGTTTTAAACAATTCATAATTGCAAAAATGTACCGAATTTTAGTATATAAGAAAAAGCAGAGTTTCTATGTTTACCAGTTGATAAGGGCCTAAAAAGCTAAAACGGTCGTCCTGGATTCAGGAAAAAATATATATGTAGACCAAATCATTTGTTCGATTTAAAATACCCATTATTATTATTCCAGTTATTTTTTTGGAAAAGAGGTATTATTTTTGTAAAAGTGGTGTTATTATTCTCGTTCGTTTTTGGAAAATGGGATTAATTTTGATCGAAAAATGGTGTGATTAATCGCGTCATTTTTTTGGAAAAAGGGCATTATTTTTGTATAGAAGAAGTGTTATTATTCCACTTATTTTATGGAAAAGAGGTATTATTATTGTAAAAAAAGTGGTGTTATTATGCTCGTTATTTTTTGGAAAAGGGGTTTAATTTTGGTAGAATAAAGCTGTTATTATTCTCGTTATTTTTTGAAAAAGGGCATTATTTTTGTATAAAAGCAGTGTTATTATTCCTGTTACTTTTGGAAAAGAGGTATTATAATTGTGAAAAAGTGGTGTTATTATTCTCGTTATTTTTTGGGTAAGGGATGAAATTTTGGTAAAAAAAAAATGTTATTATTCGCGATATTTTTTTGGAAAAAGGGTATTATTTATGTAAAAGTGGTGTTATTATTCTCGTTTTTTTTTTTGAAAATGCGATTAATTTTGGTAGAAAAAAAGTGTTATTACTCACGTAATTTTTGTATAAAAGAAGTGTTATTATTCCAGTTAGTTTTTGGAAATGAGGTATTATTATTGTAATTATTTGGTGTTATTATGTTCGTTATTTTATGGAAAAGGGATGATATTTTGGTAGAAAAGAGGTGTTATCATTCGCGTTATTTTTTTGGAAAAAGGGTATTATTCTTGTAGAAAAGCAGTGTTACAATTCGACATATGTTTTGGAAAAGGGGTGTATTTTTGGCAGAAAAGATGTGTTGTTATTCGCGTTATGTTTTTTGAAAAAGCGCATTATTTTTGTATAGAAGAAGTGTTATTATTCCAGTTATTTTTTGAATAAGAGGAATTATTATTATAAAAAAGGGGTGTTATTATTCTCGTTATTTTTTGGAAAAGGGATCTAATTTTGGTAGAAAAAAAATGTTATTATTCGCGATATTTTTTTGGAAAAAAGGTTTTATTCTTGTAGAAAAGCTGTGTTATTATTCCAGTTCTTTTTTTGGAAAAGAGGTATTATTTTTGTAAAAAAGAGGTGTTATTTTTCTGTTTTTTTTTTGAAAAGGGGTTCAATTTTGGTAGAAAATAAAGCTGTTATTATTCTCGTTATTTTTTGAAATAGGCATGTAATTTTGGTAGAAAAGAGGTGTTATTACTCGCGTTATTTTTTTGGAAAAATGGCATTATTTTTGTAAAAAAGTGGTGTTATTTTCTCGTTATTTTTTGGAAAAGGGGTTTAATTTTGGTAGAATAAAGCCGTTATTATTCGCGTTATATTTTTGGAAAAAGGATTTTATTCTTGTAGAAAAAGCAGTCTTATTATTCCAGTTATTTTTTTAGAAAAGGGGTTTAATTTTGGTAGAAAAAAGGTGATATTACTCACTTATTTTTTTTTTGTATAAAAGCAGTGTTATTATTCCAGTTATTTTTGGAAAAGAGGTATTTTAATTTGTGTTAATATTCTCGTTATTTTGGTAAAGGGATGTTATTTAGGTAGAGAAGAGGTATTATTATTCGCGTTATTTTTTGGAAAAAGAGTATTATTCTTGCAATTAAATCAGTGTTACTATTCGCGTTTTTTTTTTTTTTTGGAAAAGAGGTTTCATTTTTGTAGAAAATTGTTAATATTCTCAATATTTTTAGAAAAGGGGCATTATTTTTGTTTAAAATTGCTGTTATTTTTCTGGTTATTTTTTGGAGAAGAGGCATTATTTTTGTAGTAAAGTGCTGTTATTATTCGAGCTATTTTGTGGAAACTACTAAGTTATATGTAAGTACTTGGAATAAATTTACTAATGGCAATAAATCCCTCATTGTACATGAAGATAATAAATAAATTAATTAATAATAAATAATGAGACTATACTACTAAGTTATATGTAGGTTATTATTTCTAGAATGTTCCTACTTTCACCGACACACAACTCTTTCAATAACAGCTCTTCATGATGTTTCTCTTCCAGACATTTCGCTCCACGTTATAATTTGAAATATTAATCAAAGTTTCGCGGTTCACGTGTTAGTTTGTGTATTTCACACAGGAAGTGTGAGGTAAGTTTTCCCTCTCCCGCGCATATTTTAAGGAATATCATATTAGAAGGTAAATTATTACGTATTTATCAAAAGGAAATAGCCCTACACTGGTGCACACTTGCCGCGGGATTTATTCCGTTGGCCACATGAAACACGTGGAAAATATCACGCCGTTTTCCACATTTAAATGACGACACTTTATCACAAATTTTGTTGTTCGCAATATCACCCTTTGTGACTATATTCACCCATTATTATTTAACCGAATTTGTGCCGTGTTAAATATGTGAGTACCAATGCGTTGAAACGGAGTTGGTTTGTATGAAACATTACATTAAAAAAACGGATTCTGATATCTAGAAAAATGAGAATTATCGACATTACCTACTTCTCAAGATCGACATTACATTAATAGTGCTTTATTCAGGGGGGACAAGTCTGGTCAACAGGCGGAATCAAAACCATCCATGTTTACCTATATCACGGATATAATTATCTAATGGAGTTTTATAATATCTTAAGATATTATAGAACTCTATATGATAATTATATCCATGGTAAGGGTAAAAATGGATGGTTTTGATTCCGCCGCTTGACCAGACTTACCCTCCAGATCTATTTGTGGCGCCGCGTCGTCTTATACGCGTCGTTCTTCTATTTTTAAAATTAAACTATTGTTTGTTTGCAAAATATGATGTTTAGATTAACACCCGTAGTCAGAGACAAATATGAGAATTGAGGAGGCCTCAGGCCTCACCTTTTCTCTTTATTCGAAACAATTAAGAGGATATATAACGCTAAATCTAGTGACTGAAAACATGACATATTATAAACCGCCTAATGCACTATGAAATTACGCGTTAGCAAGGGTTACTATCGCGTGCGTTAAAAAAGGTTTATACGTGATTTAAAATATCGGAAACGCAAAATTTGTTGATTTTTTGAATTTTAAGAACAAACCTTAGTTGAAATGAAAAAACTTTATCGGTCATTCACTTTGATTTTATACACTCTTTAAGAATTTAAAAGATTAATTTCTCTACGACACATAGTTATGGAGTAATTTAAAAAAAATGTTGTTAAAAAGGTCATTCTTAATATTTTTTTGGGGAATTACGGCTGAATTTTAAAATTGTGTGACGAACATTCACTAGAGAAATGTCGAAAACACTTCTTACTTTTTTTCTAGAAACACACTGTTTAACATATTTAAGGAATTTGATTTGAAATTGAAGTGTTTAGGTTTATATGCCCCCCAAAACAATATTAATTGATATATTATTTCTAACGTATTGGATTATTTAAATGGAGGAAATGCATCCAAAACTAAATACATGCTGGCAAGCAAGTCATAGGCAAACCACACACATCCACCATTAGACATAGGGCCACACCTCATAGAAAGCGTCAACTCCTTCAAATACTTGGGTACTGAAATTACCCACGATAATAACTACAGTACCGAAATTAGAGCACGGCTATCAGCAGCAAACAGATGCTATTATGGGTTGTATAAGCATCTGATGTCCAAATTGCTCGGTAGAAAAACCAAAACAACCTTTTATAAAACGCTCTTTCGTCCAGTCAATGAAAATGAAAGAAAAGTCCTCAGAAAGATATCTTCTTCTTTCTTTTTGTGTCCGGCTAGGCTCTACCACTCCAATAAGCAGCGACTGACATCGCGTTGTCATTTGTCATAATCAGATCCCCAGGACTACAGACGACTCCCATCAGTGGGCACATCAGCAAGTGGCTGTCATCCTGGGTTGCGCCGCACTCGCATCGGGTGTCATCTGATGCAGGCAGGTACCCCCACCTTTGCAGGTTTTTTTTTACATCTGGTGACGCCAACCCTGAGTCTATTGAGGGTCTTCCATAGAGCGTATGGTAAGTGCTCTCCAACTCCGATACTCTCATTTGGTTCCATCCATGGTGCCGCTCCAGAGTCCAGTCGCCAGAGTTCTTCTCTACGCTGTTGAGAGGACTCAACAGGGGATGTGGCCTTGATAAAACTTTTCCTGGACTTCAGGCGCGACACCACTGGCTGGTGATGGTATAGAGGGTGGCGTATGTCGTAGGTTTGTTTGTACCTCTCTGCATCTGCGGCAGTTCTACGTCGAATATGTGGTGGGGCTATTCCAATTATTGGGTACAGTCTCTCAGTTGGTGTGGGCTTTAAGCACCCCGAGACTATTCGTGCCATATCATTCAAGGCAACGTCCACCTGTTTGGAGTGAGTAGATTTCTGCCAAACCGGACACGCATATTCCGCCGCAGACAGGCATAAACCCTGAGCTGACGTCCTCAGCACTGATGGCGTCGCACCCTACATTGTCCCAGTGAGCTTGCGCAAAATATTGTTTCTGGCGCTACTTTTTCTTTTTGTTTTGTGTTCAGACAGTGTTCTTTACAGGTCAGGGCTCTATCCAGGGTGACCCCCAAATATTTAGGAGTGCCGCAATGTTTCACTCTCTCCCCCATCCACTCCACCGTAAGTTCTCTGGTAGCTTCTCTATTTTTTAGGTGAAAAGCGGAAAGCTTTGTCTTCCCTGGGTTTGGCCTTAGATTTTTTTCTTTATACCAACTCCCAAGAACCCGCAGTGACCTAGTCAGACTTTCTTCAACCCGCTGAAATGTGTCCTGAGCCGCCACAGCAGTATCATCGGCATATATAGTGTTTGGTGTTCAAGTTGGTGGTGGGTTGGTCGTTCGTATATATATTATAAAGTATGGGCGCCAAGACGCTTCCCTGTGGGAGCCCATTTTTTTGACTTCTCCATCTGCTCTTCCTCCCCTGCAAGGTGACATAGAATCTTCTGTTTTCAAGAAGCATACCAATTGTCCGTGCGAGTTTATAGTCTTTAGTTTGGGCGTATACTTTTTTCAAGAGTCTGTTATGATTCACCGTGTCATACGCTGCAGTGAGATCCACAAAAGCGACACCAGTTATCTTTTCTCTCTCAAAACCATCCTCTATGAATTGTACAAGATTCAATATCTGACCCACGCATGATCTGCCAGGTCGGAAGCCGGCCTGTTCGTCTATGGTTTTTCCGTCTATGTGATTCGATATTCGGTTAAGGATCAATCTCTCAAAAACCTTGCTGAGCTGGCATGTTAAAGATACTGGTCGAAAACTTTTTGGATCGGCAGGGTCCTTACCGGGCTTCAAGATTGCCACGACTCTAGCCTTCCTCCATAGCTTGGGTATTTTCAAAACACGAGTATATCTCTTTTTGAAGGAAGTCATATTATAAAGTGTTTTAATTTCTTTTTTGCTATGTATTTTTTTTTCATGTAAAATATGTCTTTTTGTAATAAATAAATAAATATACACTTGAAATTTTCAACTCTCTGATACATTCATTCATCATTTGCAACAACCAGTCAACAGCTCGGTCACTAAATCGTTTGATTTGTTCCGATCTTATATCATCAAGTCCTGCCGCCTTGTTAAGTTTTAAGGTTTCAAGAGCTGCCCTGATCTCGACATTAGTAAATTTCTCCCCTAGGAAGTTGTTTTCATCTGAGTGGGCTCTTTCAATTCTCTCTTTCGACATTCGCACTCCCGACTTTCCATTCATTAGTAGCTGATGTGCCACCTGATTAGGAGTAACCATGTATGGACTAGGGTCGGGTGATGTTGGATCGTTACTCAGGTTCTTTATTGTTTTCCAAGCCTTCCTGCTGTTCTGCTTCAATATCAAGACTTTCCAGCAATTTACACCACTTTTCACTTCTTGAATTAGATATGGCCTCCATGAGCTGCTCGCCTGACAGTATTGTAGCTTCCGAAAATGGGTCTTCCTCATACAGCCTCCTGTACCTATCGTGGAGGGTCTTAGATTCGGCTGTCATTCCAGGTATGTATTCTGTCCTACAGCCACGCGGTATACTTTTCCTTTTCCGAAAGATATTTGGTCCTGTCAACGAAAATGGAGTGTGGAGGAGAGGATTCAATCACGAATTAGAGACACTATATGGAGAACCTAACATTGTACTGTTCATTAAAATAAGTAGACTGCAATGGTTGGGCTATGTCCACAGGATGAGTGATGATCGTACTCCTAACAAGGTTTTAAACACCACACCACACGGAAGAAGAAGCAGAGGCAGACCAGAAATGAGATGGCTGGACGATGTGGAGGCTAACGTACGAGCGCCGGGCCTTACCAACTAGAAGAGAGCCGCAGAGTGCAGGGAGGAATGGCGACGGAAGGAGGCAAAGGCCCACAACGGGCTGTAGGGCCAATGATGATGATGATTGGATTATTTAATAACGTATTGGAGTGAAAAGGTAATATGTACACATCCGGACACGTACAGTAAGAGTAACATAAATGAGCAAATAATAGACATTTCTTTAAGTAAATATTCGTGAAAATGTAATTATGAATTTGAAACACGGGTGCAAGCAGTAGGTAATTTGTAATTTATTTTGTCATACACGTCTAGGGTAGGTAGACATGTTTACCTATGCTCAAAGCCACAGGTAGGGACAAGACGTGATCTGCATATTTTATACATATCGTGCAGTGGTTTATATTCCTAACACTTGTTTATGTTATAAAGCCACTAAAATACATGTACATATTTTAAAATCTATTTTAAGCAAAGTTGGCAATCATTACTCAGATATGTATGTATTACAGTTCTGGGCCGAATCAATAATGCAATCCGCTCTCGAGAGTCGTAATAATTCATTTGAAACCCACATCACCCATACGGGAAAAAAGAGTCTCAATTTATAGACATACTAGCGGACCCGACAGACGCTGTCCTGCCCGAACTATTTGTGGAACAAAAAAATATATGTATCATACCTATATATATTTGAATCATATGGATGTTATTATTCGCTGAGCAAACTTACATTTTCTTGTTCGATGAGCCGCTAAACACTTTGAGGTTAGATTGATTGTCATTTCGTATATACATAATTGCAATACAGCATATATGGTCTGGACACGGAAATGAACGAACTGAAATATGAATAATAACGAAACAGTGAACAGAAATTAAAATTCCATGCTCATGTATATAATTGAAATATGAATTATACCGAAACAGCGAAAAGAACTTTAAATGTCAAAAAAGCCAAACTACGACGTAAATGACAGATTTCTTAATGTTGTCAGATGGAAAAAAACTAAACATTGCCAATTTGACATAAGCGCAACCTATTATAATTTATAGTTATAAAAAATAATGTTTTTTATTTTCCTTTTATTATATTATGTTTAAAATTACATTTTGTGAATCTAAACCATTCTGGGATTCACAAACACACACAAAAAATTTCATCAAAATCGGTTCAGCCGTTTAGGAAGAATTCAGTGACATACACGCGTACAGAAGAATTAAATTTATAAAGATTTGAAACATATATATATTTTACTTTTTCTGTGGTTATTATCTGTCAAATTTTAAGCAACCTCAAATAATACGAACTACAAAACGGGATGCTACGACTTGAAATACTATTGTTTTACTATCCAACACGGTAAATTAAATTATTTTCACCAAAATAATGCTTTTAAATGCCAATGTTCGTTTCAATATAGCTGTCAGTTTGTTTTGTTGTGTGGCGCCACCGTCGATACAACTAACGCCTCTAGTGATAGAACACTGAAACTACACGCGTTGCCTAACAATGAGTCGAGAAATGACAGTTGACTCACCGTTAAGTACTTAATCCGCCAGAAACGTTGATAATTAACTACTTTATCCGCCAGAAACTTGATTTTATATACCTAAACGTTGTTAATACACTATATTTTTGTAAATCTTTAGTTGTGAGTGAGTTTAGTTCTTAAACTGAGACTGTTATACCAGCCCATAAATATAAAGAACGGCGATGGGTTGGAGTTCGTTAATCTTCGCTAATCTTCGAGAACTGTCGAGGCTATGCACATTGCGGTTATTATTCGAGAGAGCAGGTATAGTCGTTTTCAAGTGTATCGAGTCGGGTAAGTAATCGAAAATACTCGACACAAAATGACATCTCACATAGTTCGCCATCACATGTAGTGCATTTGAGGTGTGACGAGTCTGGTGTATTTGTCGTGTTTCCTTTTATAAGATAATGCACACCCGAACACCTGTCGCTGGTTACCCCACACTGTGGGATATGCCGTGATGGTATGATTGATATCATATTATGTTAGTTTAGGATTTTATGCAAGGGGTGTGAAGTTTGATGGTTGCATGTGAAGTGCTTGTCAAGAGATAATATCTATACGCGATACTGTAAACGAAATAAGCACCCTCTATATACATATTATTATGCACGTTGCATATTTTATATTATCGCCAACCGACCAACGTTTGAACGTATATAAATAATGTAACAATTACATTTACTGCACTTTTAAATTGTAGATGTCGCCATTAAGAGTGTAACCTAAAAGTTGTTGTTCTTCTTCTTCTCCCAGGTTATATGTTGAGTCCAAAAACGATTTCTCAATTTCTTAAATTTCAAATAATATACTAAACTTTTATAGTTCGTATGATGAAATTGAGATTGTGGTTAGTATTTTCTATAGATTTTTATTATAATAATATACTAGATGTCGTAGTTAGCTAATTTTTTATCAATCGAAGTGAGGAATTTTTCCACGGGATTTTTGACGTTTTGATTGGCAGACCACATCGTTTTTCTATAGAGAATAACGACTAATGTGAATTGTTTTCGGGTTTATTTGTCGAAAAAAACACTTTGCATATTAAGATTTAGAGAAAAGTTATTTAGGATGTGTTGAAATGTAAGGAAAACTGAAATATGTTGCCAACCAAAACGTCAAACGCGCGATATTCCATGACTCACTTTTTGCATGGAGTACTACATCTAGCATATAATAATAAAAATCTATGGTATATTCATATGTTTTTCACATTTTAAAATATAACGAATAATTTCATCATACGAATACCCATGCGAAGACGTCTGTAGATATTATAAAGAAGCTATTCGCTCCTTAAATGCACAACTATCGATAGTAAAATAATTTATAAAGATCTTTCGTTATATTATTTCAAGATATCACAATATAAACATGCAGATCAAAATCAAATTTGATTTCTGATAGATGACAGTTGTCTTAAAACACCGCTAAACTACCTTGGACAGGCGTGCAAGCGTTTTATAAAATTTGTATGAGAGATACACAGTCGTTAACCAACTGATCTGCTACACAGCGTTTATAAGTAGAGTTTTTACCTACACGGGTGTTAAACGGTTTACAACACGTTTATTAGTAAAATTGAAAATATGATGGTGTTTTTTAGAATTCAAAGCTGAAAAAAACATGAAAAATGTATAGACCTGGCCATACAAATATCGCGTATCTCGGCTTGAAAATTTGTCGATATGTCAAGAGAAATAAATTCTCTTGAACAAATTGACAGTTGTATTAGTAAAAGTTGTTGAAAGGTTAAAAATATATTATATCGTTGCTAACAACTAACAACATCCATCGTTTTTTTTTAGGTTGTGTTTGAAAAATAATTCTTTAAATCGTATTTACATTTATTTAACAATTTTACAAAGTACAATTACATATAAAACTCAATATAATATAGGCACATTGTCTGCCGTCGTGGTGAAGTTGGTTAGATATATAACTTCTGAGCCAAAGGTCCCGGGTTTGATTTTAATTGTATTTTTAGTCTGTATCATCTGTGAGACGATAAATATGGCAAGTCTCATGAATGTGGCATCTTGTTATTGGGTGAAGTTAGATTAATATTTGACATAGTACCTGTTAGTAGCGGAGAAACTATCCCCACCACAAATAAATTAGCAGCATATGGATCAGTAAAGGCTTCGTGTATTGACAACGATATGACAAAACAATACAATTAATAAATGTATGTATATAAAGAAAAAAGTTATTGTATAAACAGTCATGATTATTCTATGTCGGTGCCTCAGAATAAGTTAATAAGCAAGCAAGAAAATTTATAATATTATGTATGTTTGTAATGAAATTATTTAAAGAATTAATTAAAGAAAAAAGTTTTTGACGCTTGCGTACTCCCTGTGCTCACTTACGGCTTTGAAACATCCGCATTGACTAAGAGAATGATGGAAAAGCTAAGGGTGACACAAAGAGCGATGGAAAGAAGAATGTTGAATATCTCTCTAAGGGACCACAAAACTAATGAATGGATTAGGAAGAACACAGGAGTAGCAGATGTGGCCAAAAGAATAGCGGAGTTAAAGTGAAGTTGGGCGGGTCATATATCTCGGATGTCGGACGACCGATAGACAAAAGTTGTGACGGACTGGAGGCCAAGAACAGGAAGCAGAAGCGTGGAAAGGCCCTAGAACAGATGGTCCGATGACGTCAAAAAAGTGGCAGGTCCAGAATAGCGAAGAATGGCACAGGATAGAGACCAGTGGAAGTCCAAGCGGGAGGCCTTTGTCCAATACTGGACTCAAGAAGAGGCTGAGTAAGTAAGTAATAAAATTATATAGGTAAATATTTTATTTGGCGATATCTTGTAAATAATATAAACAAATAAATTGTAGGTACACTGCTGGCTAGCTGCCATTGGGCAATTTCTTACAACCAACCTTGAATTGATAAATCATGATAAAAATTCATTGTTTATATTTAAAGCGTGTCTTTTTTGTACTAGGGATAGATCAATCGGAGCTATCTCTAATCCTGTATCCGTTATCCACCCTTTTGATTTATATCGCGATAGCTGCACAGTCGCTAATCCGGTCATTAAATATCCATCCACACTTTCATGCCATTTTCTCCTTGTTGAAAAGATAACTATCTACACCGAGGATCGTGTTCTATCCGCGGCACACATTGTATGAGAGAAATGTATCGAGATTGTGGCGGGATTAGTGGGGGCCCTTTGTACTAGGTGGCGATAAGTGCCCATGCTTTAATGGCATAAGCTATTAATGTGGTGCGGCCAATGCGTACTTCGTTGCATTATTCATTCCCAAATTTATTTTAAATCATCAAAAAACATTTTATCGAGAGGCAAGAAAAAACAATCTCACATAGTTCAAAAATGATGTTCACCTGTCATTCTGAATGCAATGCCTTTTTCAACTTCAACTCTTCCTACATTGTTAAATGAATAGTGCATTTTCTAAGGTCTAGTCTAACTAGAAGACAGACGCTACTGGCTGTTGGTCTGCGGGTTTGTCAAGACGGCAGGGAGAAAATGGATGCAGATGGCATCAAACAAACAAAGATGAAAGGAAATGGGAGAGGTCTATCTCCACCAGTGGAGGGAAGAAGGCCGATTTATACATGTTTAAGATTAAGGCAAGATTATAACGAATTAAGAACTTCTCATAAGTAGCCCCCTTGGTGTGCGAGGACATGAAGTGTATCTCCCACATAGAGCTAGGAGAGTCGCAGAACACTAAGCAGAGCGGAGGAAAATATGTATCGCTTTGTTGCCAACGAATCCCCAAGATCGAAATCCAAAAAAGGGGAAAAGTCCGAGGAGGGCTCAATATTTGTTCACAAACTCAAAAATACTGTATAATCAATTCTGTGCATTTCTTCGAACGCGCGTATTGACAAAAGACAGCTCGTTTGTCTGTCAAAATGTCAGCAGTTCTTGCTGCATCTCGTAAATCCGCAAACTAAGTGCATATAATTTGGTGTGTTTCCGTCGCATATGACACAATGGGTCACATTACTCCACTCTCTGCGAGCTGATCAGAGTAAATGAATTGAAAAATGACATAAAAAATGTCATAAAAACACTCCCCCACCCCTCATACATATTATCTCGACTACGATCGGCGTTGCTGTCTATACAAGACAAATCTTGTCTGTTTATTCCAGCGGGGGATGAATGTACTCCATTTGCACTATCATATGGAATATTCAGATATATTTAAAATTAGGATCATTAAGCTTTTTACTCTCCACACTATGGAATAGTGTGATTTGAGTCATTTGAGTCATGATTTCACAATTTTTAAGCGTATTTTTATAAACATCAATTTCTCAACGGCGCCGTACGCCGCCGTACGGATTATCTTTTTTGTGTCCTCTCTACAGCCGAAACTATTAGTCCGATCGACTTCATATTAACATCATATAATATGTAAAGTGCATAGACCTAGAGCTGATTAGTTTTCCATAGATATCCGTTAATTTCTTGTCCCCACGGTCAATTGTCCATTCGGTAAAAAAGGCGTACGATCAATTGTGTTGGAGCAAATGGACTGTATGAATGGTTTAAAATCGAGAATTGAAGGTAAACAATATTTCGACGGGAGCATAGATCAATGAAGGTAAATTGTACTTACCGCCAGCCACGACGAACCAATATGAAGTTGAACTAAAATTTTATTTGCAGGACAGGAACACAAACACGAAACACTACACGAAGAAACTATAACTTGACGAAGAACACTATATAGAAAGATACTTAAACGCAGGTAAACTTATAAAATATATGTGGATGAAGTGCACTGTGTCGTCTCTCCAAGTTAACTCGCTGTACTGTAGATCTATACTGTTTGTTGTAGTTTTCTCTTGTAACATTTATTTTCGGCTAGACGGGTTGGCATATATTGTCTATGATAGGGATACGGATAAGGAGATGGTTCAAATGGATATCTCTAACAAATTGTCCACGGTCAATCGGCTACCGTCAATTGTCCGGGAATCGAATTTGATGTAGTATCCTGCAGAGATCGCTGGTCTATCTCTACACAGTACATCCTTTAAGCTTTGGACTCTCGATGCTCCTTCTTTCATTTGGTCTACACATAAAAAGTTTCTTCAACGTGGACAGAGTGTGTAAAACCGCGTTAGTGAAAATCGCGCAAATTGAAATAGTTGGTTTAGATACACGAGTTGATATTACTGTTTGTTATGGGGTAGAGAGGGGTGCATTAGTATTCATGAGGAATATTTTATTCGGTAAAATAGCGCTAATTCCACACCACTCCTCTGTCGTTAGGGGAATTAGGGATAATGCGCATTTCATTTTATGTCTTTATGGAGTAATCTTGTTTGCTGGATTTCTATGTATGTGTATTTATGAATGTATGTTATTGCACAGTACTATAATTTATATAATAATATGTGTCTATATCTAATATATCGTTGGTATATACATACATTCTGTCATATTTGATACGTTGAAGTAGTAATCGAATCGAAATATGATTCAATGATAGACACTATCACTCCATGTCCTATTGAGGCAGACATAGAGAACCGAATGCCCTATTATCCTTGTCATTACTACGTTCACTGAAAAAAAGGAAATTATTTACATGTTTTTTTATTTAATTGATACATAAAGAGTAATAGTCATTTTAATTTGGTATACTAATAAATTATCAAGAAAAGGCGTATAGCGACAGGTAACAAAGCATTCTTCTATTACCATTGTTAATGTCTAGAAGTGTCAATAGAAAGACAAAAATTACCCTGTTCAAAACAGTCGTCAGAACTGTTGTATCATATGGGTGTGAGGATTGGTCACTGGCAGCAAAGATATGGACATGCTGGTCATCTATGAAAGAAGAGTGCTGTGTAAAATCCTGGAATCCGTGAATGATAGATAGGCATGGAGTATTCATGGACAGATCCGTGAACCTAATTGCTGAACTATGTCAGATGTTATTGTTGCCTGTTATATTTTCGATTAGCCGTCTCTTACGGGACACACGAAAACGATAATAGAAAAGATTGGAACCACAATCCTCAGCTTTCTGTTAATTATTTTTGGCCTGTAAATCATTGATAATCAAATACAGAATGCTTTGTCAGTTGCCATATAATGGAGAAACATATTTGTATGATGAAAAATGTAATCGAAAAACGATAATATTTGTTTGTACTTCGGTGAATATATTACAGGTTGCAAATAGTATTCTTGATTAACACAATGCCATCTGTGTGATTAATCCAACAGTATTATGTAAGGCGAAGATAGTATCTATCTATTGGTGTAATACAACACCCTCTCTGGAATACGATTCAAACTAATTTATTATTGTAACACCTTATTACAATAATTAATTTGTATTCACTGCGTGTACGAATTGCCTTCGGTTATATTTTACCCTAAAGTACCTATATACAAATTTATTTCATATTGAGACAATCATTATACTTTTGATGCAATAAACCTATTTATTTATTTATTTATTTAGAGGACAACATACAGCGTATAATAAATTATATAAAATAAAGATGATTTGAGTAATATTAAGGCCAATTTATTGAACTTATGTATGTACATATGTACTAATAATTATAGGTCTTACATATATCTACATGTACATGCAGGCGTTATATGATTCAATATTCGAACAGTTTGCTAATTCGCGATTTGATATTCAAATTGTTTGGTAATTTGCGATTTGAAATTGGAAAAATATACTTATTTGCTAATCGATTTTCAGATTGATATCTTATTTGCGATTCGAATTTTGAACAATTTACATATTTGCCATTAGATATTCGAAAAATTTGTTTATTTTTGATTTGATATTCATATTGTTTGATTTTTTACCATCCGAAATTCGAACAATTTACTTATACGTGAATCGATATTCAGATAGTTTTCTTAATTGCGATTCAAAATTCGAGAAATTAACCTATTTGCGATTTGATATTCGAACATTTTGCTGATTTGCGATTTGATGTTCAAATCGTTTGATTGATAGCGATTTGAAATTAGAACAATTTATTTTTGCGATTCGATATTCGGAAGCTCTTCAGTCACCACCTATAAACAGGTACCTACCCAAAGTTTCATGTGTGGAAAACGCAAAACACGATTTGATATTGTCACATTCCAATTGGGAGGAAAGGGGTAGCAGAAGTCGACAGACGGTGGCCGATTACGTTGCAGGAAAGGCCGATATACTATATTTTGGAAAAATAATACTTACATAACACGATAGTATTGTAACCATTCGTCGTTCTATTGGTGGAGGAACGGGGGTAGACTGGGGACCCCAGCGACGCAGGCCATGAATATAAACGTGGAGGGTTAGGCTGGGCATCCTCTGGGAGGATTGGATGGAATGGCGAAGGGAATGAAGGGGTTGAAGCGAGGGTATGAAGGGGAGGGACCACGAGCCGCAATTGGAAGAGATGTAAATGAAGAAAGTTGCGGCAACGACACTTGTTTATTTATCTATGCACTTAACAATGGAGGCTTTATTGCCATGAAGCAAACTCTTCCAACCAACCTAAGCAATGTGAAACTTCGCAATAATTTTCTCGATACTAGTGTTTATTATTATTTTTTTATTTCCGAAAAAGTAAAAACATCGATAAACGTCGAAACTCACCAACTAGATAATTTAATTTTCTTTAAAAAATACATACATTATTGCAGTAGGTAGGTACATCTCAAACTATTTAACACAATTTTTGCAAAAATTGAATTAAGTGACGACATCGTTTGTATGGCAAAATACAGAATACCTACGTTTGTTTGTTTATTTGTATGTTTGTTTGTTTATTTGTATGTTTGTTTATTTGTATGTTTGTTTGTTTGTTTGTTTGTCTGTTTGTATGTTTGTCTGTTTGTCTGTTTGTCTGTTTGTCTGTTCGTTCGTTCGTTCGTTCGTTTTTTCGTTTGTTTGTTTGTTTGTTTGTTTGTTTGTTTGTTTGTTTGTTTGTTTGTTTGTTTGTTTGTTTGTTTGTTTGTTTGTTTGTTTGTTTGTTTGTTTGTTTGTTTGTTTGTTTGTTTGTTTGTTTGTTTGTTTGTTTGTTCGTTCGTTCGTTCGTTCGTTCGTTCGTTCGTTCGTTCGTTCGTTTTTTCGTTTGTTTGTTTGTTTGTTTGTTACCTAAATTAGTTCGAAAGTGTCGGAAAAATTAAAAAAAAAACATAAAATTCTAATGCAACAATTATATTAATAATTTTGATGAGTGAGTTGTTGCAAACGCTATACTCCTCATTACCAAGTGACTCCACAAAGTATTCTAGTTTTGTATGAAAAATTTTCAGCATTTTATGAAATGAGTTATAAGTGAAATTATTTTTGATTTCAATTTTTTACTATATAAACTTGATACCTCTTCAATGCCATTTTATGTGCCTTTTTACCAATTTTAAAATAAAATTTTCAAATTTCAAGTTTCCTGAGCTTGGAGTCACTTTTGATATATATTTAATTGTTGAAAAAATTGAGAAGCACTATTTAGATATCCTTCAAAACCTATAAGGGTCTTAGTGAGTATTAGATATACAAATATACAAAATTTGAAAAGAATCGAAAGAGTAGGTACTTTAGTCTATAATCGATAAAGTAAAATAAACACACCGTACATACATAGCACACAGCATATAGCGCAGAGCACATAGTACACAGCACGCACACATATACAGTGCGATGAAACCATTTTATGAAGGTTATGTTTTTTTTTAGAAATTTGAAAATAAAAATATAAAAATTTCACTATGAAATACTTGACAGTTAAAAAAAATAGAAGTACTGATTAGATATCCTTCATAATCTAATGGAATGTAAGCGAGTATAAGATATTATAAAAATTTCTATAAAAATTAGAACTTTAGTCTATAATCGATAAAGTAGAATAAACATGCCGTACCTACATAGTGTATATCACATAGTAGGTACTGAGCACACACACAGATAAATTGTGATGAAACTTTCAGAAAACAATCTCAGCATGATACTAGTTGGTAATCAGCGCAAAAATAAAAATTACCTTAAAATTCCGAATTTAATTTATGATTCTTTTAATTTACGAAGCCCCTATAACTAACAAGCACCAAAATAAATACTGAATATAAATAGCGGAATTGCTTATAGAAGCCGAAAATCTTGGCTTGCCTATGACTATTAAGAAATTACGTAATATTTATTTGTCTCCTTTATTGAAACCATACTACAGGATTAAAAATTTAACCGTATGTAGATACGATGCTTGACAACACCACAAATATAAATATTATTATGGCAAATGATTTTAAAATATTTTCATGGCCACTCAAATGAGCAATGATGCTATAAAAACATATAATTTTTGATATTTCCCAATTTCTTTCAGGGTTTGTCTGGTCCGAAGTTTCTAGGCACGCCCCTGAAACACACATCCATTCTAAACAAATCACACTAATGTTTTAATTTTCGTATTGTCTGATGAGTCAACGTTGGGCGCACAAAAAACGAATAGATAAAGACACAGGCTAGCGTTGAAACTGGTCACTGCACGATTAAATTCTTTAAATTCACCTCGGTACAATAAGTCAAACGTTGAAAAAGTCTCGAGTTAACAATTAACTTTTGGATTCGGCCATTTTTTGTTCTTCCTCGATTGATTTGGAGTTTGGACGATCAACGGACAAAAAGTTGGAAACCAATTTGATATAATAAACCGTAGTGGCTTGAAAAACTCATGTACGGACACAGCTTGTTTGTACATCATATCAGATGTCGACAACATTTTAGAATCATAATATTAAGGGGCATATAAACCTAAACACTCACAATTTGAAATCAAATATGTTAAGCATTGTGTTTCTAAAATCACATACCATGAGTATTTTCAACATTTCTCTTCTGTTCGTCACACTTATTGAATATTCAGCATTAATTCCCATTAAATAATTATTAGAACTAACCTTTTAACCACATTTTTTTTTAAATTACCCAATAACAATGTTTCGTAGAGAGATAAATCTTTTATATGCTTAAAGAGTGCATGAAATCGAAATGAATTACCGATAAAGTTTTTTCGTTTCATGTCAGATTTGTTCTTAAAATGCAAAAATATCAACAAATTTGGGGTATCCGATATTTTGAATCACATATAAACCCTTTTTAAAGCACGCGATAGTCACCCTTACTAACATGTAACTTCATAGACCCGAATATAGAGTCCTAGGTACCTAAATACTAACTTCTAACATCACTGGAGTATTTAGTATACTATTCTTAAATTAGCGATTGCGTAGCAGAGACATCCCTAACTAAATACTAAATACTACGCCAAACTTAAGGTCGATGGCGTAGAATTTCACATTATTGTGTATGAAGAAAAGAGATAGATAGCTTTCTATGGGCTTAGAAAGCTATCTATCTCTTTTCTGACGTTTGACGTTTAAAATGTTTTTTTGCTATAGCAACACAAACATAATATGTAATCAACTTCATACTTAACAATGACAGCTCGATGTCACGATTTTTTTGAAATTCCACCGAATTTTCGGCATCTCGTATGGAGCGCTGAATACACTCTTTGGTATTTGATTTGACAAAATTACCAAATACATATTCAACGAAGCCGATAAAATAATCATCCACCGAAAAAATCTCGTATTTGAGTATTTTAAACCACTCGTAAGGTTCCTCGCTATCAACCTTACTTTTTGACAATTCGCAAATGTTTGTTTACGTCGACGCGCATACGCTAAGTATTTAGATATGTCTCTGCAATGCAATTCTCATAGAAAAAACTTGGTAACATCTTCTAGTTAAGAATACACGTGATCACCTAACTTAAGTGAGCGACTGTGCAATGAAAACATGGTTAGTATTTAGAATTTAGTATTTAGGTAGGACTCTGCATTCGGACCATAGTCTATTAGGCGGTTTTAATATATCGTGTTTTCAATAACTAGGTTTAGCGTTATATGTCATCTTAAGATGTTTGCGGGTAAGATGAAGGGTTATTTTCTAGGGTATTGTATTTTTTTAGTGTACTCTTTATACCATACATTTATTTTTTATTTTTTATAATTTTTCAAAGCCTTACTGCCAAAAGTTTTTATTTTTCCCTTAATATATACGCGTTTATCTACATATCTATTGATATAAAAATTATTGCGATCGGCCAGGGACAGTTCTTGTAAACAATTAACAAAATTATTAATAAACTATTTATTTTGAGTATGTCGATAAGAATATTATAATTAAGAATATTTTACTTTATAAACTAGGTATATTTTAAATAAAATTCCCCACACGTGAATAGAACCCATAGACTCAGACCAAACTTCGGAACATATCCTGTGAGATTGTTGGCACCCAATGGAGTCCTATTATAGAACGACTCAATAGATATTTATGTTAAATTACCGCTGGTAGTGCACCAATGTCCATGTAACAATAATAAAATTACCTTTGCTTTTACCGCCAAGCGCCTCTATAGCCTAACCAATGGTATTAACATATTACCTACCATAACGTGCGTATAACCTTTCCGGTACGTTACCAACAGTAATATAACAATTTATAGAAAACTCGAAAAAAAAAACACGCTGTATATAGAGTGTTACTCCAACGACTTTCTCATGACATCGAAATTTTATATATTTATTTAATTGTTGATATATTTTCATTTATTTTTGTCGCGCTTCTTTTAATAAGTTAAAATACACCCGGACACCCGTCTCTGGTTATCCCGCATTTAAGTAATTCATTATTTTAATTAAGTTTGAAAAGTTATTGGAACTGATCTATGATATTGTGGCAGGCCACATCTCGAAATTTCTTTCGAGCGCGCGCCTAGCGACGGCAAGTACATTTGTTTATCGCTAGGCTGAGTTCATCGCCCGCAACGTCAAACAAGTGACAATACTCCTCAACTGGGTATGACACTTCAAATAAATAAGTCTAGAAAGTTCGAGGACATTGAACTTGGTACCCCCAGCGCAGCACTATTTAAGGGAGTCTACACCTCTACACGTCGTCACTTCATTTCCGTATTTTCGTCACTTCGTTCGTCACTTCACGCCGCCGTTCTCGACCACGCCGTCTCGCCGACACTTCATCTCTCGACCACCGGTCATCTCTCGACCCCGCGAGCACGATGGTACTTCACCATGCGAAGTTTCGGACACTTCGAACACACCCGCTAACTCGCTCGTTATACCTACTCATCGTGAGAAAGTTCCTTTGTAAATTATTTCACCAATTGTAAATTTACCCTTAAGCAAACTATTAATTGTGATCAATATACTCATTGTTACTTTTGACCATTCTTTCTTCTTCTCTCTAAACCACTGTCCTTGTGTTCTTATTTCAAATCATATCCACTTGGGATATAGTAAACTCTTTTTACTGGTAACCCCTCTGGTTACCACATATTATAAAACAAATGCTGCAATAAATTCACCAATCAATAGGGCCATGGATGCTTACTCAAGGTATGTGGATATTTTAAACTTGGACATTTTTTACGACTCCCCAAACGAATATCGACGGAAAATATCCCAAATAGATAAATTAGAAAACAATAGCTAACCATGGCCCATCACTCTTAAGTCCACATACTCTCTTTTACACACACACACACCCTCACACACCCTCACACACCCTCACACACACACACACACACACACACACACACACACACACACACACACACACACACACACCCTCACACACACACACACACCCTCACACACACATACATATACACACCCTCTCTCTTACATAAGCGGAATAATAATTAAATAAATAAATAATAAAAATACTTTACTACTTACACTACACACACAAACCAAAATGTATTTGACACATGTAACTGACATTAGATTTAGATAATTGATGTATCATATGTATTAATCCATGTAATAAACTATCTAATGTTGTATGTGTTAATTAAAAAATAAAATAAAATAAAATAAATAAATAAATAAAATATTTAATAGTAACCCATCTGGTTACTAACTACTTTCGATTGGTAACCCCTTTGGTTACCAATCAGCTTTAATATATATTAAAGAAAGAGGTTATTTCCATGTCAAATCATGGTCTGCTGATCGTACCACATTAGCTATTCCCATTCATTCTCTCTTCAAGTACAATCAACAAGACTATTATTGAACAACTCAAGTGATGATATTACGACGTCTCGACCGATTCAACTCTTTATTTAATAAAAGAATAAAGCTGTTATACCTCTCTAATAACTTTTAATTGATACATTTCAATGAAATTCCACGTCCCGAATAGACGGACAAGATCTATTCGGGACGATCTATTCTATAAATACTACCACGGGAGATGCTCTTAAGAATTGGCGTTTCTGGCCCATTTCCACCCATTCGCAATAGTCACTCGTTTGACTCAATCTCAACACCCGTTCACAGCAAAACTTCAATTTACACGAACCAGTAACTTCTCGAATTCTTTTATAAACACAGCAGCCCGGCTATGCATTAATCTTCCAAATAATTATTTAATTTGTGTGCGTATTTTGATTTCTGTTTTTTATCTAGCAGATTATGTTATTTTTCACAACAGTAACAAAGTAGGTCCTTCTCCCCTTCTTTTTCCTTCCCTTCCTTTCCCGTCACGGAAAAATGTGTGAAATATACAAATGAATATGACATAATAATTTTAAGTACTTACCTATATTTAAATTGATTTTTGTTGTATTGTAGATACATACTTCTATGATAATTAAATGTACATCAATTATGGACAAAAAAATTGGTCTGTCTTTTTTTTATTTCATTGTATTTTCTTTGTTTATCTTATAAGACTGTATTTGTCCCTTAAATATATAAATAAATAAATTCAGTGTTTCCACTTTTAACACAGTCGGTGATGTTTCATGAGGTAGCAGCTTCCACGCACTATTTTTTTAACTCACCAATACCGCGATTACATAGGATTGGTAATGAAGTGTGTGTTGATGCGGATATTTTCGGAGATAGTTTGCCGGTCTTCAAAAATAAAATTTATGGATCATTCATATATCGATAGTTTTCACTCTTATTATTATTTTTTATAATTTTTTTTATTGTCATTGGTACATTGATTGATATATTTATTTCTTTGTGTAAACAGTTATATTTTTTCTTTTATTCATATTATACGGGCTCATTTTAAAGTTTTTTTTTCAGATGGTTAAAATTTTGTTATAATATTTCCAGCATTATTATTGTTAATTTTATTTTGTACTGTTTGTAAGGTGTCTTATTATTATTCTCTAATTCATTTTGTCTATTTTTATGTGAATCAAATTTTTATCTGAATCTATATTTTTATGTTTCTATATTTTTATCTTTGTCAATATTTTTATTTGTTTCAATATTTTTATCTCTATAATTTATTATTAGTACTATTGTAACAAGTAAATGGCTTATGCCGTATATTGTATAAAAAATATTGCAATAAACCTATAAATAGAGATAAAAATATTGATAGAGAAAAAAATAATTTAGATAGTTTGGATATTAATAATGAAAAATATATCTTTAATTTTTGATAATGTTCTGTATAAATTCTTGTAGAAAAATAATGGCATACCACGATTTTCAACGTTTATCATATATTTTTAATAAACTATAAGGCGTAGAGCAATATATATTTTTTAATTAAATATCTGGAAAAATATGTCGTGATGTTGCATTAATTCTTCAGGTTTAGTAAATAAACCTTAAAAACATTTATTTTCCATTCAGCGCCATTGCGAAATAAAAGTTTTTTTGGTTTATTGAAAAGTATGTGTTTTTTTTGTTCTAGAATTGTATGTTCAATTGTAACCAATAAGTAACCATAGAAAATAGCCGTACCATGGAACATCTCAATCAATAGATAATCGCTCATAAGTACCTACTTACATTCTCGAGCTGCCATGTTTTTTTACTTTATGGTCAATTGAAATGTTTTAACCAATACTTTTTGTATTTTTTTATTATTCAATTCATTTTATAACACAGCTTCGATGTTTTATCGTAGTGTAGTGTTGTACCCACATAACAGAAACAAAAAATAAAATTTTAATAAGGGCAATAAGGCCCAAATCAGCCGAAACATTTTTGTCCTGTGAAAGGAAGTATATCATTGTTTTATTTCATGTTGTGGCCCTGGTGAAATGAAAATTGGTATCTCATATTGGCTTTGGACGATACTGCCCGGCTTAAGTTGACTAGATATTTTGAAGGAATTGGTCGGGTTGGGATAGGACAAAAAAAATTTATCACCAGGATGGGTCGATGGCAGAGCGGTTAGCATATTGGGTTAGTAATCCAGTGGTCGCGAGTTCGAATCCTGCCTCGACCGATTTTGTTCACCTATAGCACAAGCATTTATGCTTATTTTAGGGAACGTAGGAAGATGTATATGTACATACTTGTTTAACAAGGACATATTCATTTTTTCAATTAAAAAAATATATCTGATCAGTGCTTTTCAATTTTTTAACTGTCAAATATTTCAAAGTGACCCCAAGCTCAGGAAACAAAAAAACTTAATATATGAGATTTTTATTTTCAAATTGTTAAAAAGACACACCTTTTTCGTAAAATGGCATTGAAGAATTATCAAGTTTTCATAATAAAATATTTAAATAAAAAAATATTGAATTAACTCATATCATAAAAATGCTGAAAATTTTCCATACAATATTTGAATGCTTTGTGGAGCGACTTGGTAGTAAGGAGTTTAGCGTTGGCACAACCCACTCGTTCGAAAACGAATCAAAATTCATGAAAGCAAACGATACAAGGAGTACCTAAAACATTGGGTACCTATCGAGTTTTCTATGCGAAAAATGCATTGTCACCTCACATATAAGAATTGTAGCTTTCATTATTTACAAAAAAAAACAATTCTCTCAATAGATGGCGTTACAACAAAATAAATAAAAAATAATAATATTGTTGTTCATAATTTCACCCATAGATGGCTGTAGTAAAAATTCGTTATTTTCAAGCGAAAAGAATTTCAGTATTACAATATATAGAAGTTTCAAAATTGAATTGATAGGGATCTCATTAAAAAGGCATAATTGGTGAACGTTGCGCAAGCGCATAAAGTGATCACGTAAACCAGCCGATGACAGGTCGTAAGCCCTGTAGGTGCCTTGATTTCCCGGTTCTCCTACAATAAATATTCTAACTTCGTCTCTATTGAGATAATTAAAAATCTGTTAAAAAATATCTTTGACTCCCGACAGGAAAAAAATCCAATGTTTGCGCATATGCAATAATAAAAATATATTCGATTACAAAGAAAGGTTTTGGTTCAACTGAATGAAAAATATTAATTACTGAACTTCACAATTTTATTCACAAATAACAATCTTTGATTTACTTGATTAATTTACAATAAGATTTTATAATTTCACACGGCTGATAAATATCGATTGACGCGTAACGTTGACAGTTCGAGAGAGCAATCGCGGGCGAATGAAAAAACGACTATTTATATTTTTATGGTTAATCTGGAATGTTCCATAGACGAGTGTTGCCACTTTTTTATATTTTTATAAATCACCACATAATCATCAGTTTATAGGCATTTTGATAGGCACATATTTACTGGTCATCAAATTGTATAAAAAAAAACTTGAAAACATGGCTTTCTAAAAGCGCGCTTTTAATGAGGTTTTTCTTTGGTAATTTTTTTCGTGTACGGGTAAAATATATCTCTAAGTAGGTACGAAAAATCTTTACTCAGTCTGAATTAATTGCTTTTTATAATTGATGAAAAGTTTGTGACAGAAAAAAATGATTAACTCAAAAGACTTTGAATGATTTTTTTTCTTCTTCGTCTCACTAAAACGGTGTTATACAAGACATATTAGTTTATTCTTCTACATGGGTATATCCTATTTCATAATCTTTGTAGAATGCTGGGGTCAGCTCTCCTCATCCTTAAGTTATAATGTGCAATGTCAACTAGGTCATGTCTGTGCATCTGGTTGCGCCTTTGCACTCTGCAATAATTTTTTGGTCTTCCTTTGGACGTAAGTTGAGGAAGACCCATTGAGGTTGTTTGGTTTACAATATTATGTGGTCGTCTGTGTTCAACATGATATCAAAATAAATTTATATAATATGCACAATGACAAAATTGACAAACATTACCATGAAACTGTTTCTAACAGAACATATCAATGTATAAACGTTGATATCCAGTAACTTAACAAAATACTTAATATCTAAGCACATCTATATAGTATTTATGTATTGTTAAATAACGATTATATTCGTGTTAACTGAGATTTGAAAATTACACAATAAGATGACAAAAACCGAAAACTAATTTATTTGTAATAATTTATAGTCCAAGAGATAGCAACGTTTTCGATGAATCATTTCTTAATGGATGGTTTTTAATATACTACAAAAATAACACCCCTTTTCCAAAAAAACAACGCGATTAAAAACAATACATAAATAACACCCATTTTCCAAAAAATAACGCGAATATCTTTTTTACAAAAATTATACTCTTTTTCCAAAGAATAACGCAAATAATAATGCCACATTTCATAACACACCGCTTTACTACAATAATGAAACCACTTTTCACCACTTTTCTATTATAACACCCTCTCTCAAAAAAAAGAATAATAACTCCACATTCTACAAAAATAATACTCCTTTTCCAAAAAAATAAAGAATAATAACATTGCTTTTCTACAACAACAAAGCCCATTTTCCTAAAAAAATAATGCGAATTATAACATCGTTTTACTACAAAAATAACATCTATATTAAAAAAAATAACGCGTATAATTACACTGTTTTTCTAAAAAAATAATACCCATTTCCAAAACAAAAAAACACGAATAATAAGACTGATTTCTACAAAAAATAATACCCATTTTCCAGTAATAACGCGAATAATAACACCACTTCTCAACAAAATAATTACTCCTTTTCCTAAAAAATAACTCGAATAGTGACACTGCTTTTCTACAAGAATAATACCCCTTTTCCAAAAAAATAACGCGAATAATAACATTGCTTTTCTATAAAAATAACACCCATTTTCCTAAAAAATAACGCGAAGAAATAACACCACTTTTCTACAAAAATAATACTCATTTACCAAAAAAATAACACCGCTTTTTTACAAAAAAAATACCCCTTTTCCAAAAATATAACGCGAATAATGACCCCAATTTTCTATATCGATAACACCCCTTTCCAAAAAATATAGAATAATAACATTGCTTTTCTACAAAAACAATGCCCATTTTCCAAAAAAAAATAACGCGAATAATTACACCGTTTTTCTATAAAAATAATACCCCTTTTCCAAAAAATAACTCGAATAATATCACTGCATTTCTACAAGAGTAATACCCCTTTTCAAAAAAAAAACTGCGAGTAATAACACCGCTTTAAAAAAATAATGCGAAACTTACACTGTTTTTCTACAAAAATAAAATCCCTCGTCCAAAAAATAACGCAAATAATAACACCGCTCCTCTAATTATGAAACCCCTTTACCAAAGACTAACTCGAATAATAACATCTCTTTTCTACAATAAAAACACACCCTTTCTTTAAAAATAACGCGAATTATAACATCGCATTTCTCCAACATATTATTTATTTATTTATATAATTTATGTACATGTGTACAAAGGCAGGCATAAGGCAATTTCTTCCAAACAACCCGAGCAACTTCACCCGAGACTTCACCCGAGCGAGTAAAGTCTCTTAGTTAAATTGGTACAGTACTAATTAAGTGAGAAATAAATTGATAAAAAATAACATAAAAGAGTAAGAAATATAAAAAAAAAATTACACCTTTTCCAAAAAATAATGCGAATTATAACAACGCTTTTGTAAAATAAAATCTCTTATCTTAAAAATAACGCGAAAATAGCACCGCTTTTCTTCAAAAATTACACCCATTTTAATAAAATAACGCAAATAATAGCACCGTTTTTCTTTAAAAAAAAATTGAATATTAACACTGATTTCTACAAAAACTAACATCCTTTTCCAAAACTTAACGGGAGTAATATCACCACTCTTATACAAAGATAACACTCCTTTAAAATAAAAACCGCTAATAATAACATCGCTTTTCTACAAAAATTACATCCCTTTTCCACAAAATAACGCGAATAATTAAACCTCTTTTATACAAAGATTATACTGTTTTTTTAAATAACACGAATAATAACATTGCTTTTCTACAAAACAACGCCCATTTTCCTAAAAAATAACGCAAATAATTACATAGCTTTTCTACAAAAATAACAACCATTTTCCTTAAAAATAACGTGAAGATATGAAACCACTTTTCTAATAAAATAACACCCCATTTCAAAAAAAAATAATAACACCACTTTTCTATAAAAATAATACTCCTTTTCCAAAAAATATAGAATAATAACATTGCTTTTCTACAAAACAATGCCCATTTTCCTAAAAAATAACGCGAATATAACACCGTTTTACTACAAAAATAACGCCACTATTAAAAAAAATACGGATAATCACACTGTTTTTCAACAAAAACAATACCCTTTTTCCAAAAATATCACAAATAATAACACTGATTTCGACAAAAAAAATACCCATTTTCTTTAATAATAACGCGGATAACAATACGGTTTTTCTACAAAAATAACATCTCTTTAAAAAAATTATAACGCGAATATTAACACCGTTTTTCTACAAAAATAACATCACTTTTCCATAAAATATGTCGAAAAATAACACTGATTTCTACAAAAACCAATACCCCTATTCCAAATTTTAACTCGAATAAAAACACTGCTTTTCTACAAGAATGATACACCTTATCCAAAAAATTAACGCGAATAATAACACTTCTTTAAAAAAATTAACGCGAATACTGATACCTATCTACAAAAAATAAAACTCCTTTTCCTAAAAAAAATTTAATAATAACACTGATTTTCTAAAAAAAATACGCGAATACTAACACCGTTTTTCTACAAAAATACAATCACTTTTACAAAATATATCTCGAATAATAGCACTGATTTCTACAAAAAATAATACCCATTTTGCAAAAAATAACGCGAATAATAACACCGCTTTCTACAAAAAAATAATACCCATTTTCCAAAAAATAACGCGAATAATAACACCACTCTGCTACGAAAATAACACCCATTTTCTTTAATAATTACTCGAAAACAATACCTTTTTTCAACAAAAATAACATCCCTTTAAAAAAAATACTAACACCGTTTTTCTACAAAAATAACATCAATTTTCTCAAATATATCTCGAATAATACATTGATTTCTACAAAAAAATACCCTTACTGCCAAAAATAACTCTTATAATAACACTGCTTTTATACAAGAATAATACCACTTTTCCAAAAAATTAACCCGAATAATAACATTTCTTTTAAAAAAATAAACGCGAATACTCCCACTGATATCTAGAAAAAATTATACTCCTTTTCCTTAAAAATAACTCGAATAATAACACTGCTTTCTACAAAAAAATTACACCCATTTTCCAAAAAATAACGCGAATAATAACACCGCTTTGCTACAAAAATAACACCCATTTTCCTTAATAATAACGCGAAAACAATACCTTTTTTCTACAAAAATAAAATCCCTTAAAAAAATACTGACACCGTTTTTCTACAAAAATAACATCACTTTTTCAAAATATATCTCGAATAATACATTTATTTCTACAAAAAATAATACCCCTATTGCCAAAAATAACTCTTATAACAACACTGTTTTCTACAAGAATAATACCCCTTTTCCAAAAAAATAACGCGAATAATAACATATCTTTTAAAAAAAATTAACGCGAATACTCCCACTGATATCTACAAAAAATAATACTCCTTTTCCTAAAAAATAACTCGAATAATAACACTGCTTTCTGCAAAAAAATAACACCCATTTTCCAAAAAATAACGCGAATAATAACACCGCTTTGCTACAATAATTACACTCATTTTCCATAATAATAACGTGAATAACAATTCCGTTTTTATTCAAAAATAACATCCCTTTAAAAAATTATGTCGCGAATACTAACACCGTTTTTCAAAATAATAACATCACTTTTACAAAATATATTTCGAATAATAACGCTGATTTCTACAAAAAATAATACCCCTGTTGCTATAAATATCTCGAATAATAACATTGATTTTCTACAAGAATAATACCACTTTTTCAAAAAATTAACCCGAATAATAACACTTCTTTTAAAAAAATTACCGCGAATATTAAACTGATTTCTACAAAAAATAATATCCTTTTTCCAAAAAATATCTCGAATAATAACCCTGATTTCTCCAAAAAAATAATACCCATTTTCCAAAAAAAAACTCGAATAATAACACTGCTCTCTACAAAAAAATAATACCCATTCTCCAAAAAATAACGCGAATAATAACACCGCTTTGCTACAAAAGTAACACCCATTTTCCTTAATAATTACGCGATAGCAATACCTTTTTTCTACAAAAATAACATCACTTTTCCAAAATATATCTCGAATAATAACATTAATTTCTACAAAAAATAATACCCCTATTGCAAAAAATAACTCTAATTATAACACTGCTTTTCTACAAGAATAATACCCCTTTTCCAAAAAAATTAACGCAAATTATAACACTTTTAAGAAAAATTAACGCGAATACTACCACTGATTTCTACAAAAAATTATTATCCTTTTCCATAAAAATAACTCGAATAATAACACTGCTTTCTAAAAAAAAATTATACCCATTTTCCAAAAAATACGTGAATAATAACACCGCGTTGCTACAAAAATAACATCCACTTTCCTTAATAACCACGCGAAAACAATACCTTTTTTCTACAAAAATAACATCAATTTTCCAAAATATATCTCGAATAATACATTTATTTCTACAAAAAAAATACCCCTACTTCCAAAAATAACTCTAATAATAACACTGCTTTTCTACAAGAATAATACCCCTTTTCCAAAAAATTAACGCGAATAATAACACTTCTTTTAAAAATATTAACGCGAATACAACCACTGATATCTACAAAAAATAATACTCCTTTTCTTAAAAAATAACTCGAATAATAACACTGATTTCTACAAAAAAATAACACCCATTTTGCAAAAAAAAACGCGAATAATAACACCGCTTTCTACAAAAAAATAGTACCCATTTTCCAAAAAATAAAGCGAATAATAACACCGCTCTGCTACGAAAATAACACCCATTTTCTTTAATAATTACGCGAAAACAATACCTTTTTTCTACAAAAAAACATCCCTTTGAAAAAATACTAACACCGTTTTTCTACAAAAATAACATCAATTTTCTAAAATATATCTCGAATAATACATTGATTTCAACAAAAAAATACCCTTACTGCCAAAAATAACTCTTATAACAACACTGCTTTTCTACAAGAATAATACCCCTTTTCCAAAAAATTAACGCGAATAATAACATTTCTTTTAAAAAAATAAACGCGAAAACTCCCACTGATATCTACAAAAAATAATACTCCCTTTCCTAAAAAATAATTCGAATAATAACACTGCTTTCTACAAAAAAATAACACCCATTTTCCCAAAAATAACGCGAATAATAACACCGCTTTGCTACAAAAATAACACCCATTTTCCTTAATAATAACGCGAAAACAATACCTTTTTTCTACAAAAATAAAATCCCTTAAAAAAATACTGACACCGTTTTTCTACAAAAATAACATCACTTTTTCAAAATATATCTCGAATAATACATTTATTTCTACAAAAAATAATACCCCTATTGCCAAAAATAACTCTTATAACAACACTGTTTTCTACAAGAATAATACCACTTTTCCAAAAAAATAACGCGAATACTCCCACTGATATCTACAAAAAATAATACACTTTTGCCTAAAAAATAACTCGAATAATGACACTGCTTTCTGCAAAAAAATAACACCCATTTTCCAAAAAATAACGCCAATAATAACACCGCTTTGCTGCAAAAATTACACCCATTTTCCATAATAATAACGTGAATAACAATTCCGTTTTTATTCAAAAATAACATCCCTTTAAAAAATTATGTCGCGAATACTAACACCGTTTTTCTACAATTATAACATCACTTTTACAAAATTTATTTCGAATATAAACGCTGATTTCTACAAAAAATAATACCCCTGTTGCTATAAATATCTCGAATAATAACATTGATTTTCTACAAGAATAATACCACTTTTTCAAAAAATTAACCCGAATAATAACACTTCTTTTAAAAAAATTACCGCGAATATTAAACTGATTTCTACAAAAAATAATATCCTTTTTCCAAAAAATATCACGAATAATAACCCTGATTTCTCTAAAAAATAATACCCATTCTCCAAAAAATAACGCGAATAATAACACCGCTTTGCTACAAAAGTAACACCCATTTTCCTTAATAATTACGCGATAACAATAACTTTTTTCTACAAAAATAACATCACTTTTCCAAAATATATCTCGAATAATAACATTGATTTCTACAAAAAATAATACCCCTATTGCAAAAAATAACTCTAATTATAACACTGCTTTTCTACAAGAATAATACCCCTTTTCCAAAAAATTAACGCAAATTATAACACTTTTTAAAAAAATTACCCGAATAATAACACTTCTTTTAAAAAAATTACCGCGAATACTAACACTGATTTCTACAAAAAATAATAACCCTTTTCCAAAATAATATCGCGAATAATAACACTGATTTCTACAAAAAAGTAATACCCATTTTCCAAAGAATAACTCGAATAATAACACTGCTCTCTACAAAAAAATAATACCCATTTTCCAGAAAATAACGCGAATAATAACACCGCTTTGCTACAAAAATAACACCCATTTTCCTTAATAATTACGCGAAAACAATACCTTTTTTCTACCAAAATAACATCCCTTTAAAAAAAATACTAACACCGTTTTTCTACAAAAATAACATAAATTTTCCAAAATATATCTCGAATAATACATTGATTTCTACAAAAAAAAAAATACCCCTACTGCCAAAAATAACTCTAATAATAACACTGCTTTTATACAAGAATAATACCACTTTTCCAAAAAATTAACCCGAATAATAAAATTTCTTTTAAAAAAATAAACGCGAATACTCCCACTGATATCTACAAAAAATTATACTCCTTTTCTTAAAAAAATAACTCGAATAATAAAATTGCTTTCTACAAAAAATAACACCCATTTTCAAAAAATAACGCGAATAATATCACCGCTTTGCTACAAAAATAACACCCATTTTCCTTAATAATAACGCGAATAACAATACCGTTTTTCTTCAAAAATAACATCCCTTTAAAAAAATTATGTCGCAAATACTAACACCGTTTTTCTACAATAATAACATCACTTTTACAAAATATATCTCGAATAATAACACTGATTTTTACAAAAAATAATCCCCCTATTCCTATAAAAATCTCGAATAATAACACTGATTTTCTAAAAAAAAAATACGGGAATACTAACACCGTTTTTCTACAAAAATACAATCACTTTAACAAAATATATCTCGAATAATAGCACTGATTTCTACAAAAAAATAATACCCATTTTGCAAAATATAACGCGAATAATAACACCGCTTTCTACAAAAAAATAATACCCATTTTCCAAAAAATAACGCGAATAATAACACCGCTCTGCTACGAAAATAACACCCATTTTCTTTAATAATTACGCGAAAACAATACCTTTTTTCTACAAAAATAACATCCCTTTAAAAAAAATACTAACACCGTTTTTCTACAAAAATAACATCAATTTTCCAAAATATATCTCGAATAATACAATGATTTCTACAAAAAAAAAATACCCCTACTGCCAAAAATAACTAATAATAACACTGCTTTTATACAAGAATAATACCACTTTTCCAAAAAATTAACCCGAATAATAACATTTCTTTTAAAAAAATAAACGCGAATACACCCACTGATATCTACAAAAAATAATACTCCTTTTCCTAAAAAATAATTCGAATAATAACACTGCTTTCTACAAAAAAATAACACCCATTTTCCAAAAAATAATGCGAATAATAACACCGCTTTGCTACAAAAATAACACCCATTTTCCTTAATAATAACGCGTAAACAATACCTTTTTTCTACAAAAATAAAATCCCTTAAAAAAATACTGATATCGTTTTTCTACACAAATATCATCACTTTTTCAAAATATATTTCGAATAATACATTTATTTCTACAAAAAATAATACCCCTATTGCCAAAAATAACTCTTATAACAACACTGTTCTCTACAAGAATAATACCCCTTTTCCAAAAAAATACGCGAATAATAACATTTTTTTTAAAAAAATTAACGCGAATACTCCCACTGATATCTACAAAAAATAATACTCCTTTGCCTAAAAAATAACTCGAATAATAACACTGCTTTCTACAAAAAAATAACACCCATTTTCCAAAAAATAACGCGAATAATAACACCGCTTTGCTACAAAAATTACACCCATTTTCCATAATAATAACGTAAATAAGAATTCCGTTTTTATTCAAAAATAACATCCCTTAAAAAATTATGTCGCGAATACTAACACCGTTTTCCTACAATAATAACATCACTTTAACAAAATATATTTCGAATAAAAATACTGATTTCAACAAAAAATAATACCCCTGTTGCTATAAATATCTCGAATAATAACATTGATTTTCTACAAGAATAATACCACTTTTTCAAAAAATTAACCCGAATAATAACACTTATTTTAAAAAAATTACCGCGAATATTTAACTGATTTCTACAAAAAATTATCTATCCTTTTTCCAAAAAATATCACGAATAATAACCCTAATTTCTCCAAAAAAATAATACCCATTTTCCAAAAAATAACGCGAATAATAACACCGCTTTGCTGCAAAAGTAACACCCATTTTCCTTAATAATTACGCGATAACAATACCTTTTTTCTACAAAAATAACATCACTTTTCCAAAATATATCTCGAATAATAACATTGATTTCTACAAAAATAATACCCCTATTGCAAAAAATAACTCTAATTATAACACTTCTTTTCTACAAGAATAATACCCCTTTTCCAAAAAATTAACGCAAATAATAACACTTTTTAAAAAAATTAACGCGAATACTACCACTGATTTCTACAAAAAATTATTATCCTTTTCCATAAAAATAACTCGAATAATAAGACTGCTTTCTACAAAAAATAATACTCATATTCCAAAAAATAACGCGAATAATAACACCGCTCTGCTATAAAAATAACACCCATTTTCCTTAATAATTACGCGAAAAGAATACATTTTTTCTACAAAAATAACATCCCTTTAAAAAAAAAATACGCGAATACTAACACCGTTTTTCTACAAAAATAAAATCACTTTTACAAAATATATCTCGAATAATATCACTGATTTCTACAAAAAAATAATACCCATTTTCCAAAAAATAACTCGAATAATAACACTGCTTTCTACAAAAAATAATACTCATATTCCAAAAAATAACGCGAATAATAACACCGCTTTGCTACGAAAATAACACCCATTTTCTTTAATAATTACGCGAAAACAATACCTTTTTTCTACAAAAATAACATCCCTTTAAAAAAAATACTAACACCGATTTTCTACAAAAATAACATCAATTTTCCAAAATATATATCGAATAATACATTGATTTCTACAAAAAATAATACCCCTACTACCAAAAATTACTTTATTAATAACACTGCTTTTCTACAAGAATAATATCCCTTTTCCAAAAAATTAACGCGAATAATAACACTTCTTTTTAAAATATTAACGCGAATACTACCACTGATATCTCCAAAAAATAATACTCCTTTTCCTAAAATATAACTCGAATAATAACACTGCTTTCTACAAAAAAATAACACCCATTTTCCAAAAAATAACGCGAGTAATAACACCGCTTTGCTACAAAAATAACACCCATTTTCCATAGTTATAACGCGAATAACAATACCGTTTTTCTTCAAAAATAACATCCCTTTAAAAAAATATGTCGCGAATACTAACACCGTTTTAATAATTTCTACAATAATAACATCACTTTTACAAAATATATCTCGAATAATAACACTGATTTCTACAAAAAATAATACCCCTATTCCAAAAAAATATCGCGAATAATAACACTGATTTCTACAAAAAAGTAATACCCATTTTCCAAAGAATAACTCGAATGATAACACTGCTTTCTTCAAAAAAATAATACCCATTTTCCAGAAAATAACGCGAATAATAACACCGCTTTGCTACAAAAATAACACCCATTTTCCTTAATAATTACGCGGAAACAATACCTTATTTCTACAAAAATAACATCACTTTTCCAAAATATACCTCGAATAATAACATTGATTTCTACAAAAAATAATACCCCTATTGCAAAAAATAACTCTAATTATAACACTGCTTTTCTACAAGAATAGTACCCCTTTTCCAAAAAAATAACGCAAATAATATCACTTTTTAAAAAAATTAACGCGAATACTACCACTGTTTCGTTAGTTAGATTAAATATTTATAAAAATTTATTTATTTTAATGCGAATTTTTCAGTATATGCAAAAAAATTTATTAAAGATTTTTAAATTATTATTTATGTTTTGAATTATTTTTTTTTATACAAAAAATATTCTCCTTTTCCATAAAAATAACTCGAATAATAACAATGCTTTCTACAAAAAATAATACTCATATTCCAAAAAATAACGCGAATAATAACACCGCTTTGCTTTAAAAATAAAACCCATTTTCCTTAATAATTACGCGAAAAGAATACCTTTTTTCTACAAAAATAAAATGACTTTTACAAAATATATCTCGAATAATATCACTGATTTCTACAAAAAAATAATACCCATTTTCCAAAAAATAACGCGAATAATAACACTGCTTTCTAAAAAAAAAAACAATTTTCCAAAAAATAATGCGAATAATAACACCGCTTTGCTACAAAAATAACACCCATTTTCCATAATAATAACGCGAATAACAATTCCGTTTTTCTTCAAAAATAACATCCCTTTAAAAAATTATGTCGCGAATACTAACACCGTTTTTCTACAATAATAACATCACTTTTACAAAATATATCTCGAATAATACATTTATTTCTACAAAAATAATACCCCTATTGCCAAAAATATCACTTATAACAACACTGCTTTTCCACAAGAATAAAACTCCTTTTCCAAAAAATTAACGCGAATACTCCCACACATCTACAAAAAATAATACTCCTTTTCCTTAAAAATAACTCGAATAATAACAATGCTTTATACAAAAAATAACACCCATTTTCCAAAAATAACTCGAATAATAACACTGCTTTCTACAAAAAAATAATAACCATTTTCCAAAAAATAACGCGAATAATAACACTGCTTTGCTACAAAAATAACACCCATTTTCCATAATAATAACGCGAATAACAATTCCGGTTTTCTTCAAAAATAACATCCCTTTAAAAAAATTATGTCGCGAATACTAACACCGTTTTTCTACAATAATAACATCACTTTTACGAAATATATCTCGAATAATAACACTGATTTCTACAAAAAATAATACCCCTATTCCTATAAATATCTCGAATAATAACACTGATTTTCTACAAGAATAATACCACTCTTTCTAAAAATTAACCCGAATAATAACACTTCTTTTTAAAAAATTACCGCGAATACTAACGCTGATTTTTACAAAAAATAATATCTCTTTTCCAAAAAATATCGCGAATAATAACACTGATTTCTACAAAAAAGTAATACCCATTTTCCAAAATACAACTCGAATAATAACACTGCTTTCTACAAAAAAAAATAATACCCATTTTCCAAAAAATAACGCGAATAATAACACCGCGATACCTCCTACGTAAATTTCCGTAAGTGCAAAATTCAAATTTAGAGGAGAGTAGTTTAAAGTATCAAATGTTCACAAGAAACACAAAACATTAACATATTCCGTTTATATTGATTGTGAGTTATAAAAACAAATATTATTTAAAATTTACGATTTAAATAATTTCAACAGAGTCAATACTTTCAGGAAAATGCTTCACTAGCGTCACAGAATTCTCTGCGTTTCTTCTGCGTAAACAATAGTGTTTGTTTATACCGTACTACACGTCGTTCTAAATTTTATATACGATATTTTAAGTTTGTAAGAAACGTATTTGTAGGACGTTTTGAATTTTTTTTGTTTGTGTTATTGATAGATCGATCCAAAAGGAGCCCAAATATGTAAAAAAACTCAAAATCGCAAAAATGTGGCTTACGGTAGTATACGTAGGAGGTATCGACCGCTTTTCTACAAAAATAACACCCATTTTACTTAATAATTACGCGAAAACAATACCTTTTATTCACATCCTTAGAGCCGCATGTGGCTCGCGAGCCGCAGGTTGCCGACCCCTGTCTTAGACTATTACAGTACAGTCGCGAAATCATTCTGCTTAAACGTCGGCCATATTGGAAATTATACCCGATATATTGCGGCGTGATAAAACATAAAATCAGCAAATCCAGAGGTCGCTGTACAGACTCTGACATGGCGTGATGGTTTGTATGTAAATAGTATATTTAATATAATTGTATGAATAATATTTGCAAAGGAGATAGATCATAATCTCAACAGCATCTTCTTTGATTCAAAAGAACTTGGGGGTGTCTTTGAAAGCGTCTATTTGCTTCTTGTCAAGTATGATTTAGCAAATTTTCACAATTTTTTATATTATTTTTCACCCATCTTTAGATTTATTTTCTTTCAGATTCGCTCTCACCATCCCAGAGTAGTTATTAACGGGATGACTTCGGTGACATTGCCATGCATTGCCGTCGAGTGATGATATTTATATATTTTTATTTTTCACATTTTTTTATTTACTCAACGGAAACGAAACAGAAGCATATATTACATTTATAGGAAAAATATATTCTGTGACCCTAGTTGTGAGTGTGGTGATCTGGCCCAAACGATACACCACATTGTAATTATAGGAAACATATATTCTGTGACCCTAGTTATGAGTGTGGCCATCTGCCCCAAACGATATAACACACTGTAAATGTAGGAAAGATATATTTATATTTGTGACCCTAGTTGTGAGTGAGGCGATCTGGCCCAAACGATTATACCACATTGTAATTATAGGAAACATATATAGGTATTCTGTTACCCTAGCTATGAGTGTGGCGATTTGGCCCAAAAATTTGGCATTGTAATTATAGGAAACATATATATTCTGTGACCCTAGCTGTGATTGTGGCGATCAAGCCCAAACGATAAGCCACATTGTAATTAAAGGAAACATACGTTCTGCTACCTTAACTGTGATTGTGGTGATCTGGCACAAACGTTACACTACATTGTAATTAAAGAAAACGTATATTCTGTGACCCAATAAGCTGTGATTGTGGCGATCTGGCCCAAACGTTATGCTACATTGTAATTAAAGGAAACATATATTTTGTGACCACAGTTGTGGGTGGCGATCTGGCCTAAACGTTATACTACATTGTAATTAAAGGAAACGTATATTCTGTGACCCTAGCTGTGAGTGTGGCGATCTGGCTCAAACGTTATACTACATTGTAATTAAAGAAAACGTATATTCTGTGACCCTATAAGCTGTGATTGTGGCGATCTGGCCCAAACGTTATACTACATTGTAATTAAAGAAAACGTATATTTTGTGACCCTATAAGCTGTGATTGTGGCGATCTGGCCCAAACGTTATACTACATTGTAATTAAAAGAAACATATATTTTGTGACCACAGTTGTGAGTGTGGCGATCTGGCCTAAACGTAACGTAAAACGTGGCGATCTGGCCTACATTGTAATTAAAGGAAACGTATATTCTGTGACCCTAGTTGTGAGTGTGGCGATCTGGCCCAAACGTTATACCACATAGTAACTGTATTTCCCTATCCCTCAGATTCAATGGAGGATCTATACAACCTGACCACCGAAGCCTTTATATGGGTAAGAGAACTTTTTACGGTTTTGTGAGCACCTGACTCACCATACGAATATAAATATATTTATTTAGAGAACCGAGAAATTAAGGCACCTGATGACAGGTTGTCACCCCTGTAGGTATTTTTTTATTTTATATTGGTATGATATATCATTGACTCGATCCTGGCAATAATAGCTGCCCCGGCGAACTTCGTACCGCCTCAGTCAATAGAGGTCGTGTTAACTTTTAGCTAAACCTTATTTAGGATTAAAAAAAACGTAGGTAACGTAATAAAATGAATACAAAAAAATGTATTAAGTTCAATGGTTTATTAGGATATAATGATAATATAAAAATGCAAAAATCGGTAATAATGAATAGTACATTTTTCTGTATCCGACAGCTTAAGAACCAACCCCAAGCTTGATGTCAAAATTTTATTTAATCCATATATTTTATTTTTCAATTTTTCTTCGTAGAATAAATTCCATTTTCATATAATTTAAATAATAGTGGTAATTAAATCAATATTATTAGGTACCTGCCTCGAGTTTCTATTCTAAATTTATCAATGAGTTGAGTGGGTAGCCTACCTACACTGAAGTTTTACATTATATTTTTGATTAATTTATTTAGTTTTCATAAGTTATATAGTTTGCATAATAGGTACCAGGCGAACAGTTTATTAACATGTTTTTACTCTCCACACTATGGAATAGGGGAGAGTCATGATTTCGCAAAATTTAAGCGTATTTTTTTTACATCAATTTCTCAATGGGTATCATGTAGAGAATGCACACTATGAGTTTCGTCGTGATGTGTTTGTGTGTATGGCGTATACGCTGTACGCCGTACGCCGTACGCCGTACGCCGTACGCCGTAGCATTTATCTTTTTTGTGTCCTCTCTACAGCCCAAACTATAAGTCTGATCGACTTCATATTAACATCATATGTGTAAAGTGCAAAGACCTAGAGCTGATTAGTTTTCCATAGACAACTTTTGATTTCTTCTCTATGAATTCATCATTTACGTTGTTTTTTTTTTGTGTCCTCTCTGCAGCCCAAACTATAAGTCCGATTGACTTCATATTGATATCACATGTGTTAAGTCCATAAACTTAGAGCTGATTAGTTTTCCATAGACAACGGTTCATTTTTTCCCAATGTTTCTTTATGATTTCATCTATTAAAACTGAAAAAATGCTCTCACGACCTGGAAATTAGAGATATTTTAATTTGGTTTCAACTATTTATACAACACCAAGAATCTTCATAAAATTGTATTCAAAGTTGGTCAATGTTAAAAGAAAAATATTCAACGGTTTCAAAAATTATATTTTATTTAATGGATATTTGTATGAAACTTATATGTAACAAGAGAATTTTTTTATATTTGGCAATGATCAGTTCATTGATTTCATATTGATAGAAGAATATTAATAGCTTGAACTTAGAACTGATTAGCTTTTCATAGATATCATATAATTTCTTCATATGATATCACGTGTAAACATTGTCAAAATGCTCTAACGCTCTTTGAAACAAAATTTATCTGCTTTTTTTAAAATATTTCATACAACATAAGCAGTCTTCACTATACTGCATTAATAGTTTGTCTATCTTAACATAAAAATATACTATCGGAAGAAAATTTATATTCCTGGTAGTAACATTTAGTATGAATAAAAATGTAATTAGATAAATTTCTATGTATGGAAAAGTTCAGTAATTTGATTTCATGTTATAATGTAAAGAGCTTGAACATAGAACTGATTAGCTTTCCATAAATAACAAAAAAAATCTTCATATGATATCACCTGTCAAAATTTGGAAAATGCTCTCGCGTTCTTTAGAACAAAATTTATCTGCTTTTTTTAAAATATTTCATACAACATAAGCATTCTACACCATACTGCATTAAAAGTTTGTCTATCTTATCATAAAAATATACTATCGGAAGAAAATTTATATTCCTGATAGTAACATTTAGTATGAATAATAATGTAATTAGATAAATTTCTATGTATGGAAAAGTTCAGTAATTTGATTTCATGTTATAATGTAAAGAGCTTGAACATAGAACTGATTAGTTTTCCATAAATAACAAAAAAAATCTTCATATAATATCACGTGTCAAAATTTTGAAAATGCTCTCGCGTTCTTTAAAACAAAATTTATCTGCTTTTTTTAAAATATTTCATACAACATAAGCATTCTTCACTATACTGCATTAATAGTTTGTTTATCTTAACATAAAAATATACTATCGGAAGAAAATTTATATTCCTGATAGTAACATTTAGTATGAATAAAAATGTAATTAGATAAATTTCTATGTATGGAAACGTGTAGTAATTTGATTTCATGATATAATGTAAAGAGCTTGAACATAGAACTGATTAGCTTTCCATAAATAACAAAAAAATTCTTCTGTCAAAATTTGAAAAATGCTCTCGCGTTCTTTAAAACAAAATTTATCTGCTTTTTTTAAAATATTTCATACAACATAAGCATTCTTCACTATACTGCATTAATAGTTTGTCTATCTTAACATAAAAATATACTATCGGAAGAAAATTTATATTCCTGGTAGTAACATTTATTATGAATAAAAATGTAATTAGATAAATTTCTATGTATGGAAAAGTTCAGTAATTTGATTTCATGTTATAATGTAAAGAGCTTGAACATAGAACTGATTAGCTTTCCATAAATAACAAAAAATTTCTTCATATGATATCACCTGTCAAAATTTGGAAAATGCTTTCGCGTCCTTTAAAACAAAATTTATCTGCTTTTATTAAAATATTTCATACAACATAAGCATTCTACACCATACTGCAATAATAGTTTGTCTATCTTAACATAAAAATATACTGTCGATAGAAAATTTATTTTCCTGGTAGTAAAATTTAGTATGAATAAAAATGTATATAATAAGATAAATTTCTTATGTATGGAAAAGTTCAGTAATTTGATTTCATGTTATAATGTAAAGAGCTTGAACATCGAACTGATTAGCTTTTCATAAATAACAAAAATTTCTTCATATGATATTACGTGTCAAAATTGTCAAAATGCTCTAACGTCCTTTAAAACAAAATTTATCTGCTTTTATTAAAATATTTCATACAACATTAGAATTCTTCACCATACTGCATTAATAGTTTGTCTATCTTAACATGAAAATATACTATCGTTGGAAAATTTATATTCTTGGTAGTAAAATTTAGAATGAATAAAATATTTCATTGTCAATATTTGTGGTGTGGAGAGTTTAGTGTTGGCCACAACCCACTCGTTTTATATATTTTTTATTTTTTCCGTTAATTTCCGATATTT
>OY754989.1:10964145-11048781 GCA_963576475.1 Molanna angustata
AGCCGGTTTTAGTATATCATGTTTTCAATCACCAGATTTAGCGTTATATGTCCTCTTAAATTACAAATTTATTAATAAAAATCAAACAAACTTGCCACAGTACCTCAAAAGCAAATTCACTTATTTATCCAATCATGGACTTCCACTCCGATCTGCTGAACGTACAACACTATCCATACCTATCCATAATACAGAATTTCTCAGCACTTCGTTCGAAGTACAATCAGCAAGATTATGGAATAGCCTTAGTCCGGATATTCCGTCGTCTAACTCACTTAGTATTTTCAAGAAAAAACTAAAGAAGAAATATTTATCCTTGAACACCTGATCCCGATTTCCTCTCCTGTCCTTAACATATCCTTTTTCTTGCTATGAATTACAATTTTATTTGTTTAAATAGTATTTAAGTGTTATACGTATTTTCTTTGATTTCTTTTACTCTTTTTTATTTGCTGTTGTACATATACAATGTTGTCATACTTTGTAATCTGGTTGGTTGGATGAAATTGCCTAATGGCAATAAGACCGCCAGTGTTCAATTATATTTGTTAATATTATGTACAAGAAGATGTATACATAAATAAATAAATAAAAATAAATCACACAGTATAAAAATTACCTATACCTATAAATTACGTCTCCGAGGATGCTAGCTGAGACTGGCGAAAGCGCTTATGCTATTGAATTTCATACTTGTTGTGGCTTGAAACTATGTTTTATTTTTATAAATAAAATACATAACCAGTGGGGTAACCAGCGACAGGTATGCGGGTGTGCATTAACTTGCAAACTGAAGCACGACACGTGCGCGTATACCTCATCATACTTGTCTCACCAAAAAAGGTAAAACTCATTGCTATACTATGTGTTCGCTATAATTATGTTATAGCGAACGATATTCTCATCATATACCTATGCACATGGATAGGTAAGTATATATAATGACACATAAATATTTTGAGATTTAATATTATTGTTGCATTTCATCCTACCTACTTCCTTTCATACCTACAAATTTGCTTACAAAAAATCAGTCGGCATCAAGAGCACGCCGTGTGAACTTATGTTTCGGACTCAAATCAAACCTTGTCAAACAAATCATTCTAATCTGTCATTGCCATCCAACTTAAAGTGTTTGCGATTATTGTGTGAGGTGAGCATCAGGAGACATTGGGAAAAATCTGAACCAGACCAGGAAAGGTAGGCAAATATTCCTTATTTTCTTTCCTCCTGTCACTGGGTAAATCCAGTGACACACACGCTATATATGTGAGACTTTATTTTACCCTTTGTATTTTCGATTATTCGGCTCTTATGGGACCATCCATAATAGAAAATAGTGGAAGCATTATTCTAAGCCGGTGCGTCATAGGACAAATTCTTATGAAAATAACTTCACAGCCAATTTCTCAATCGGTATCATGATGTTGCGTAGTGTGCAAACTGTGAGTTTCTTCACGTCGTTTTGTGATTCGCGAAAATTTACAAATCAACTAAGGAATAGGCAGAGGAGAGTAAAAAAGAGTATTTTCTCTCAAGAGGTACAATCCAAAGCAGGGGTGGCAAACTTTAGGGACGAAGGGCTAGATTGAGAAATTCAAAATAAACGGCGGACCGCAGTAATAAAATACTAACTTCACTCATTACCTACACTTCAGTAAAAATCTCAATTGTGTATTTTATATACTAGTTGCATGTAACACATGAGATCCAACTGTCGATAGAGATTGTACATATGTATAGTTGAAGAATAAGTACCAAACTATAAACCCATAAATACAATTTATTTAATATTTTAAGATATTATTTGGTTTTCTATACAACACATGTACCTAGGTATGTATGTCAAGATAGGATAGTATAGAGGCCAGTCCTTTGATCATACCCAGAATATGAAAACAGCATGATGGTATGTATGTATGTTTGGAAATTAGTATCAAACTATTAAGTCTTCTTAGATATTGTGTGTAGGCGACTGCCATACAAATTGTATGAAGCAATGTCATCACTAAATTCAATTTTTACAAAAATTGTTAAAAAAAAATTGAGATGTGCTGATACAATGATAATATTTTTTATAGAAAATTAAATTATCTAGTTGGCGTGTTTCGGCTTTTATTGATATTTAAAAAAAAAATGGAAATATAGGCAGTTAAACTCATAAATTTATCATAAAAAAAATATTTTTCTTAATAAAAAATGTTTGAGAAACTCTGGAATTTAAAAAAAATATATAGAGATTTTGTATTTGTCTATATATATACCAAATTTCAGCGTTCTAGCTTTTATGGTTTCTGAGATACATGGAAAAACAAAACCAAAATTTCAAAAGTTGATAACCCCTGACTGAAACAAAAATTCACAATTCTGAGTACAAAAGTTTTGTAGGCCTTTAACTGTTTATATACTCTGAAGTTTTGGGCTCTGTAAATTGAGCGGATCAAAAGTTATAAGGGACGGACGGACAGACAGACAGACACACACACACACACACACACACACACACACACACGCACGCACGCACGCACGCACGCACGCACGCACGCACGCACGAACGCACGCACGCACGCACGCACGTACGCACACACACACACACACACACACACACACACACACACACACACACACACACAGACCCACACAGACACACAAAACTCACATAAAATGTTCTACTCCCAATTCTGAGTAAATCCATGTATGGGAACATATATGCTGCGAGGCCTCTAGTTGGTGTTATTAGCATGCAAAAAGTCCACTACTCCATACAAAATTTTCCTTCGTACACGCATCTTGGCTTAATAATGTCGATTCATTCAGAGAATTGAATTCTCATGAACGAATCGACAGTTGGAAAATCCCCTCGGAAAATCGTTTTCTACATATTCATAAAACAAAAACGGTTGCAGCGAAAAATATCAATTTACCATTGCTTATTCCCAATAGAAAAAATCTGTGCGTTGGAAAATATTCAGTTTTGTATTGATCCCTCCGATTAATGCGTCAAAAAAAAAATCCGCGCAGCGAGAAAATTTCTGTTTTCTTCTCTTTTTTTCAATAAACTAAACCAAACAAAGTCCGCGACGCGAGAAATTTACAGTCTCCTTTTCTTTTTGATAGCAATGGTCAAATTTGATTTCTTTTTACTAAAAAATATGTTTTTCAGATATTGACGCATATTGCTGGTTAATGTGTCCAGAGTGAGCTGAATATGAAGTTTGTTTGACGGTGTTTAATGCTTTGAATAACCTGGCACCACACTACATCCAAGATGAGAAAAGAACTAAGAACGAAATATGTAATTATTTCATTTGATTCCTATGTAAAAATTAACTTGTCTTTATTCCGTGTACCTACTCGGTATATATGTAAATTCGAACGTCGAACTAATTCAAATATCGCGCCAATTTTAACCCTCAGTTGGTGGCGTGTTTCGTATGTGTCGAATACGCCGATACGATTTCGTATTAAGAATTTTCCCCACGTTTTTCAACATCAAAGGTCCGATAAAAATAATAATAATAATAGTAAAAGCGTATCAAAGAAGATTCAAATGTGTTTATGGATTCGAATTTCAAATTCAAATATGGAATTCCATGTCACGGATTTTGTTTGGCTTATCGTGTTATTAATATTGTCGAAGGGTAGGAACCGATCCCATAGACATTCGGGAGCGGTCAAAACCATAGATATGAATTTATAAGATCTAGATGCTGAGTGTGAACTGTCAGCGGTCGTCAAACGTGCGATCGTGTTTTTGTATATATGGCGTTTTTATGTATGCCATTATTTTATATAATTAGATTTATTTTTTCTGTAAGGACATAATATAAACTAAAAAAATAAAATATATTGCACACTGGTGCAATATTATTTATTTTTTTAGGTTAATAAATATTGCACACTGGTGGGTTTGTTGCCATAGTTTTAAGTAAAAAAGAACATTCTTTTGATAGATAAACCCATTATGATATATGGTGTACATATTTAATATTGGCAACACCGACAACCACCATCTTGGCTGGCCGCTTCCTGCTAACTTCAAGTCAGTTGTCACTTGTTTTATAATAAAAATGTAAAACAACTCAAAAAAATGAAAAGAAATCAACCGTTGTCAATGAAAAACTCAATGCACCATACACGTATTTTTAATTTACTTATTTATATACGTATTTAATATTGCTTTTCGGGCAACTAATAGGAATTATGTCTAATATTTATTTAACATGCACCCAATATCAAATTGCCACATTCTGGAGACTTACGATATTAATCGTCACACGTAAAAATTGTGGTTCCACCGGGAGTCAAACCCGGGACCTTCAGTTAGATATACAAACGACTGAGCCACGAAGGCTGACTTCTAAATTTAACGTGCATATAAAATATCTTATACATCTATATTATAAATTTGAATGTTTGTATGTATGTGTTGAATGCGCTCCTAAACCGTTCATCCAATTGCAATGAAACTTTGGTGAACTGTCGAGAGTATACCAGGGATGGTTTCTGGATCAAAAAATTTTAACTTCCTCTTCTTCTTCATTGAGTTTTGGACTATCCTGGGAACCGTTCATCCGATTGCAATTAAACTTTGGTGAATTGTCGATCGTATGCCCGGGATGATTTCTGAATTTAAAATATTTTCTTCTTCTTCTTCTTCATCGGGTATCAGGTCATTTTACATATGAAGGTGGACTAATCTGAGAACCGTTCATCCGATTGCAATGAAACTTTGGTGAATTGTCGAGCGTATGACCGGGATAGTTTCTGGATTAAAAAATTTTTCTTCTTCTTCATCGGGTATCAGGTCATTTTACCTATGAAGGTGGACTATCCTGGGAACCGTTCATTCAATTTCAATGAAACTTTGAAGAATTGTCGAGTGTATGCCCGGGATGGTTTCTGGATTAAAAAAAAATTCTTCTTCTTCTTCTTCATCGGGTATCAGGTCCTTTTACCGATGAAGGTGGACTATCATTGGAACCGTTCAATCAATTTCAATGAAACTTTGATGAATTGTCGAGCGTATGACCGGGACCTACTGAAGGGACGGGAGGTTATGAAGGGACGGGAGTAACTGAAGGGACGGGAGTAACTGAAGGGACGGGAGTAACTGAAGGGACGGGGGTAACTGAAGGGACGGGAGTAACTGAAGGGACGGGAGTAACTGAAGGGACGGGAGTAACTGAAGGGACGGGAGTAACTGAAGGAACGGGAGTAACTGAGGGAAGTACTGAAGGGACGGGAGGTACTGAAGGGACAGAAGGTACTGAAGGGACGGGAAGAACTGAAGGGATGGGAGGTATTGAAGAGTCTGAAGCGACGGGTGGTTATGGAGGACAATTTTTAATTATACAGGCAATACGAAGTTTGCCGGGTGTTCACTAGTCTATATTATAAATTTGAATGTTTGTATCTATGTATCTATGTATGTATGTGTTGAATGCGCTCCTAAACCGCTCATCCGATTGCGATGAAACTTTGGTGAACTGTCGAGAGTATACCAGGGATAGTTTCTGGATCAAAAAATTTTTTCTTCTTCATCGAGTATTAGGTCATTTTACCTATGAAGATGGACTATCCTGGGAACCGTTCATCCGATTGCAATGAAACTTTGGTGAATTATCGAACGTATGCCCGGGATGATTTCTGGATTTAAAAAATTTTCTTCTTCTTCTTCTTCATCGGGTATCAGGTCATTTTACCTATGAAGGTGGACTATCCTGAGAACCGTTCATCCGATTGCAATGAAACTTTGATGAATTGTCGTGTATGCCCGGGATGGTTTCTGGATTAAAAAAAAATTCTTCTTCTTCTTCTTCATCGGGTATCAGGTCATTTTACCGATGAAGGTAGACTATCCTGGGAACCGTTCATTCAATTTCGTATGACCGGGACCTACTGAAGGGACGGGAGGTAATGAAGGGACGGGAGGTAATGAAGGGAAGGGAGGTACTGAAGGGTATGAAGGGAAGGGAGGTACTGAAGGGTATGAAGGGACAGGGGTAACTGAAGGGACGGGAGTAACCGAAGGGACGGGAGTAACCGAAGGGACGGGAGTAACCGAAGGGACGGGAGTAACCGAAGGGACGGGAGTAACCGAAGGGACGGGAGTAACCGAAGGGACGGGAGTAACCGAAGGGACGGGAGTAACCGAAGGGACGGGAGTAACCGAAGGGACGGGAGTAACCGAAGGGACGGGAGTAACCGAAGGGACGGGAGTAACCGAAGGGACGGGAGTAACCGAAGGGACGGGAGTAACCGAAGGGACGGGAGTAACCGAAGGGACGGGAGTAACCGAAGGGACGGGAGTAACCGAAGGGACGGGAGTAACCGAAGGGACGGGAGTAACCGAAGGGACGGGAGTAACCGAAGGGACGGGAGTAACCGAAGGGACGGGAGTAACCGAAGGGACGGGAGTAACCGAAGGGACGGGAGTAACCGAAGGGACGGGAGTAACCGAAGGGACGGGAGTAACCGAAGGGACGGGAGTAACCGAAGGGACGGGAGTAACCGAAGGGACGGGAGTAACCGAAGGGACGGGAGTAACCGAAGGGACGGGAGTAACCGAAGGGACGGGAGTAACCGAAGGGACGGGAGTAACCGAAGGGACGGGAGTAACCGAAGGGACGGGAGTAACCGAAGGGACGGGAGTAACCGAAGGGACGGGAGTAACCGAAGGGACGGGAGTAACCGAAGGGACGGGAAGTACTGAAGGGACGGAAGGTACTGAAAGGACGGGAAGTACTGAAGGGATGGGAGGTATTGAAGAGTCTGAAGCGACGGGTGGTTATGGAGGACAATTTTTAATTATACAGGCAATACGAAGTTTGCCGGGTGTTCACTAGTTATATATAAAAAGGAATGTTGATATAAATGTATGTATGAAGGTATGTTGCCGATGCATTCCTATACCAATCATCTGATCGTTCGATTATAATGAATCTTAGGGGATTTGTACAGCGCACAATCGGAAATTTTATTTGACATCTCACACAAGAATTTCCCAAAAATTGATCTACATGGATTTATATATTTGAGGAACTGAAGGGGCGGGAGGTACTGGAGGGGTGGAAGGGACGAAATAATGATTTTTTATTATTATTTCTTTATGAAGGAAACATACAGTTTTATAAATATTTTTTTTATTTTTTTTTTTATAAAAAATGAATATGTCCTTGTTAAACAAGTACATATACATCTTCCTACGTTCCCTAAACTAAGCATAAATGCTTGTCCTATATGTGAACGAGATCGGTCGAGGCAGGATTCGAACTCGCGACCACTGGATTACTAACCCAGCGCGCTAACCGCTCTGCCATCCACCCATCCAAATATATTGTAATGATACAAAATAATAATCAAATAAACCAGTAAAGTTTCCATAAATGGTTTACAATAAGATACTTTATGAAGGAAAAGAACATTAGTTATAGCAAGAAGAAGAATAAAAGAACATTAGTTATAGCAAGAAGAAGAATAAAAGAACATTAGTTATAGCAAGAAGAAGAATAAAAGAACATTAGTTATAGCAAGAAGAAGAATAAAAGAACATTAGTTATAGCAAGAAGAAGAATAAAAGAACATTAGTTATAGCAAGAAGAAGAATAAACAAGATTGAAACAAAACAATAAAGTAAATAACCAGTCAAGAAAAAAAGAAAACAGTTAATACATAACCATATGAATGAATGAATGAATGAATGAATGAATGAATGAATGAATGAATGAATGAATGAATGAATGAATGAATGAATGAATGAATGAATGAATAATATATTTCCAACTGTATAAATATTACAAAGGAACAAAATACAATTTAATTTATACCTAATTACAATTTTACAATAATTTTTTTGCCACACATTTGGAAATTTTACTGCCTCGCTAGACATAGACTGTTCTGAGGCAGTACTAGTTTAAAATTGCTATGGCTACTCTGCGATCATATGATTTGTTTTATTTTTTTCTTCACATACATAGTTAAAAAGTTTTTTTTCATACAACATAAAAAAGTTTTCTTTTAAAAGCTGCTAAATCGTTATATATCTATTTCATATTTAACGACAGAATTACAACTACGTCTGACAAAAGAGTTCTGCGCATAATTAGTCTTACAGATAGGAATAGCAAATAATTCGTTCGATCCTAGTACTGAGTAATAAAGGGCCACGAAAGGCGATTTCCTCAAACAGATATGCAGAATCCACAATGCAGTTCACTATTTTAAATAAAAATATCAAATCGAACACCTTTCTACGCTTATTTAAACTGGATAGTCTATATGATTGTAGATCATCTCACTTAAATTACCATATCCCTCATCCAAACACTAGCCTTGCTCAGCGACACTATTCATATCAAGCTCCCAGTGTTTACATACAATACCATCCCAGATTATATTAAAAATATCAATCACTACCAAAGGTTCAAAAGGGAAATAACCTTATGGATCATTGAATCAAATCCACCACAATAACTTTTTTCTCATTTCTTATGACTTGCTGTTTATTTACTGTATGTGTGTGTATGTGTATGTTATATGGTTCAGTATATTACGTGAGTATGGAGAGTGCATGTGCATGTATGTATGTTAGGAAGTGTATGATCAATAATGCTGAATCCACTTTAAAATAATGTTGTTTAACTTACAAAACCAAAGACTGCATCCAATATAACACAGGTATTATCCCTAGCATATTGGAGAGAAAAATCGCTAATTGACAGCAAAGCGCAAGTGAGTGTCAATGGTTTAGATGTGTATGTGTACCTTTCCATTGTCTCTGTCTGAAATATGTATAGCATTTAATCTTTTTTTATATACCTTTATTATTGTTGTCAAACCTCTGTATGTAAAATGCCATGTTTATTATAAATAAAAAATAAATAGATTCTAGATTACAAAACCACTTTAATATAAATAGAGTAAAGTAATCATGCACAGACAGGACAACGTCTGCCGGGTTTTGCTTATATAATAAAAACATCTGTTTTAAAATTGAATGAAATAAAAATAACTCTCCACTATATCGTCATAGATAAAAATAAAAATATAATTAATTGAGTTAGGTTTGACTGAAGTGCGATGCCGTGATGTGTGCAAATGTGTGGTTGGCTAAACCTATTTCTTTATCCAAAGAACTGTGTGAATTTCCCGCTATAGAGCGCTCGTCCGGTTGACAAATGGCGTGTCAGCCGATGCGTGACCCCCGTCTTGCTCCCCGTGGCAGTCCGCTCTCTCTACTCACCCCGTGTAACGCGGTCACACCTCGCTAATGTCAAGTGTTACTTTATTCCCGATAATTATTATCCAATTTGAGGGTGGCGGGACTCAAAGGGTTGGATCTGGTGAAAAAAAGACCTTTGCTCTCTGATGGGGCTTGAATTTCGGGAGCACCTTCATAATTCACGAAACAATATATCGTTGCTCATGAACTGAGTCAATCCACAATTTTGGTAAAAACGAACTAATGCCATATTCTTCTTCTCTATGTGTCCTGTCGGGTCCCCCCGACGTTGATGATCACTCGGCAGAAACTTTCCCTGTCCTGTGCGGTGCGGAACAAGTCCTCCATCACACGCCTCATTCCGGTCCACTCCCGAATGTTACGGAGCCAGGATAGCTGCTTCCTGCCGACCCCTCTACGGCCCTCAATCTTTCCTTTTATGATCAACTAATGCCATGCTGTGGGTTAACAGCGACACGGGTGCGGGTGTGCATTATCTTATAAAAGGATGCATGACACAAGCGTGTGTCCCCACACACCAGTCACCTGAAAAGGCAATTTAGAATGGGTGGTGAATCTTAACTGTTGAAATATTTGTGAATATTGTTTTGCCTCTTTTTTCAATAACACGGCTCTTACAGGACATCCGAAAACGATGTTAATCAAAAAGAGTGGAAACACGAAGCCGTTCCCTCGCAGCTGGAAAATCAAAATTATCGAGGGAAATGAGGGACTAAACATTATTTAGGAAATCAATAATAAATATATCAACTGTAACACCATCCAATGATGGCTAAGTGATGTCAATTTTGTATTATTTGGTAGGTAGATAACTATTATGTAGCTACCTATTTTTTTTCTGTATAAGCGAATTAAATTTGTTTTGATATAATATGTATGTATAATGTTCACCTTTTCGGTTTTTGTATCATGGGAGAGGTGACAGTGGACGGTGAGTGCGGTTTTGCGGTACACAGCCGGCTTTTGTCAGTTTGTATGCGTGCAAGCTTGTGCTTCACAGTTGAGTGTTGGCTTTCTGTCGCGAAATCAGACACCTGTTTACTGTTCTTCCAGAATGTACGTACTTGTCATATTGTATATTTTTATTATTTTACAAATATAACTGAGATAATGCTAGATAGAAATAAATGAAGACAATGATTTTGCTGCTCCCTCGAACACGAGATTCGATATCAGCTGAGGGATGAATAGATCTCTATGACCCGAATGCACAGTCCTAGGTACCTAAATACTAACTCCTAACCTCACTGGAGTATTTAGTATTCTTAAGTTAGCAATTGCATTGCAGAGACATCCCTAACTAAATACTAAATACTACGCCAAACTTAAGGTCGATGGCGTAGAATTTCACATCATTGTAGATATATGAAAAAAAGAAATAGATAGCTTTCTATGGGCTTAGAAAGCAATCTATCTCTTTTCTGACGTTTCACGTTTAAAATGTTTTTTTCCTATAACAACACAATCATATGTAACCAACTTCACACTTACAGCTCGATGCCACAATTTTTTTGAAATTCCACCGAATTTTCGGCATCTCGTATGGATCGCTGAATACTCTATTTGGTATTTGATTTGACAAAATTACCAAATACATATTCAACGAAGCCGATAAAATAATCATCCACCGAGAAAATCTCGTATTTTAGTATTAAACCACTCGCTATCTACCTTACTTTTTGACAATTCGCAAATGTTAGTTTATGCCGATGCGCATGCGCTAAGCATTCAGATATGTCTCTGCAATGCAATTCTCATAGAAAAACGTCGTAGCATCCTCCAGTTAGGAAGCCACGTGGTCTCCTCCTAACTTAAGTGAGCGTCTATGCAATGAAAACATGGTTAGTATTTAGGTAGGACTCTGCATTCGGACCTATGTATGTAATTTAATTTTAAGATGCTTTTTATGAAATGTATGCATTTGTTTTTCTTTAAATAAAAATAATATTCTGCCTAAATCGCCCCTGTACGTGTCGATCAAAGGGGTCGTTCAACAATTTTCTATAATTAAGGAATAAATAAACCAATACAGAGTGAAGTACCTCTGCCGAGTCCATTCAATCGTGGCCAACAACCGCCCCAATGTGGCTTCATAATTGAAATTATATTTTTTTTCATACACAAATTATAGTCAGGGGTGGAGAGCATGTACAACACTAGGAATAATTAATTATCGAATAGAAAATAACAATGGTAAAATATCGTGGCCCTTCCTTCGTAATATTTAGTGATGGGCAAAATTGCTAGTTTTGGTCATGGTCGGACATTCATAATGAGTCTTCGTCCTCTTATTTTTACTAAATCCACATTGTGGATCATGTGGAAAAATCAAAATTGCATGGGTTGTAATGATCAGGCTGAGATTGGCTAGACATGGACAATGCCGACACCACGGGTACCCAAGACGATCCTTGAGGGACACCCAGTTGGAAGAAGGAAATTCGGTAGACCCTGGCTTCGATGGGAGGATGAGGTGAAAAAGGATACGGCCCGATTACTGTATGTTGCGGGTTGGATTGCAGCAGGTGTTGCCGATCCACTCAGCTGCGTCTAAGGACTGACAACATGGAATTTTGAAGGATGGACTAAATATTATTCTGGATAACATTATTTGGAATAATGAGGTCGGGAAGAGAATAAAACTTAAAATTCATTTACTGATACAAGGCTGCTTTCTCCACACTGGTGATACATATAATGCAGTCACAACTAAGTTGTAGAGCCGTCGGAAGAAGAATAATGGCTGGTTATATGGCCAGACAAGCAGAAACGACTAAAAGCATAAAGATGGGTCGATGGCAGAGCGGTTAGCGCGCTGGAATAGTAATCCAGTGGTCGCGAATTCGAATCCTGCCTCGACCGATTTCATTCACCTAAAGTACAAGTATTTATGTTTTATTTAGGGAATGTAGGAAGATGTATATGTACTTGTTTAACAAGGACATATTCATTTTGTATTTACAAAAAAAGAAGTCATAAGTGAAGAGAAGAATATCAAACAGCTGAAAGAAGAAAGTCGAGGTGGCGAGTATTCTCTCTTCTCTAGATCGAAGAGGGAGTCCTTAAGAGGCCAGCAGGCTAAGTCTGTAAGTAGATCTCGACCGATAAATGTCGAGATTAACTGTCAAAATATCGACTAATCGATATTTTGACAGTTTTGGTAGTCACTAAGCATATAACGCGTCGAATCGTTCTCGCCCTCTTATTTGACGGCGAGATTGGGTCGACATCGAGTCGAGTGACAAGATCTAACGCCGCCATGTTGAATTGAATGTCATTTTTTACGCAAACAATGCCGAATTTCATATATATTTTGAGAATAATTATATAAACGGGTTAAACAGCGCCGTTTAAGAGATTCTTCAAACCCCTTAAATATTCCGCGTAATTCTTTTATTGTTAATTACCGGGTAACAAAAGTTTTAGAATTATAATATACTAATTCTATGGGTTACATATTTATTGGAAATATGCGTCCGTAAATGTTTTCCGTAGGTATAGATTTGAAATAATTTTTGGTTTTGAGAAAGTATTCTTGTAAGCTATTTTATCACTTATGTATTTTAACACTTAACAAAAGAAAATTCGGCGTAGTTTTTAGTAAAAATATAACACGCTGCTGTCATCACATTTGATAAATTGATCGAAGTATAATTAAAAATAATTTTTAAAATTATTCTCAAAACATTCAATAAACAAAAAAGAAACTTAATTTAATCGTATTATAACTTGCTTTCGTGCTTAAAATATGACCATATTATATTTATTTAACAAATTTATGTAAACAAATTTGACATTTATTCAAATCATGGGGAAAATATTGTGTATTGCCATAAATGATAATTCAAAAATGTACCGCAAGCCAGCCTAACGGCGACAAATACTAATAAGTGCATTTACGAACTCGACAGCGCTTAGTGACTACGAATTGTCGTCACGGGCGTAAACATGACGAGAAGAGTGGCGATACGTTGTCGGATCTCGACTTTTTTACTGACTTGGCCTGCTGAGGTTGAAATCTTTCGGTCATTTTTTTAAGTCTCGATGAATTGACAGAGTGTGAATGATTGAAATTGATAACAACTACGTTAAATTCGCCAGATATATATCTACCTAGACGACAATCCTGCATCACACATTACCTACTTGCAGCCTCTCAGAGTCGATCGATCGTAGTCTAACAATATTGAGGTAGATCGCCAGTAGTTCAAGTCTGAGCACCCCTGTTCTAAATAATCACGTTGACTCCCCATATTTATCGTTAAAAATAAATCTAAGAGTTCCTACTCGATTTACCAGAAATAATGATCTCTTTAGTATTCCGGCAGCATGTAATAATTACACAAAAAAAATGTTTATCATAAGAGCTTGCTCTAAATTTAATACATGCTGTGGAAATAGAGACTTTTTTTTAATCTTCAGGGATATTTAAGCAGTGTCAACAAAGCAATTTAAAAATGTAATACACATATTTCTTCCTAATGTATGTTTGCTTGTGGGTATGCGTTAACATACATGTATGTAAATATGACAAATAATGATAGCGTAATGGAATTATTATGGTAGCATGTTAATCTTCCCTTTTAATCATTTCCTAGATCTTTTTGATTCAGATTCATCATCATTCATGTATGTATGTTTATTTGTTTTGTGAATTTTCTGTTACATTTTCTGGTCTTTATGTGGGTAATTAAGAACCGAATGCACAGTCCTAAAAGTACCTAAATACTAACTTCTAACCTCACTGGAGTATTTAGTATTCTTAAGTTAGCAATTGCGTTGCAGAGACATCTCTAACTAAATACTAAATACTACGCCAAACTTTAGGTCGATGGAGTAGAATTTCACATTATTGTGTACGAAAAAAAGAGATAGATAGCTTTCTATGGTCTTAGAAAGCTATCTATCTCTTTTCTGACGTTTGACGTTTAAAATGTATTTTGCTATAACATCACAAACATATGTAACCAACTTCACACTTCACACTGACAGCTCGATTTTTTTAAAATTCCGGCAAATTTTCGGCATCTCCTATGGATCGCTGAATACTCTGTTTAGTATTTGATTTGACAATGTTACCAAATACTTATTCAACGAAGCCGATAAAATCATCATCCACCGAGAAAATCTCGTATTTTAGTATTAAACCACTCGTAAGGTTCCTCGCTATATACCTTTCTTTTTGACAATTCGCAAATGTTAGTTTACGCCGATGCGCATGCGCTAAGTATTTAGATATTATATCTCTGCAATGCAATTTTCATAGAAAAACGTCGTAGCATCCTCCAGTTAGGAAGCCACGTGATCTCCTAACTTAAGTGAGCGACTGTGCAATGAAAACATTGTTAGTATTTAGAATTTAGTATAGGTAGGACTCTGCATTCGGACCTTATTGTCTTATTTAATGTATTTTGTAATTGTGACTATTTGTAACCGTAAATAAATAAATAAAAATTAAATTCCAGACCAAGTGGTGCTCATCCCTAGTACCTACCTAATGTTAAATAGAATATCCTTTATTATGTCGGAAGGTGGCTAGTTATTCACGCGCGAGAATGATTTGTAAGTAATCATTGACTTTGATGTAAAACGGCAATTATTTTTATTAATTCTATATCGGCAGAGGGTGCATCGATAGTCATTTTGTTAATGTCACCTAATTTTGGGGTAGGTTTTACAATAACATACGTCTATACTTCCCAATCGGTTAACCCGATAGTTTTCCACGGTATAATTGAGTGCTTCTCAAAGTAATGCAGCGAAAACCCTCAGCGAGTCAAAATAGTTAATGCTAACCATATTTGAATCATAAATTCGCTATAAACCACTTGTTTTTTGAGTCACTTCGCGACATGTTTCGGAAGCGCTGTCCTTCCATCGACCGGATCTAGACACGCCGGTCGATGGAAGGACAGCGCTTCCGAAACATGTCGCCAAGTGACTCAAAAAACAAGTGGTTTATAGCGAATTTATGATTCAAATATGGTTAATGCATATATTCCATGCCAATTATAAATATGTATGAATAAATAAATAAGAAAGGGTATTTTCCGATTTGTCCCATTTCAATTTGGTCAAGATCTAACCAAACTCTTCAATTTTCACTTCAGCGATAGTAATGTTTTATCATATAATCTGATTTTGATGATTCCTTTTTTAATAGGAAGGAAGTGAGAGAAAGGAGTGAAGGGGGGGGGGGGGCGGACACACATACATACACACACAGACACAAACAAATCACAAAATGTTCCACTTCAATAAATTTCTGAATCCATCCATATAAATATATACCTATACAAAACCTCTAAGTAGGTGTTTTTGGCATGCAAAAGACCATACAAAATGTTCCTTCATCCACGCGTCTTGACTTAATACTGTCGATTTATTATGGGAATTAAATTATCTTGAACGAATCGACAGTTGGATTTAATTTGTTTCTTTGTGTGAACTATTTGTTTGTTTGTAGTGTCTATTTTTTTTCTATTTTTGATTCTTTATAATAAATGTAAAGAAATAAATAAAAAAGTATGACGTTGAATTAATACAAACTGGTAATATTGAATATTGGTTGTTGTAAAAGCTAACGTCTCCTTATAGTCATATTAAAAATTCCGTTTTATATCCTCATTCATTATTTCACAAATCCATATACCTCATCAAAACATTCAAATTGTTTGTTATATACTTGTTTCCAAATAATTTCAAAGAGTGAAATTGGTTTTATGGCCAAATCGATTAAATTGATATTGTAAAGAGATGTTAGGTAGGCGATGTGAGTAGGTGTACACGCACAACTTAACCACACAAATCCATCGCTTTTAAGGGTTGAAAGAGCTTTTCAAAAGGCAACTTGAAAGGGCGACAATGGAACGGATCGTTACGGGCTGTCACAAATACCGAGGGCTTGTGTTTTGATTAAAACCCCCGTTGAAAAGTTACTTTTTGTGGCGCTCAATTTGGGGGTGAGGTTAAAGCTTTTGATCGAAATCAATACAATATAGTTTAAAAGTAAGTTCTTGTTTGTGTAGAAAGCGGGTGATATTGTGCGTTCAGGAAAATAGATGGTTTTTTATTTATTATTAAAGATTTAGTACCCGACATTTATTTAATATTGTTTCTCGGGCAACTAACAGGAACTATAAATATTAATTTAACACGCACCCAATAACAAGTTGCCACATTCTGGAGACTTACGATATTAATCGTCTCACAGATCCAGACTGAAAACACAATTAAAAACTGTGTCTCCACCGGGAATCGAACCCGGGACCGTTGGCTCAGCAGTCAGATATCTAACCAACTGAGCCACGAAGGCCGACAATGACATTGGCCGACATTGTCCGGATTGTATATTTAGAGTAGTATGGGCTATATGCAATGTCAAAATTGTGATATCCCAAAACTTGTCAGAACTTTTTGTAACAATTTATAGGATATCGAATTTTTTTTTGACAAGTTATATGCATAGAATAATAATAGTATAGAATACTCTTTAGCCTGCAGTAAATGAGACTGCTTTATGTTGACTAATTTGGTCAACATTTTGCGACGAGCATTCAGTAATCATTTGGCCGTCTGCGTGATACGTTCTCCAAATAGGGAATATTTTAACTGCTTGCAAAATTATTTACGCAGTCATAACGAGTAGTACTAGGTATACGAACAATGTCCACCAGCAGAGTCATACATATATTGACACGAGCGGGCCAATAAAACGGCTTCACTTTTTCAGCGAGGTATTGTATGGGAATGAGTATTCTATAGTTTTATTATTATTCTATGGTTATATGATATAATTTTTTTGTGACAATTGATAGGATATGTCAAATCGAGGGAGATCGCGATCCACTTCCACGCCGGCGACGCTATAGAGCTCATTGGCCCTGTTCACCACCGGACGCAGCCGCAACATCGGACAAACACAAAATATCCACCATCCATCGGGTTCAACCACTGCCCCCGAGAATCCAACCACACACGTCAGGGCCTCCGATTGGTCTCGAAATCGGCCGCTAAGAACACTCCGTTTCAAGTCGGAGGGGCTTGTACCCCGACCCCTCGGTCCTCGTGTTGGCGTCCGAAGGTTCCGCGGGCTAACACCGGGGGCATCCGACGCAATCATCACCTGTCAGATTTGACGTCTAGTTGTCAACACAGGATGTCTGACCCGACGTCTGCGCCGGCGGTGTGCCCGAACCACACAACAACATTCGCCACAGTTGACGAGTAACTGCCGAGCGAGACTAGAGGCGTCCGTCCTGCTCTTCTCTAAGTATAGAATGACGAGGGCACAACAGCGTCGGCCGCCCACCCCCGCCTTTACTGCCTGGGCCCTTAGAGCCGCAACCTAGGCTTATATCCCGACGCATCGGTCCTCGTGTTGGCGTCCGAAGGTTCCGCGGGCTAACACCAGGGGCATCCGACGCAATCATCACCTGTCAGATATGACGTCTAGTTGTCAACACAGGATGTCTGACCCGACGTCTGCGCCGGCGGTGTGCCCGAACCACACAACAACATTCGCCACAGTTGACGAGTCACTGCCGAGCGAGACTAAAGGCGTTCGTCCTGCTCTTCTCTAAGTACAGAATTGACGAGGGCGCAACAGCGTCGGCCGCCCACCCCCGCCTTTACTGCCTAGGCCCTTAGAGCCGCAACCTAGGCCCTAAATTTAAATATACTATGTAATGTATGTATGTTTAAATATACTATATTAAATATACTATGTCAAATATTAATTTAACACGTAGCCAATAACAAGTTGTCACATTATGGAGACTTGCGATGTTTATCGTCTTACAGTTCCAGACTGAAAACACAATTAAAAACTGTGTCTCCACCGGGAATCGAACCCGGGACCCTTGGATCAGCAGTCAGATACTCAACCAACTGAGCCACGAAGGCCGACAAAAAATTGTGATATTTTATTATATCACAATTACGAAACATTTAACATTGCTTATACTATACCTCTTATTGTGTTATCCTTGTAACTTTTCCGGATGATTGAAGGATAAATAATTCATCAACGAATGCGTCTTTTGCACTTGAGGGCTTGTAATACGCCGACTTGCACATAAATATGAAAAGTCTTTGGCACAGATATCGGGTGGGTTCTCTGGTCTGAACCCAAGCCCTTCAGGGAATTTAAATAATTTGTTAATTGATTAGTAGGCCGTGATGTCCTTGGATCCCTCCGTCATGCCGTGCCCATATTAATTATTCTTTATTCAAATATCAGAAGGTATCATTGCACAATCAAACAATTGCAAATAGTAATTTCAATTTAATTCTGTCTTTGGTAATTATTTACAAGAGCTGTCCCTCGCCGATCGTAATAATTATTATATCAATAGATAGATAAACGCGTATATATTACGGGAAAAATAATAACTTTTGGCGGTGAAGCTTTAAAAAAATTAAAAAAATAAAATAAACTTACGAAAAATATATGGAACTTCTATGACGATTTGTTAGTTTTCTAACACAATTTAAACTTTCGAAAGTCACCGATAGGCGGCAATTCTGCCTCCAAACCTCTAGCGCTTTGAAAACAAATTACGAACAATGATAAAATTGCAATTTTCACATTCACACCCGTGGAATATATTATATTCCATTAAAATTAATGTAATCACATATTAATATAACGATATTCTTATATTCAAAACATGATTTTTAAGTAAAAATTAAGCACCAATATAAAAAAAATAACACGCATTATCTAACTGAACAACACCAGGAAATATAAAAAGCATAGATACCATACGTCATTCTATTTTATTTTTCCAAAGATATATTTTCGTGATTATTACCAACACAAAAAATAACAAGTTTGAAAATGAGTAGGTAGGTACCTACAATATAACTTGAGCCGTTTCGCTGAGAAGGGGGCTATTTGCACGTATACCAAAGACGCAAATAAACACAAATTGGCGCTCTGCGCACCTGTAAACAATGTTAAATTGCAACAAGTTCGCTCACGCGAGTCGCAATATTGTCTACATACTAACCTAACCAACCTATTTTAATCAAATGCTTGGTTAAAATAGGTTGGTTAGGTTAGTATGTAGACAATATTGCGACTCGCGTGAGCGAGTTGCATTACTGATTGAGTCAATAAATGTTGTAGAGAAATACCACTATCATTAAATTTACCCAAATTGAAAAACGTTGAAATGATGTTCACACGTTATATTATTATTTTTATTGATATTATAATACAGTATATAATGCAACTCGCTCACGCGAGTCGCAATATTGTCTACATACTAACCTAACCAACCTATTTTAATCAAATGCTTGAATAAAATAGGTTGGTTAGGTTAGTATGTAGACAATATTGCGACTCGCGTGAGCGAGTTGCATTATTGATTGAGTCAATAAATGTTGTAGAGAAATACCACTATCATTAAATTTACCCTAATTGAAAAACGTTGAAATGATGTTCACACGTTGTATTATTATTTTTATTGATTTTATAATACAGTATATAATGCAACTCGCTCACGCGAGTCGCAATATTGTCTACATACTAACCTAACCAACCTATTTTAATCAAATGTTTGAATAAAATAGGTTGGTTAGGTTAGTATGTAGACAATATTGCGACTCGCGTGAGCGAGTTGCATTACTGATTGAGTCAATAAATGTTGTAGAGAAATACCACTATCATTAAATTTACCCAAATTGAAAAACGGTGAAATGATGTTCACACGTTATATTATTATTTTTATTGATTTTATAATACAGTATATAATGCAACTCGCTCACGCGAGTCGCAATATTGTCTACATACTAACCTAACCAACCTATTTTAATCAAATGCTTGTATAAAATAGGTTGGTTAGGTTAGTATGTAGACAATATTGCGACTCGCGTGAGCGAGTTGCATTACTGATTGAGTCAATAAATATTGTAGAGAAATACCACTATCATTAAATTTACCCTAATTGAAAAACGTTGAAATGATGTTCACACGTTGTATTATTATTTTTATTGATTTTATAATACAGTATATAATGCAACTCGCTCACGCGAGTCGCAATATTGTCTACATACTAACCTAACCAACCTATTTTAATCAAATGTTTGGTTAAAATAGGTTGGTTAGGTTAGTATGTAGACAATATTGCGACTCGCGTGAGCGAGTTGCATTACTGATTGAGTCAATAAATGTTGTAGAGAAATACCACTATCATTAAATTTACCCAAATTGAAAAACGGTGAAATGATGTTCACACGTTATATTATTATTTTTATTGATTTTATAATACAGTATATAATGCAACTCGCTCACGCGAGTCGCAATATTGTCTACATACTAACCTAACCAACCTATTTTAATCAAATGCTTGGTTAAAATAGATTGGTTAGGTTAGTATGTAGACAATATTGCGACTCGCGTGAGCGAGTTGCATTACTGATTGAGTCACTAAGTGTTGTAGAAAAATACCACTATCATTCAATTTACCCTAATTAAATGTATTGAAATAATATTTTCACGTAATATTATTGTATTTAATGATTTTGTATTTCAGTATATATTGCAACTCGCTCACGCGAGTCGCAATATTGTCTACATACTAACCTAACCAACCTATTTTAAACAAAATTAAAGTAGGTTTAAAAAGGTTAATTAGGTTTGTAACGTATAGTACCTAACAATATTTTTTTATTCTATGAATGCGCTTATTTTAACAATATTTTTTCAAAACTATATCCAAGTATTATGTGTTTCTGATAGAAATACCCGGTTTATAGATTCTACAGTAAATTCGCTACTGTTAAGTTTATTATCATGTTTTTAAATAACATATTCTATATTGTGAATATATGTACCTACTCGTTCTATTGATGAATTTAGAATTCCGATTATGGCAACATTTTAAATGAAAAATACGAACACTTCATAGCTTTTAATTGGAGGGAAATATCTAGATTTTCAGAAAGCCGTCCATTTTCGTCGTTCAATCGGAATAATTGTAATTACTTATTTTATGTTAATTTTGTGTGTTTTCTGTACCGTTTTTACGCGTGTGATTGTGTGGAAATTGTGATTTAAATATTATTTATTATTTACAGTTTAAAATAATGCCGTGTGAAGTTTGTAACATTAGTGATCGCGACGCCATCAGAATGGACACGACCAAGTCCTCGATTTTTTAATTGAGCATGGTGTTTTTAAAGATTCAACACCATGCGAAAAATGTAAGGTGTTTTTTTGTGCAAATATATTTCATTGGAATCCTTATTCAAAATGGCGTCAAAAATTTTTCACGACATGAAAATGTGAGTGTTGATAAAATATGTTATAATCGTATTTTTTTAATTATTGCTTCTTCAACTCTAGCGGTGAATTTCGAAAACTTGAGTAGAGTCAGGAAACCAACCATTTTTATAATTAATTCTGATTTTTTTTCATAGATTTTTCGCAATTTTATTTTATTTTTTTTAATTTTTTTAAAGCCTCACCGCCAAAAGTTACTATTTTTCCCGTAATATATACTCGTTTATCTATCTATTGATATAAAAATTATTACGATCGGCGAGGGACAGCTCTTGTAAATAATTACCCTGTCTTTAAACAAATGTTCAAAATCACACAATTTTATCACAAAAAGTATCTTATAACAATTTCCATACATATAGTATGTGTCTTTGACATTTCGACTCACCAAGTCTCGTCAGGCTGGCTAGGATTACCAGCAACACTCGGCGATTCCCACAAATACATACGAGTGCCATTGGCCAATAAGGCAAAACCAGGAACGAAAAAAAAAGAAAAGACCTACATCAGTCTTCAATCGTCCAGACACTTATAAAGTTGCGCTATTTTTATACGCTTACTTTTATATAACAATTTCTATAAAACAGGAAAAATACATATTTTTCACTTCGAATCTGACAGCTCCAACCACCAGAAAAAAAGCCACTATGATCTGTCAGAATTTATTTATTTATTTATTTAAATGGCACTTGTAACCTCAAATGAAGGAACATTGGCCAGAGTCAAGTTTGTTACAAAATCGTGCATTTGTTAATTACAATAAAATAAACAACAAATTATAAAATATGTGGGAAACCAAAAAAAAAAAAATATTAATAATCTGTCAGAATTTTCTTCATTGGAAAAACTTTTGTTTATTTATGATTTATTAAATTTACTTCTTTATTCAAATTATTTGAATAAAGGTATCTATATTAAAATTATTTTATACTACTTGGGTTCCTACTGCGAAGTTTAATATTCTAATTTTGATTCATAACAGGCTCTTTGAAGAAAAAGACTTATAAAATCCAAAAATACGAATCGGTATAAGCTGAAGTAGCGATTAAAATTAAATTACTAAAGTTAACCATATGGTATTGAATTCAAAGGGTATTTTATTCAGTCCATTATTCGCTCTTAATACAGTCCTTTTGGATTGAAAACAGTCCACGATCGACAGTATCTAATTATGTTTTGAATGGGACTGTAATAACATCTCATATTTAGAAATGCATAAAAAATAAAATATCATTTAATGTTGATATGTTATTATGGGTGGGTACGAGATAGGCTCTTGGGACAAGATACGCCTCAATGGATTGAAGGAGATGGAGCACTATTAAAAATCATGTTTAACTCGATTTCGCGTTCATATAAAATGCCGTATCTTCGATTTATTTCAAAATTTATTGAATTCATGTGTCTTGAGAGACCGAGTGAGGAATACCAGTATAAGGGAAATAAAGTAAATTTATTAATACTTAATTTATAATTTAAAATTATTAAAAAAAATATCACAAATAAATTTGAAATTCTCCCCGAAGAGAAGGAAACCTTGTGCTTCGGGGAGGAGTTCAGAAAACTTAAAATTAATAAGATACATAAAATAGAAAGTGAAAAAAATAATTATTTTAATTTACAAAAAGTAGAAAAATAAATAAAAAAATAAAGCTAACAATTAATATACACAAAACTTCTCACACACAATACACACACTAAAATTAATACATTCATATGGCACAATGAGGAAGAAAAATATTTTAACAAGTTGTCCATACCCCGTATTCAGTAACTATTGGAACTAAATTAGGAACGTTCTAAAATTGTAGATTTTAGATTTACGGACTTATTTCAGCGTTATAAAATATAAACTTGGACTAAATGGAATAAGAACATACTTATTTTGGCCGAAACGTTCTTAAAAAGTTACTGAATCAGACGTATTATGATTAATTATGAAAATGATCATTTTCATAATTATTTAAAATACGTCTAATTCAGTAACTTTTTAGGAACGTTCCGGCCAATATAGGTACGTTCTTATTCCATTTAGTCCAAGTTGATATTTTTTAAAGCTGAAATAAGTCCGTAAATCTAAAATCTACAATTTTAGTATGTTCCTATTTTATTTATTTATTTATTTATTTAATTTTACTTCTCGGGCAACTAACAGGTACTATGTCAAATAATTATTTAACACGCGTCCAATAACAAGTTATTGGAGACTTACGATATTAATCGTCTCACAGATCCAGACTGAAAACACAATTAAAAACTGTGTCTCCACCGGGAATCGAACCCGGGACATTTGGATCAGCAGTTAGATACCTAACCAACTGAGCCACGAAGGCCGACAACTGAGTTACAATAGTTACTGAATACGGGGTAGTGTTGATAAATTTTATATTTGTATCCAGGTCATTGTACCATTTTACACCCATGAATGAATAATAGCTCTGTCCCAGCTTTGTTAACTTCATGGGGAGTCTTATATAATATATAGCCCTCAAGTTGTAGTGAGGTAGATGATATTATCAGATGGAGTAGGCAGCGGAGGAGGGACTGGTATGGTCACGTCCAAAGGATGAATATGAGTATGGTCACCAGACTTCCTCATACCGTGCTGCACAATCAGCCTCACGGAACCCATCTTCGCGGTAGACCGCCTTAAAGATGAAGGGATAGCTGGGAGTTCACTTCGCAGGAGGAGCAGACCCCTTTAAACAGACCAATGGCCTACATAAAAGAAGAAGAAGAAGAACTCACATAACACAGAATATACTAGTGACTTACATAAGGTCAAGACTAAATAGCCAACTCACCGAACTAATTAAGTGAAACAACATTCAAAACGGTCCCGGTGGGGCTGTTGTTGGTGTGATCTATTGGGGCGAAATTGAAAATCTTTGAGGTTATTCCTATCCCTCTATTTCCTCTCCCTTCCTGTTCTTTAGAGGTTTTTACGCCAAATTCTTAATTTATAAGTACTTTTTTTGTTGTTTATATTTTGTATTGTAAAGATTTTGATTGTATAAAAGCATTAGGGAACTTAACTGGTTTTGTATATATATATATTGTTTTTTGTTTTCCCACAAGCTCTATATAACTGTCTGTTCCCAGAATTAAATATAATAAAAAATAAAATAAACATTGTGAAAATTTATTTATTTATAAAATCTTGCATTTCATAGACAACAATTTATATAATATTATATACTTCCCCCCTTAGCGCTTTTATCCCGTTTCTATCGGGGTACGCTTTAACCATGATCCTGGCATTGGCGAGTCTGGTTATTACATTCAAGAGACTGCCATCTGACCTTCGTAACCCTTAGAAAGGGGAACCAGACAAATTGGATCATGGCCACATATAGCTAGTGATATAAATCCGCACATAGATTTTTTTTTTAAATCCAGAGGTGCGTGCCCCGCCCGGATTCGAACCGTCGACCTCACGCATGTGAGGCGACGACCTTACCGCTGGGCTATCACCACTTATTATATAATATTATATACCTACTGTAAACTGAATATTTTAGTTGCATATACTCAAGTTATAGGATATTCTGAATTGTGTGACAAGTTATAGGATATTCTGAATTGTGTGACAAGTTATATGATTTCATTTGTTTGTGACAATTTATAGGTTATCCAAATTTTTGTCACAAGTTATGGCATATCAAAAAAAAATTCGATAATTTATAGGATGTCCTATTTTTGTAGCAAGTAATAGAATATAAAAAAAAATGTGACAATTTATAGGATAAAGGATATAATTTTTTTTTTGTATAAATAATCCAATAGTCAATTCGTTCAAGAGAATTTAATTCTCTTACTGAATCGACAGACGCGTGTATGAAGGAACATTTTGTTTGAAGGAACATTTTGTTTGAAGGAACATTTTGTATGGTGGACCCCTGAGTCAAATGTACTTATTAATCAATTCAAATGCACAAGTTATATAAAGAATATCTCAAAAATTCCGAAACATTTCACATGGCCCATATTGTACCCCTAAGTCAAATGTACTGTTTATCTTACGATTGTTTCAAAAATCAAGATACTGCTTTTCGTTTCCATCCTCATAGTCCAATTGAGGTCATAATCGAAAAAGGAATATGATACCCGACAGACACGAATGAGGTTTTGATAGAAATAAAAAGTAACTAATAGAGTACCTACCCACATATTAAAATGTATTCTCCTATCACGACATAACAAATAATAGATTAGAAGAACACTGCACTAATGACAATAAATATATTCAGGTATAACTTCAATTAAGGTTTATACTTATGTATATTATCAGATTCTGTTCCAACTAATGATGAACGCAGTGCCTATATTCAAATAAGCCGTAAAAAATCTTGGATCTATGGAATTCGTACGTATTTTATAATCTTTCATATAAAAATACCAACTTTAAAATGAGTGTCAAGCAGTGGCGGCAATTCCTAAAGGGCTCTCGGGCTCAGCCCTCCCAAACATATTGTTCAAAAGATTCCAAAAAAATGTACCTATGTCATTTAATCTTGAGAACACATTATTGCATTTTATTACAAACGTTATGTAAAACCCAACCAAATACAGCATAAATGATCAGGTTCAAGTTTTAATTTCCGATAATTTTAATATACGAAAATAATATTGTGTCACATATCTGCTTTCTGATTCTCGTAGTAAATTAATTTCTCTTCTAGGTATAATTATAATTTTGAGCCCTTCTAAGATTTAAGGTCACCAGCCGCCACTGGTGTCAAGAGAAAAAAAATATGGTATTCGGTTCTCTCTGCCTACCCCATGAGGGACATGGCGTGATAAGTATGTACCTACGTTTGTTCTTCCATATAGTTTCCTTCAGACAGCCCGAGATTGCTAGCCCTTGCATCTAACAAGTTGTATGTTTTTCGTGCTTAAAAAAATCGACAGGTGTTTGTTTTTATTTCATTTCTAGTTAAGAGGCACCTTTCTTTTGTCAATCATTTCTCTAAATTGACAGAAAAATCGTAATACATATTATTATTGGATACAAAATGAGCTCATGTTTTTTTGATAATGGCAATATTTTTCATTATATTAGTAAGTTACCTACTTAAGTATGATAATTATATGAATTATAATATGTTGCCTGATAAAGAAGAAAAAAGCCTTTTTATTCCACTCGATAAAAGAACCATAATTATCATTTGAATTTAATAGACAAATGATTCATTTCAAAGATAACTACATATGCAATTCTAGGGCCACATTGCTCCATTCTTATATCAATTTACCTACAGTGGTGGCTATTCTGAAATTTCTATGATTGTATTGAAATGAATCCAATAACAATTACCTATAGCTGTTATTGTTTGCCAAATCAATTGTTACTATTTTCAAATTATTCTGTTATAACTCAACACCTGTTATATTCACTAAAACTGATTATATTTTAATGTAAACATCACTTCTATAATAATGCAAATCAATAATAACATTATATTTGGATATGACAAGGTTTTTTTGAACAACATAATGTAAATATGTAGGCATATTTAAAAGGAAAAATGTACGGTTAGTTACTTAATAACCACATAAATCTTTTCTTATAAGTTTAGGTTATTAATATATTTTGTTTAGACACATGCATCTTTTTGTATTTGAATCATCAAATATTGAGTATGAATATTCGATACTGCAATACGTATAAAAAAATCCAAAATGTCGGCGACACAAAATGTAATGAATATACATGCATCCCAATAACAAAGTTATAAATTTAGGTATTTAATCTTTAAATCATTGGAAATATTCCAATCAAAGTCAGTTTCCTCTAAATTATCAATTAAAACCAAAGTTGCATATACTTGTGCCATTTTAACTCAAAATTCAAATATTTAATCGAATAAAACATCAAATTGTAATTTAAACAACATGCTTTGACCGCTTATTATGATTTCAATAACTTTTCAATAGACCAATCCAATGATGTGCGTTCTGAATAATCACCTTTCTATATAGACGATTGCCGCCATTTTGTATTGTGATAGTGTCAAAAGTCAATCGTTGTTTATTATTTCAGAATCACCACCAATAGGTATATAATTTATAATAACCATCTTCATGTTGATGTTCGAAATACGTAACAAAATTTACACCGATAATTTTTCTATAATCTCGACAACATCATAGTGTTGAGGAAAAAAAGCCGTGCAAATCAAGACTAACACAAAGGCGTAAGATCTGGAGTCTTGCGGTCATACAAAATTTTACATGCGTAGGTAGGAAACTACTATTATTTTTAATTGATAAGTGCGGAAAACTACCTTCCACCAAATTAATTAATTTATTTATAACTATATTAATTTGCTGAATTAACGGCACACTTAATCTCCAAGCATACATACATACCATCAAACTGTTATGTATGTATGCTTGGAGATTAAGTGAAAGGACAGACCTCCACACAATCCTACCATGACGTAGGTACATATTTTTTTATTTAATTTTATAACGACAAATTGCCTCTTACATACATGAACACCAATTAAGTACACACAATGAATTACGAAATAAAAAATAAAACAATCAAAAACACATTTAAAAAGAAAAAAAGGTACTATTACAAAAACATTAAACATAAAAAATAATATTAAATAAGTGGGAAAAAAAAAAGAAATACAATTTAAAATAAAAGATATAGATACTTAGGTACCTATACACATTGAAACACAGAAATCATTAAAATATACAAAAAATAATATATACATTTAGAAAAAAAGAAAAAATAATAATAATCATAAAAAAATTAAAAACTACATAAATGAGTATTGGTGATTTGGACGCGGATTTAGAAGGTTTTATAATAGCAATTCATGATAGAGTAATAAAAACTAAAAATTATCAAAAATATATAATAAAAGACATAAATGTAGTAGATGATAGTTGTAGGAAATGTTTGGCTTTTCCGGAAACAATCGAGCATATAATATCGGGCTGTTCTTGTCTCGCGCAATCAGAATATACATTTAGACATAACCAAGTAGCAAAAATAATACATCAAAATTTAGCTATTAAATATAAATTAATTGACGCGATAAACATAAAACCATATTATGAATATGATCCGATTTAATTTTTAGAAAATAATAATATTTCGCTTTATTACGGTAAAACAATATTAACTGACCGGTCAATTCAACATAACAGACCCGATTTAATAATATATGATAAAATTAAAAAAAATAACATATATTTGCGACGTGGCTATTCCAAATTCTAATAATATTATAAAAACTTTTGATGAAAAAATTAGAAAATACACCGTTTTAGGAAACGAGATTAAAAGACTTTGGCATTCTCGTAAAATAATAATATTACCGTTCATTATTTCAGCCACTGGCATTATTCCAAAATCGTTAATCCGTAATTTAGAAATTATAGATTTATCGAAAAATTTAATAATAAAAATGCAAAAAACGGTAATTATGAATACATGTAGAATCGTTAAAGATTTTTTAAACGTTAATATTCGGAAATCAGTAGGGTTGTTAGATAGTATAGAGACCTCCTCAGAGCCTAATCCTTTGATATGTTAAGTATCTGGATGGGTGAACCATTCCCAATTGAAAGCTTGATGATGCGTTTGTTGCATTTTATTTTGCTCTTTTAAATAATTTACAATTTACGCATTGATCTGCTAATTCTTTTGAGGAAGTGTATAATGGTAATAATAATAATTGAGTGTTATTATTTGTAGTGCTTAATTGTTATTAATATCATTAGTAAATCGGCCAGCGCCGTATAAAAAAAAATAATAATAATAATAAAACTACAAATGGTTGAGTATTGGTGATTTGGACGCGGATTTAGAAGGTTTTATAATAGCGATTCAGGATAGAGTAATAAAAACTAAAAATTATCAAAAATATATAATAAAAGACATAAATGTAGTTGATGATAGTTGTAGGAAATGTTTGGCTTTTCCGGTAACAATCGAGCATATAATATCGGGCTGTTCTTGTCTCGCGCAATCAGAATATACATTTAGACATAACCAAGTAGCAAAAATAATACATCAAAATTTAGCTATTAAATATAAATTAATTGACGCGATAAACATAAAACCATATTATGAATATGATCCGATTTAATTTTTAGAAAATAATAATATTTCGCTTTATTACGGTAAAACAATATTAACTGACCGGTCAATTCAACATAACAGACCCGATTTAATAATATATGATAAAATTAAAAAAAATAACATATATTTGCGACGTGGCTATTCCAAATTCTAATAATATTATAAAAACTTTTGATGAAAAAATTAGAAAATACACCGTTTTAGGAAACGAGATTAAAAGACTTTGGCATTCTCGTAAAATAATAATATTACCGTTCATTATTTCAGCCACTGGCATTATTCCAAAATCGTTAATCCGTAATTTAGAAATTATAGATTTATCGAAAAATTTAATAATAAAAATGCAAAAAACGGTAATTATGAATACATGTAGAATCGTTAAAGATTTTTTAAACGTTAATATTCGGAAATCAGTAGGGTTGTTAGATAGTATAGAGACCTCCTCAGAGCCTAATCCTTTGATATGTTAAGTATCTGGATGGGTGAACCATTCCCAATTGAAAGCTTGATGATGCGTTTGTTGCATTTTATTTTGCTCTTTTAAATAATTTACAATTTACGCATTGATCTGCTAATTCTTTTGAGGAAGTGTATAATGGTAATAATAATAATTGAGTGTTATTATTTGTAGTGCTTAATTGTTATTAATATCATTAGTAAATCGGCCAGCGCCGTATAAAAAAAAATAAAAATAATAATAATAAAACTACAAATGGTTGAGTATTGGTGATTTGGACGCGGATTTAGAAGGTTTTATAATAGCGATTCAGGATAGAGTAATAAAAACTAAAAATTATCAAAAATATATAATAAAAGACATAAATGTAGTTGATGATAGTTGTAGGAAATGTTTGGCTTTTCCGGAAACAATCGAGCATATAATATCGGGCTGTTCTTTTCTCGCGCAATCAGAATATACATTTAGACATAACCAAGTAGCAAAAATAATACATCAAAATTTAGCTATTAAATATAAATTAATTGACGCGATATACATAAAACCATATTATGAATATGATCCGATTTCATTTTTAGAAAATAATAATATTTCGCTTTATTACGGTAAAACAATATTAACTGACCGGTCAATTCAACATAACAGACCCGATTTAATAATATATGATAAAATTAAAAAAATAACATATATTTGCGACGTGGCTATTCCAAATTCTAATAATATTATAAAAACTTTTGATGAAAAAATTAGAAAATACACCGTTTTAGGAAACGAGATTAAAAGACTTTGGCATTCTCTTAAAATAATAATATTACCGTTCATTATTTCAGCCACTGGCATTATTCCAAAATCGTTAATCCGTAATTTAGAAATTATAGATTTATCGAAAAATTTAATAATAAAAATGCAAAAAACGGTAATTATGAATACATGTAGAATCGTTAAAGATTTTTTAAACGTTAATATTCGGAAATCAGTAGGGTTGTTAGATAGTATAGAGACCTCCTCAGAGCCTAATCCTTTGATATGTTAAGTATCTGGATGGGTGAACCATTCCCAATTGAAAGCTTGATGATGCGTTTGTTGCATTTTATTTTGCTCTTTTAAATAATTTACAATTTACGCATTGATCTGCTAATTCTTTTGAGGAAGTGTATAATGGTAATAATAATAATTGAGTGTTATTATTTGTAGTGCTTAATTGTTATTAATATCATTAGTAAATCGGCCAGCGCCGTATTAAAAAACAACAAAAAGTTAATATAAAAAAATAATAATGTAAAAAAATAAAAGAACTATAAAAACAAACATATGGGTACATACTTAGGAAAATAAAAACTAAATAGAGTTAACAAAAAAAAATATAATATATAGGTACTATGCATGTGAAGTAGGCAAGCAAAAAAATGTATTGCAGATCTTGAAAAAAGAAAAGATCTTTATGACAGAAAATTTAAAAAAATATAACATTTCAATAGATAACAATATATTTGTATTTAAGGCTGTATTATTTGGTACATATTCTTCAACTATACATACTATCGCCATCGAAAGTTGTGTTATATGTAACTAGTGATAATAAAAATGAAATATCCACATTAGATTTAAAAAATCCGTTTATTGACTAAACCCACTCGACCTCGGAGATATCACAATGTGGAATGATTCAAAGTCGTCATTAAAATTACATTGTTTCGTGTCATTTTTTGTCAAATTTAACAGTCATCAAATGTACGTATCTGATTGCTCGTGGCTTCGTAATAAAGTGGCCAATTATAAGACGAACGGGCTTCATCTAATCACATAAATGACATATCTAGTCTTTGAGAGAGATATCCGTGGACCCATTTACGTACATTTTAACCGCCTACAGATTATTATGGGACATTTTATTTTTATTTGAAGTTACCCATTTTTATTGTAGTTGTTAACTATTTTCATGTCTATACAACGCAGCACTTTTCTAAATGATTTTTACTCCTTACTACCCCAAGGGGATATAATAGTGGGGAGTTATGAATTCGCAATTTTAAAGGTTATTTTTTATTGCAGATTATCAACTAGTATCATGCTGACATTGTATTCTGAAAGTTTCATCACAATGTATCTGTGTGTGTGCTATGTGCTATTTAGCTTGTTTATTCTACTTTATTTTTTTATATTTAATAAACTTCATGTACAATACTGTGTACAATAACGGGTTTATTGCCACAATGCAATTTCTTCCAACCAACCAAAGCAACGTGAGGTCATAGATAGTATATTGGTATGTACATTAAATTTATAACAAACGTAAAGAATATTAAGAGTAAATTCACAGCAACAAAGGAAGGAAGGAAATAGAGGTTGAGGGTGGGGAGGGGAGGGAGGATGGATATGGGGTGTCAGTTAATAATTATTAGACAGGTATAACAGCTTTAGTTGATTAAGATGTATCATCCCCTCAAGGGCGCTGAAAATTGATTAAGATGTATCATTATGGCTTTGGTAAGATTTGCGAAAAAGGTGTGTTTTGAGATTTTTTCTGAAGGTAGATATATTTTCAGTTTGTCTGAGGGTATTTGGGAGCTTATTCCATGCATTTGGTCCTGCCACAGCAAACGCACGATCGCCGAAATTAGTTGTATGCACCCTGTTTATTTCAAATAATTTTCCAACCATGGATGAAGATGCAGAACGAAGTGATGATTGTCTGTCGTTAATTGAAAGAGGAATGCAAAGTTCGGAGAGGTAAGTAGGAGCCATACCATGAAGTGCTTTCAAGATCGTGAGACAGAGTTTATATTCAATCTTTTCAGGAACTTTAAGCCAATGGAGATTGTGGAGATGGTGAGAGATGTGAGAAAACCTGGAGGCTCCGGTGATGAGCCTGGTTGCAGAATTGAAAAAATTATTAAGGTGTTCCATAGTCTTGCTGATTGTACTTCAAAAGAGAAACTGAGAAATTCTATTGTGGTACGTTTAGCAGATCAAAGAGGTAGACCGTGATTTGACAAGAAAATAACCTTATTCCTAAGATATTGTGGTGAATTTGTATTGTTAATTAAATTATACAGTAGAGAAAGTAAATGAATATTACGACTTATCGATTATAGACTAAAGTACTCATTCGATTCTTTTCAAATTTTGCAAATTTGTATATCTAATACTCGCTTAGACCCCATTAGATTTTGAAGGATATCTGATCAGTGCTTCTCAATTTTTTAACAGTCAAATATTTGAAAGTGAACCCCAGCTCAGGAAACTTAAAATTTGATCCTTTTTTATTTTCAAATTGGTAAAAAGGGTCATCATATTCATAAAATGGTAATTATCAATATTTCTTTTGTTTGTATTTTTATATTACTTCTCGGGCAACTAACATTTACCTACTATGTCAAATATTAATTTAACACGCACCCAATAACAAGTTGCCACGTTCTGGAGAATTACGATTAAAATAATTTAACGAAATCATTTCACGAGAATGCTGAAAATTTTCATTACAATATTTGAAGATTTTATGGAGTGACTTTGGTAATGAGGAGTATAGCGTTAACCACAACCCACTCGTTTTTCTTTGTAATCTCCATTTCTATGGGTTGGTTGGAAGCTTGGAAGAGATTGCCTTAAGAAAATAAACCCACCTTGGTGCACTTGCTGTAGGTAATTTTTTCCTTCTGTCAAGTAAGTACCAGGGGCGTGCCTAGAACCTACGGACTAGGCAAACCCTGAAAAAAAAAATTGGAAAATGTCGAAAATTTATTGTTTTTTAGCATCGTTGTTCATTCGAGTGGCCATGAAAATATTTTAAAATCACATACCAAAATAACATTAACATTTGTGGCCCTGTCAAGCATCGTATCTACATACGATTCAATCTTATAGCAGGTATGGTTTCAATAAAACAGACAAAAAATATTAGGTCTTGAATTTCGTAACATAATGAGCGGTGATAGCCCAGCGGTAATGTCTTCGCCTCACATGCTTGAGGTCGACGGTTCGAATCCGGGCGGGGCACGCACCTCTGGATTTTTAAAAAATCTATGTGCGGATTTATATCACTAGCTATGTGTAACCATGATCCAATTTGTCTGGTTCCCCTTTCTGAGGGTTACGAAGGTCAGATGGCAGTCGCTTCAATGTAATAACCAGACTCGCCAATTCTAGGATCATGGTTAAAGCGTACCCCGATAGAAACGGGACAAAAGCGCTAAGGTGAAAAAAAAAGAATTTCGTAACATAATATTCATAGGCAAGCCAAGATTTTCGACTTCTATAAGAAATTCCGCTACTGGTATGTTCGTATACTATACATCTTCATATATTTCCTAAACTAAGCATAAATGCTTGTGCTATAGGTGACCGAAATCCGTCATGACAGGATTAGAACTCGCGACCACTGGATTACTAACCCAGCGTGCTAACCGCTCTGCTACCACCCTTTTTACTGAATGTGTCCTTATAACTAGTAACATATACCTATATTCACATTCCTTATATTAATCATAAATTATTATTTATAAGATTATTTATAATCCCTATTCACCACAATGATGACAGCAAGATCCGCAGAGATGCTGGATACATTTGAGAGGAGAGTGCTACGGAAAATACTGGGACCCTTGAATGATGGAGAAGCTTGGAGAATGAGGTGTAATGATGAAATATACAGCATCTATAAGACTCCTAGGCTCTCTGTACATGCTAGACTGAGCAGGCTGAGATGGTATGGGCATGTAGGTACAGAGAATGCCGTCATCACGGGCACCCAAGAGCATCCTTGAGGGACATCCAGGTAGAAGAAGGAAGGTCGGCAGACCCAGGCTGCGATTGGAGGATGAGGTGAAAAAGGATGCAGCACAATTACTGCAAGTAGCAGACTGGAGGACATAGTAGCGTCTAGTCCCAGCTCTTCTTTTCTGCATTCTTAGGTTAGGTTTAAGTTTGTTTATAATAATAATAGCGACTCGCGTGAGCGAGTTGCTTTATAAATTGAATTTAAATTATTATAAATTAAATAAACATATTATTTTTAATTTTTCGCATTTAATATAAAATTTCACAGCTCATTTGACTTAATACTACGAGTTGTCAACCAATCAGAGAGCCAAACGGAAACAGAATGCGGAATGGTAAATGCGGATTGTAGAGGCTAGTGGAGGACAGCAGCAGTAGACAGGAGGAGTTAGAGGCGAGGATTGATGGAGGCCAAGGCTCGATATGGGCTGTAGAGCCATCGGAAGAAGAAGAATTCACCACAATATTAAAAAAATAACGTCGTTTTCTTGTCAAGTCACGGCCTATCCCTTCGATCTGCTGAACGTACTACAGTAGCTATCCCCATTCACAATACAGAAGTTTTCAGCTTTTCTTTTCAAGTACAATCAGCTAGACTATGGAATGGCCAAAGTGATGAAGTAACGTCATCTCAATCCATTCAAATATTTAAAGGAAAACTAAAAAAAAATATTTGTCAAATAGTTTCTGAATTTCTTCTATATCCTTCCGTAATCTCCATTTCCTCATTGCTATGTGAGGTGTTATTTTTATTATTCTTTTTTTAACTCCCTTTTCATTTTTTTTCTTCGATTATTTTTTTACTTCTTTATTTTATTTTCTTATCAATTTATTTCTCACTAAAAATAAGTATTAGACCAATTTAACTTAGAGACTTCACGTTGCTCGGGTTGGTTGGAAGAAAACCTGCCTTTGTATACATGTACATAAATTATATAAATAAACAAATGCTAGTACTATAGGTGAACGAACGCGAACCGCTCTGCTACCACCCACCCATATTATGTACAAGAAGTACATACATACCATCACGCCATGTCCCTTGCGGGGTAGGCAGAGAGAACCGAACGCCACATTTTTCTATCCTGGCACGCATCCCTCGCCTCGTCCACATTCATGCATCGTCTCATACATGTTCGTCTATTGCTCACACTTCTAACATTTCCGTCTTTCAAAATTTCGTTCACATGGTCGTGCCATCCCTTTCTTGGGCGTCCCCGACCTCTCATTCCATTCCTTTCCGCTCTGTATATTTTCTTCGTCAGGCGCTCCTCATTCATTCTCCCCATGTGACCAAACCATCTCAATGTGTTTACTTTCATTCTAGTAATGACATCTTTCTTAATCTTACATTCTTTCCTTATATCCTCGTTTCTTACCCGGTCATACATCGTTCTATTACAAATCCTTCTTAACGATCTCATTTCAACTGCATTTATTCTGCTTTCATGCGTCTTCTGCCATGTCCAGGTTTCACTTGCATACGTCAGGGTTGGCACTACGATGGCGTTATGAATGGCAACTTTGGCATCCTTTGATATGTCGCGATCATTCATAATTGGTCTTAGTGCTCCATTCACTCTGTTTCCTGCCATAACTCTTCTTTCGATCTCTTTATCGAGTCGTCCGTTCCGTTGAAATATGCTTCCCAAGTATACATATTCGTCGACTTGCTCAAGAAGTTACAAATCAAAATATAAATATTAATTCACAGTGGACCTTCAACATATACGAACAAGCCGCTTCTCGAACTCCTTTATTAATACAGCAGCCCGACTGTGGAACGATCTTCCGAATTCTGTGTTTCCACCTTCGTACATCGCGGGTCTTTTTAAAATCCGAATTAATAAACTCTTTTCTAGATTGCAAACCCCTCCCGACGCTACGTAGTGCGCTTCTTCGGAAGAGTAAAATGGACCCAAATCCTAATAGCTGGCGTCTCCTACGTAGACATGTTAAAAAAAAAATCTACCTAATACATACCTACTTTCATGGGTTTTCAAATTAGTGATGGAAAAAATCAATCAAACCAGATCAAATATCAAATACCAGAAGTGAATCAATTTAAAAAAGGAACAAAAAAAAAACAATGTTTCAAATCTATTTTCAAAAATGTCTATAAACGTTGCGTTTTTCGTCCGTTTCCGGTCGGATGTCTATTATAACAAAATGAACGCGTAGCAATCTATGGTATTTACCTATATATCCATACTTCCTAATCACGGAAACCGCAGAGTCATTCACTCCATAGACGACGATGCCAAATGAGAACTGTCGAATGTTTAGTCTATGGTTTGGTACGGATCTACCTGTCACGTCAGCCGGGTTGAGTAGTAAAATAATTATCTATGGATGTCCCATTGAGGGAACGATGATTATTTGCTAGAGTTGCCGCCAAATCGATAGACCGCAAAATGGGAAAGCATGTTTTTTTTGTTTTGGGTAAAAATTAAAAGGTAATAGCGATTCACCATCGCAGAGATAAAAACATTGGCACTAAAAAGCAGGGATGTATTTACATATAGGTATATGGGTTTATTGGAAGAGATTGTCATATTTATTGCACATTTATGCCATTCAAACTTAATTTTTTTTGTTAATAGAAACATGTTAATACTGATCGAACTCTAGTGACTACAAAACATTTGGTTTTGCGCACACAGTCAAACAGTACAGTCATAAATAGATTCAGGTACCTTTATTACTGATAACAAAGGTTTGGATAGCCTGCTTGTCTGATGTAGCCTGCTTGGTTGTCATCTTAGATTATATATGATACAGATACCTAGTCAGCGCAATGAATGTATGCCAACTAAAACTACGCTGAAACAGACGAATTTCTAGTATACGTACACCTACCGATACGCACACCTACATAAAACGTAGTAGACCAACCGATCTACCGCCTCACACACATGTAAAAAAAACTTGGCATTCATTTGAATTCGAAATTTGTACTATACGCGGCTTCTGTACATTATAATTCTATGTAAAAAACATTTTCCTATTCATTAAAAACATATCCTAAACATAATTCTATGGTTGTCATAATATTTTTTTCAGTGCACATTCGGGTATAATAGGTAAAATTGTTATTTTTATAAAAAACAATATTTATAAGTTCATTGGAACATTTATTTATCCATCCATCATTCCGTTATTTCGTTTCTTCATTCTTCTTCTTTTTTAGTTTCAACCACTCCATTCTGTACAAACAACATTGTCACAAAACTCATAGAATGCACTTTCTACATTATACTTGTTGATAAATTGATGTAAAAAAATGCATTACTATCAAGATGACATGCATGAGACAATGTTGACAATGTTGATGGATATGTGTCAAGAATGCGGTGTTCGATTCTCACTGCCAACCCCTTGAGGAAGAAAGTAGTGGAGAGTAAAAAATACACTTGTCTATAAAGAGACATACATACATTATCATTATGAAGTTGATCATTCAATTTTCCCATACATGTTAAAAATGTTATATACATTTTTATACAAATATGTAATTTATTTGACATTGATATAAAGGATCATAGATTTATTTCCTTTAAAAGTTCACAATCCCTGGGTGCATTTTTGAGAATGTATTTTTATTGTATTAAAAATTCAAATAATATAAAAAATCTCGATTTTCCAGACAATGAAAGCATTCTGAAAATTTTGACAGATGAAATAAATATATTGAGAAGACACTAACGGTTGCCTATGGAAAACTAATCAGCTCTAGGTTTATGCACTTTACACGTATGATGTAAATATGAAGTCGATCGCACTTATAGTTTGGGATGTAGAGAGGATATATGCCATACATACAAACACATCACGACGAAACACATAGTGTGCACTCTCTACACGATACCCGTCCAGAAATTGATGTACAAAAAGTTTCGCTTAAAAATTGTGAAATCATGACTCTCCACTATTTCATAGTAGTGGAGAGTAAAAAAAACAAGTGTCAAGTGTATTACAATAAATCAATCCGAATTGTTCTACGAGATGAGATACGGATCCATGACTGAAAGCTCTGATAGCTGGGAGTTATACCTATCTGTTTGGGTCAGGTAGTGAGGAACGCATAGCAATGTATACAGCGCACACCCCTGTCGGCCGTATGGGACAGCGGATAGCGTAAAATTAAAGATAAACAATAACGAAAAAAAAGAATTCATTGATAAAATGGCAGACGTGTTATTTGTTCGATGTCGACAATGAATTGGAAATATGGTCGGGAAATGATCGCTTTCTGATTATATTGTATTATTATTATTATACCTATACAGAGGTATGTAGGTGCCTGTTTTTGTGTGTATACAGTATAGATGATGTGGTCCTAATACACAAGCATTGCGGTAAAGTCACTGTGCGGTGTGGGAATCGGAATTACCTTCTCCTGCATGGGTCAATAACATTTTGTTTATATGCTTATAAAATTTATAATCAAATTGACTGTGCTAGCTTGTTCTTGAATTTGAAGTTTGTGATTTTGAAATTCATAATTGTTTGAACTGGTTTGATCTTGATTTTAAAAATTTATCAACTAATGCGCCAATGCGGATTGAACGTTGAGTCGCCCGATCATGTGTTTATTCTATTCCATTCTATTGCCCGAATAGATCCACATTTGATCTAAAATCTATTGCTAATGTTCTTGGTCCTATTTATGTTGCTCACTGAAGAAATACCGCGTTTTTTATCACACACATCACATCATCCTTGAATTGGGTTGTCGAACTTAAAAAAAAATATGCTGGAATTTTTTATTTTTTTTGAAATTTCTTTATCTTTGATAGATATTCGGAGTCAGTTATTTTATTTTATTTTATTGATTTTATAGAACCAACAGTTTACAATATGAAATTACAAATAGGTATAATTAATATTGACAGGTTATAAACCTTTTAAAGGTTCTTTTAAATAGTTTAGACTAAGTATGTAAATTATTTAACAATTGCAAAAATATGTTTTCAACATAATTATCTGCATATAATATTAAAATATAAAAAAAGAAAAGTGTTAGGAAGAGTAGGTAAGTAGTAAGAGTATTAACTATTTAACTATTTAGCCATCTGCATCCGCAACAAAAACGAGCCAATACTGACCGACCAGTCAGTATATTGTGTTTACTAGTCAGTATATACAGTGTACATAGTACAATACCTATTGTAATTATTTTGCCAACCTGCCCTTAATTTAAAGTTCGTCATATATTGATATTAATCAATAGTCAGATCATGTTCGAAATTATCATTATCATCATAAGCTCGACAGCTCTGTGTGGGCCTTGGCTGAATCCAGCAATCTCTTCCGTTCTGAAACCTTATGTAAAATATTTAAAAAAATTCGATTCGTTTCGCGTGCCGATGTTTGCCGCGCACTGACTCGGTTATCGAAGTCAAGGTGTTCGCTAGGAACATGCAACCTCAAATTAAGATTATTAATTCAGGACCCCTGCTCATCGGAGTCCATGTAATGTTCGTATTTCCATCATTAAATGCCTCCTAACTCTGTCATAATGTGTGTCATTGGATCTAATATCAACTTGTTCTGTGACTTTGGGTTAATTCAACACTCATTCTCAAAGTGGATGGATTTATATTTTTACAAATTCATTTAATTATTTTCTAATTTTTTTAAAAATAAATATATCTGTTAATACGTCGTTCATCTTGTTGAATTTCATTTTCAAAACTGATTCATATTTTTCTCATTTTCTTCTCCTTATTCCTTTAATTTTTCTTACTGTTCTTACTTGAAATCGTTTTGTTTTTACTCCGCAAGTGGATATTTTATTTTATTTTTGGCCAATTAAAATGTACTATTTCAAGTATTAATTTAAGACGCACCCAATAACAAGTTGCCACATTCTGGAAACTAACGTAATAATCGTCTCACAGATACAGACTGAAAACACAATTAAAAACTGTGTCTCCACCGGGAATCGAATCTGGCTCAGCAGTCAGATATCTAAGAGATAATTTTGAATAAAAAAATAGCCTTAACAAAAGGAAAACTAAATAGCCATGTACACAAAGTTAGAAATACCCGGGATGAGCCCTGGCCTCCTCAAGGGATCGTCTTCATTGCACCCTATTCATGGCCTTTTCTTTCCACTTCCGCACACCGGCTATCCGAAGGTCCCTCTCGATTCCATACATCCATCGTATTTTCAGCCTTCCAACATCTCTTCTTCCCTCCGGACGTGTTGTGAGGATTCTTCTCGTTGTCTGGTCATCGTCCATACGATGCACATGTCCTAACTAGCGGAGACGGTTTATCTAGTATCAACACCAATCTAGTTATTTTTTTAATATAACTGCAAACATACCTGGACAAACTTTTTTCACAAAACTTTTGTAGGTTAGGTTTAAAAAATCTGGTGTACATCCTAGGATATCCACCTGATAATGATTAGTGTTCCATAGATATTTGCAATAGTCTTCTCTATGATTCCATCTGCCAAAACATTCAAAATCCTCCCACGTCCTGCCGGAGACGAGGCTTAAACTGGGTCATAGATTGATTCTATTTATTGATTGTCCTCGTTCTACCACGTTTGGAAACTATAGGATTTGATTCTGAATAAAATGACCTGCCTCTGGAAATATCAATTGTGTTTTTTGTCCAAATTATATACAGTGACACACCCAATATGGGCGCTTATTCCGGGTACAGATTAAATGTGAATTTATAAGTTTTACTTTGGGTATACTTAGAGGAGACTTTTGTTTCAATGCTAAGGTATAATTTTCCTTATGGCCAATTTGTTTTCGTTCTTATGTGCTACACATGTGTTTTTTTTGTTATAATCTTTTTTGTGTCGCAGGGTTTTTTGTCTTGTTTGTCATTAAGGGTTGTTTAGGAGCCTGCGATTGTAAATTGATCCTTTATCTCCATTCAAAACTACATCTTAGTAATAAAATGAATCGAACTGCTAATAACACATAATTTAATTTTAAACTAAACTGAAGAAACGATTTTTTTTATAAATGAATGCGTTGGTAATAATGTCAATGTTTTTTTTTCATACTTACCTTCATTTCTCCTTTGTATTCGCAGGTCTTCAGGGAAAGCAACTGAGCCGCTCAAAACATCTCCAGAGGAAGCCAGGCTCACTTTGTGGCGAGAAAAATCTCCAAAAGAGTTCATCGAACCTCAGGAGCATCTCCCCCCGGGTCACAGTCTGGACTGGCGCACCTGGAAATCACTAAATAGATTAAGAACGGGCGTCGGAAGATCGAAAGTTAACCTAAGAAGATGGAGAATCATATCAGACGACGACTGCCTCTCGTGTGAATGCGGCCTGTCGCAGACCACTGACCACCTACGAGATTGCCTTGGCTGCCCTGCTACCTGCTCACTCGAGGACCTACTGCGCTGTAGTGGCGCAGCATCCGACGTTGCCAACTATTTGGTCGAGAAATGTTTGAATGCTGCTGACACGAAGAAGAAGAAAGGAAGGCATCCACTTTAACCTCTACATATATCACAACACTATAATGTTGGTATATTACACCACTTCGAAACACGGGTTGGGTGATAAATGGGCACGGCGCGTAGTAGACAGGTCGTAAGCCCTGTAGGTGCCTTGATTTCCCGGTTCTCCTACAGTAAATATTCCAACTTCGTCTCTATTGAGATAATTAAAAATCTGTTAAAAAATTCAAAGTCTAACTTACCACGGCAGTCAAAAGTTCTCTTGAAAATGATTTCATCTAAGAATTCGTGGCATTCGTGGCTCTGTTGGTCAAGTATATGATTGCTGATACAAAGGTACCGGGTACGATTCCCGGTGGAGACACAGTTTTTTATTATGTTTTTAGTCAGGATCTGTGAGATGGTAAATATCGTTAGTTTCCAGAATGTGACAACTTGTTATTGGGTGCGTGTTAAATTATTACTAGAAATAGTACCTGTTAGTTGTACCAGAAGTAGTATGGAATTATTTTTGTCTGAAGGAAATTATTTCTTCTACAATGATCGCCTGTCAACAATCTGCCTTCAGCGCATCCTAAAGTGTTTTGGAAAATTTACCACAAGGGCCCCAGATAACCTCGAGAGGCTCTCGTCGTAATGGGAGGCGTGGAGTGATTTTGTCAAGTCCGTTACAGGATCTTCTATCGCAGAAGACTTCTGGTCTGCCCAGCCCCCCTAGACAATGTGTTATTTAGCTCAAGAAAAGAAACAAGAAAAGATAACTCAATATAAGGATGTGACAGGTGCCAGTCACGTGACAACTGTCACTTCCATACATTAGCTGTGAAGCACCGGCTTAGAATAGTGCTTCCACACTTTTCTATTATTGTTTTCGAGTGTCCCGTAAGAGCCGGGTAATCGAAAATACAACAGGCAACAATAACATCTCACATAGGTCAGCAATGAGGTTCACCACCCATTCTGAATATAGTGCCTTTTTAGGTGAGACGAGACTGGTGTGTAGGTATACACAGATATGTTGTGCTCCCTTTTATGAGGCAATGCACACCCGCACACCTTTCGCTGGTTACCCCACATTGTGGGATATGCTGTGATGGTATGAATGAATGAATGAATGAGTTAATAATAATAATACCTAATATTTTTATTTTTCCATAGTAAAATACAAACAGGAACTTATAGTTATTGAACATGTAATTTATAATTTATAGTATTTAAAATAAAATAAAATAGTTGTTGGGAAGTACCTACCATGTTTTTTAGTTCCTTCAATAAATCTTTGTTTATCTAGTTATCTTTTCTTCTTTCATTTCTTGAGCTAAATGACACTTTGTCTAGGGTGGGCTGGGCTGTCCTATGTAGAGAAGGACCATTCGACGGATTTTATTAAAATCATTTGTCAAAATATATTATAATTAAAAATATAATTATACGTTTGTCAAAAATATATTATAATTAAATATCATATCGTGTCTCAGATAGACATTGTTGTGTTTAGTTAATGTCCCATTAGTTAATAATATTTAAGGTAACAGCGCCATTTGGTTAATATAACATTTGGCAAATTGTCTACACCACCATACCTATGTAACTACTATACAGCCATTCCTACCTTGAGGACAAACAGGGGTGTTCAATGCTCATTGTATTATTCATTTATTTTGTATTGCTTTGGTTCGATTAGGTATCTGACACCTGAGCCAAAGTCGAAGGTTTAACTCCCGGTGTAGACGCAGTTTTTAATTGGGTTTCAGTCTGAATCTGTGAAACTATAAACATTATCTAAGTTAAGTCTCCAGAAAGTGGCAACTTGTTATTGATAACGTGTTAAAAATATTTGAATATTTGTTAGCTACCTCAGAAGCAATTTTAAAAATAAAACGAGTGGGTTATGGCCAACGCTAAACTCTCCACCACCTAATGATGCATCCCTGCTAATATTACACTCTAATATCAATATGAAATCAAATAACTTAACATTGCCAAACATTAAAAGTTTCTCTTGTTATATATATATTTTTCATACAAAAATCTATTATTATGAACATAATTTTTCAAACGGTTTATGTTTGCCAACTTTGAATGCAGTTTGAATATTAAAATTTATTTTTAAAGGGTTTACATATTTATTTTTAAAGGGTTTTATGATATAATATTTCCTTGCACCCTACTCAAGTGGCGATTTTTTTGCCATGTGACAATTTCTTCCAACTAACCAGTGTTTCCAGCCCAATATCCATGCGAGAAATGAATTAAAATAAATTTCTCCTGTGTTGGGATCGAACCTAAGACACACGCTTTTAACATATTGACATGGTTTCAAGCTAAGATCCGCGAGATTCGCATAGCCAGGTCTATATTTTTCATATTTTTTTCAACTTTGAAGTCACAATTCAACTTTAAAGTCACTATTCAACTTTGAAGTCACTATTCAACTTTGAAGTCACTATTCAACTTTGAAGTCACTATTCAACTTTGAAGTCACTATTCAACTTTGAAGTCACTATTCAACTTTGAAGTCACTATTCAATTTTGAAGTCACTATTCAACTTTGAAGTCACTATTCAACTTTGAAGTCACTATTCAATTTTGAAGTCACTATTCAACTTTGAAGTAACTATTCAACTTTGAACACACCATTTATGGCCTAACGTTGACTTATTAAATTTTGAATTACGTGTAAACTGTATTCATTTCATTTTTTATACCTAGCAATAATTCTGTAGAAATAAATTTTTAATTTCTTTTCATTGCTATGAATTGTTCTTAAATGCTATCTTTGTTTTTTTTAATATTCCTCTGTTATCTTTGTTTATTTTTGTAATGTGATTAACTTATTGCCATAGTACATACTGTTTTGTATATTTAATATTTATTTTATGTAGAGAAAGTAAAAATGAATAAATAAATAAATAAATTGCGGCTATATACATTTTAGCGGCTGTTTATATGAACGGTCCGTGCAGCTTGGTAGCCCCTGACGAGGGTGACGTTGACCACAAACAAAACCGCAGAATTGTGCATTTTGGCAGGGGTGCTCAGTGCTTGCCTCGCACCACCGGAAACGGCGAGTTAAAATTCAATTAGTGACCAACTTCAGGGTAATCTTCTGTCACAATACCATTCGACGTTTCGTCATTCTTTTTAAATACCTACCTATCCACGTGAATGGAACGACCGTTAAACTTGGCGCTGTTAATTTGTAATCTCCACTGCTATTTAATAGTAAAAAATTATCATTTTACAATGTTACATACTTTGTTCATTTTTTATTTATTTATTTTGTATAATGTAATTGTTTATAATATTTTACAATATTATTACAATATAACTAGCGGACCCGAAAGAAGTTGTCCTGCACGAAAGTTGGCTTGCCTGTTATTTCAGACGTTCAGGAGTTCAGTGACATACACACTCACAGAAGAATTATTATTTTATTTTATTTTATTTGCATATTTTTTTTAAATGTATTAATTCAATAAATCACAATTTACATATTATAAATTACAATCAATAAGGTGTACAAGTTCAATAATATATTTCGCAATAGTCCTCTTTAATTGAGACAAAATCTCGTGTTAAAAAGGGGAGTATCCATTTTATATTGTTACATTCACTAAACATTGCTCATCTACTAAATAATTCAAAAAACTTTTATTCACTAACGTTTGGACATTTATATGAAAACATCAATGATTTACATACTAGTTGCACGTAACGCATTATATCCAACTGTCGATAGCGATATTATGTACATATAGTTAAAGAATACGTACTAAACTATAAACCCATAAATCCAAATTCTTGAATATTTCAAGATTGGTTCTTCTTCTTCTTATTTTAGATCGTAGATCTTTTTTTCGAGAAAGCTATTCCTGTGAAGCTGAGGTCCAGCTATCCCTCCACCTCGTTATTATGTTGTTGATTTTATTGCCCATTCTGTAATCTAGTCCCAGAGACGACACCTCTTCTATGATTTTGTCCATTATTAAATTGAGAATAAAAGGGTTGTAGAAAACATCAGGTGATGGGTCTTAAAGATGGTAGGTAGTGGACTGTATTTTTAAACGATCTCACCGATGCTTCTATATTCCTGGTTCACTGATTATTTTTTCTGTGCACACATCCACACGCAGTGGTCTTCAAACTTGTACTGATCCTTTTTTAGCTTGACACTTATTGTCACCCAAAATTATTTTGACAAGTGACAATTCTCATACATCGGTGAGGGGACAATGGCATGGAAAGGATTCAAAGGAAATATGCTTCTACAAGGTTTCAAACTATCTCTCTGTCTTATGCCACGGACTGCAGGAATTTCCTTTGAAAGTTCACCATCTACTTTTTTTTTCTTTTTTTTAAGATTGTTTGTTTTGATTGATTGTTTGGTGTATGTATGTAAGGATTGTATAGTATGGAGGTCAGTCCATTGGTTGTGGTGTGCTTTTTTTGAAGATTCCTACACCTCTTTTATTGTTCCAGGCTCTTTATTTCAGGTGTTTCGATTCTAGGTGAACATCTGACCCTGTCTGGAGCTATCTTCTTCTTTAGTTTCAACTCTGGGTTTCAATCCAGTGGTCGCGAGTTCGAATCCTGCCACGACCGAAATCGTTCGTACCCACAGCACAATCTTCTATGCTTAATTTAGACATACCTATTCATTCTTAAAAATAAACATATCTCTTCCTCCACTCAGCTTGATCTTCGGCGACTCTCTTCAACTCTGTGTAGAAGGTACACTTCATGTTCTGGCACACTTGCTCCAGATACTACTAGCGAGGACGTCTTCTGCCAGTTGTTATTTCAACCATCATCATCATCAAAGGCTCCACAGCCCGTTGCGAATCTTGGCCTCCACCAGGATTCCTCGCCATCTCCCTCTATCCGCATTCCCTTGTTCCTTCGACCATCCAAGATGATGATGTGTTAGAGATCCTCGTGTCGCAACACATATAATAAAATGAAAAGTGACAGACAAATATTTTACATGGTCGAATAAAAAGTCAGCCACGATTTCATTAGAAAGTAACATTAATTGAATCAAATTAACGATAATATAATAAATATTTCATCAATATCTACACCAGATGTTTGAGGATGCAAAATTTCAAATTTCAATAGCCATTATAATTAGGTATTTACAAGTCGATATAATTAACCGCATGCTTTGTATGGCGGTTCAATGAATAGACTGCGAATTTTAAATTCTATAGACACCCCCCACTGTTTAAATTTTAACACAATTTAATTTGAATTCAACAGGAAGCTATGGTTTCAATTTGATAAATGAATAAGGTAAACTTATACTTGAATTGTATTTTTGAAAAATGGAGAGAAGGCACTAATTAAAAAGTGTATCTTTTAATTTGTGAATTGCACTGTGTTGTATACACTGTCCGTTCCATTCAATAAATCCTTTTTAAAATTTTTTGACAAACTTTATGTCTCAATAGAGACGATGTTGGAATATTATATATATTTTTACTCCTCACTAACCCAAGGGGATATAGTGGGGAGTTACGATTTCGCAATTTTTAAGGTTATTTTTTTATTGCAGATTATCAACTAGTATCATGCTGAGATTGTATTCTGAAAGTTTCATCACAATGTATCTGTGTGTGTGTGTGTGTGTGTGTGTGTGTGTGTGTGTGTGTGTGCTATGTGCTGTGTGCTATGTTCGGCGTGTTTATTTTATTTTATCGAATATGGACTAAAGTACTCATTCGATATTTTTCTTTTTTTTGTAAATATGTAGGTATATCTAATACTCACTTAGACCCCATTATATTTCGAAGGATATCTGAATAGTGCTTCTCAATTATTTTAACTGTCAAATATTTCAAAGTGACCCCAAGATCAGGAAACTTAAAATTTGGAATTTTGCTTTTTTAATTGTTAAAAAGGCACATTACTTTCATAAGATGGCATTGAAGAGTTATCAAGTTTTCGTAATAAAATATTTAAATAAAAAATAATTTAATAATCTCATTTCATGAAAATGCTGAATATTTTCCATACAAAATTTGAATATAGAATGAGTTGTTATTGAGGAGTATAGCGTTGACCACAACTCACTCGTTTTAAAGAATGAATATGTCCTTAAAACAAGTAAATACATATACATCTTCATACATTCCATTAATTAAGCATAAATGCGTGTACTATAAGAAACGAAATCGGTCGTGGCAGGATTCGAACTTGTTACCTTTGTATTACTAACCCAGAGCGCTGACCACTCTGCCGCCACTCATATAAAATATTCGATTTTTGACTCCCTTGTATTTTAGTGTTGGCAATCTTGTCAATTTTGCTATCCGGAGTATTTTAAATATTTCGCCAATCCAAGAATCCACAGACTTAAAAAAAAAGAACGGTTATGTCCTTGTAAGTACATATACATCCTCTAACATTCCTTAAATTAAGTAAAAATTCTTGTACTATAGGTGAACGAAATCGGACTTGCTTTGATTTGTAAATAAATTTAAACTGGTTAAATTGTTTGTAGGTATATCAAAAACATTTTTTTAGGTACTATTATTTATTTTGTGACGAATACTACAGAATTAATTTATCCAACTTAGCGTGATGTGTGTATAATATTATGTCACAATTAGCAAAAAGTATACTCTCTTAAGAAATATTGTTTAAGCGAGGCTTGCAGTGGCTAATAGATGTTAAGTACTACTCATCTCAAGACATCTCAAGTCAAGACTAATCTCGCGAAATACTAAGGTTCTTATATGTACAAAACTCTTCTCCGACCAGTCCTAACATACGGAGCAGATTGTTGGACACTGACTAAAAAGGACGAATACACGTTATTGGTGTTTGAAAGGAAGATATTAAGGAAAATCTTTGGCTCAACTAACAATGGAGGGGCCTGAAAATTACGGTATAATCATGCTGAGCTAGAAGCAATGTACAACAAAACAAATGTAGTCCAATTTATAAAAATTCAGCGCCTACGTTGGCTTGGATATATTTTCTGGATGGATTTATGACCGTATTCCTAAAAAGGTATTAGACAATTGTCCCGAAGGGAGAAGATATAGAGACATACCTAGGTTGAGATGGCGTGAATTCGTGCTGCGCGATATCAGAGAAATGGACATGATAAATTGGAGAAGACTGGCGGTCGATAGGGAGGGACAGAGACGATTTCTGGAGGAGGCCGGAGTCTGTAGGGTCTCCAGTGATGATGATAGTCTCTTACATCCGATAACACTAAGAAATCTTAGTACTGCAAAAATGGGGCCTATATAGCCAGTAAAGTTGGGGGTGGCCGTAGCTCTACTCTAGAACACTGAGCAAAAGTCGGTGCCCTCTTCAAGTCTTACCTATGAAAGAGCAGGGCAAAACGCCTTAATGTCTCGCTCGAAGGTGACTCGTCACACGCGGCGAGGATTCAGTCTGCATCATTCACTGGTCGTGGAATTCGATGAAGTGAATGTACTGTCTACGTGCTGGTGTACATAGTTCTTGTAAATCGCCAACATGACTACTAAGGGGCGGAGGAGGTCCCTGACATGACTGATGGGCACGTCCCGCTCGGCGGTAGCCCGCCATGATGATGAGACAGGTGTAGCGGACGTTGCGCCTGGTGTGGAAATCGAAGAACTGAACAGGCGTGGTGAAGGTTCCCTATCGAGTCACGTGTTACCGTGACACTGTTGGGACGGGAGACCCTCGCCATGACTGACGGGCCTCCACGTTTGTGGTTGGACTCTTAGTGGTAGTGTTATGAAATATGCTGGATGATAGTTCTTGTTTTGTCCGACGAGCAGCCGCTCCGGGGATGAAAAGAACTACATAGTTCTAAAACTTTCCCAATAGAGTGGGGTAGGAGACTGCGAAATACTGTTTACAGATCAACAAAATTCCTAGCCAAGATCCGCGAGATTTTGTATTAAATTGATTTAAAGCAATTATTATAAAAACTGCGACTGCGGGGAAGTGCAGAGTGATTCTCATTTATTGCAATGCCCGCTGATGCGAAATACATGTAATGAGAATGACCTTAATGATGGGTAATGACTAAGCGATATACGTCGCTGCATACTGAAGTGGCAAGGCCTAAAGTCCGGACCCGAAAACTAAACTATTACAAAAAAGTATATAAAAGTTAGCCTCTTCCATTTTCAGACATTCCACTATCGAACCGTGCGTTGAAATCTTTTGTAAGGAGTTTATCGTATTATATAAAAACTACATATTTACCAAGATACCAAAATAATAAATTGTATCACCACGTTACAGATACTGTAAAGCGCACTTTTTAGAGCACTTGTTAATTAAAGGGGCTCGTCACATTTTTTTTATACGAATGTGTCCTTGTTAAACAAGTAGGTATACATCTTCCTACAATCCTACGTTTCCTAAAAGAAGCATAAATGCTTGTGCTATAGGTGAACGAAAACGGTCGAGGCAGGATTCGAACTCGCGACCACTGGTTTACTAGCCCAGCGCGCTATTGTATCAATTCAATAATTTAAAGGCTTAGTTGCTTTGGTCGGTTGGAAGCAATTGCATGAAAATAAACCCGCCTCAGAATACTTGATTATACATAGATGGAATTAATAAAGAGATGTGTGGTGGCAGAACGGTTAACGCGCTGGTTCAGTAATCCAGTGGTCGCGAGTTTGAATTCTGCCACGACCGATTTCGTTCACCTATAGTACAAGTATCAATTTATTTAGTTTCAATTTAGTTAAAATTTATTTATTAACAACTTCAACGCTCTGCACGGGCAATTGTTTAACAAGAAAAACAAACACGTGCAATTATTTATTTATTTTCTTTAAATATATTTATTTACAAGTTCAACGCTCATTTGAGCGTTATAAAAAAATTAACAAAAAAAAAACAACATAAAATCATCAAAAAATAAAAAAGAACAATAAAATAAAAATATAAAAAACAGTATAAAAAACAGTATAAAAATTATAAGCAAGTAAAATAAATAACTAATAGAGGAAAAAAAATACTAAAATACTCAGAACAAAATTATAAAAAATAAAATAAAAAAAATAAAAAAATGATCAACAAAAAAAAGAAACCAACATAAAATCATCAAAAAATAAAAAGAACAATAAAATAAAAATATAAAAACAATATAAAAAATATAATAAGTATGTAAAATAAATACCTAATAGAGGAAAAAAAATACTAAAAATACTCAGAACAAAATTGTAAAAACATAAAATAAAAAAAAAAATAGATAAAATGTTTAACAAAAAACAAACAAACATAAAATCACCAAAAAATAAAAAAGAACAATAAAATAAAAATATAAGTATGTAAAATAAATACCTAACAGAGAAAAAAATACTAAATATACTCAGAACAAAATTTTAAAAACCAAAAATAAAAAAATGCTTAGTGTAGAGAATGTATGAGGATGTATATGTACTTGTTTCAAGGACATATTCATTATTTAAAAAAAATAGCTACATATAGTCGGTAGTTTATTCTTGCTTTGTATGCATGGAGTGGTTTTTATAAAGCATTGTCTATTATTTTCGTATTTATAACCGTTCTTTGGATTCCCTTTAAATATACTAAAGCTACGTACGTTGGTCCTTTCACGTCAATTCGATACGTCATAATAAAATACTTTTCACCGACGACATTAGACTCTGAAACCTTGGGCCGTTCATAGCACACTTAACGAAATCATAATATTGATAATCAAAAACTCGACTCTCGGTAAAATGAGACCGGAGATAAAATTTTTGAATAGGAAGGAACAAGAGAGGAATACTTGGATTATCACCGTAAAAAATATATTTCATTATTTTCCGTTACATAGTAAAGAATATACAGAGCGTATGTCAATACGCTATGACTTTGGTCCAGGGGATCGTTACACAAAGTATGGTAGCACGGTGGTATATCAAACACATTTAAGATTGAGGAGGCCCTCAGCCCTCAATTTTTCTATTATTTTAAATAATATATCATTAAACAACAACATAGATATTTTCAATATAGATATAACAATATTTTCCTCATTCAGAGCACATATTTATTTCGGAGAAAACTATAAAATAAAAAAAAAATTGGCTGCCTTAAATCAGGAATTATTCCTAGTTAGGCAGACAAAGGTAAATAATGGAACACAACCTACATAATATATACCTACCACAAAAATGGTTGAATTCATGTATCATATACTTATTTGTGAGCTGTGAGGCACCGGCTTAGAATAGTGCTTCCACTCTTTTCTATTATTGTTTTCGAGTGTCCCGTAAGAGCCGGGTAATCGAAAATACAACAGGCAACGATCACATCTCACATAGTTCAGCAATGAGGTTCACCACCCATTCTGAATATAGTGCCATTTTAGGTGAGACGAGACTGGTGTGTGGGTATACACAGATATGTTGTGCTCCCTTTTATAAGGCAATGCACACCCGCACACCTTTCGCTGGTTACCCCACATTGTGGGATATGCCGTGATGGTATGAATGAATGAATGAATATACTTATTTATAAATGTAAATATTATTATTTTTTTTCTTTGTATAGGTACATTCAATATTGTTCCAATTTAATCTGTTTTTAAAAGTAAATATAAAAATATATTATTGGAGAAAAATTGTACTGTAATATATGTAAATTTTATTTAGATGTAAAAAATAAATACAGTTTCATACACTTACATAGCATAAACAAAATAATATAAACAATGGTGGAAAAAAAAACAATGTATGACTCATAAAAAACAATAAGCAAGAAAATATTCCAATATCCATACATAGAAAACAAAGGAAGCACACAATATCTTAAAAGATTTTTTTATTTAGGTATTTGTGGTATCTTTTAATAAAGAAAGATTGCTGTTAATTTAATACCACTTTATTAATAATTATTCGATATAAATTATCTATATTTTAAATTATAAAAGCACACTTATGAAATCAATTAATTTAGACGGTGTATATATTTTATTTTTTTATTTTTATTTTTATTTATTTCTATCCAAAAATATACAGTATATATGAGATACAAAATATCTTAAGATAATATAAGCTTATTCATACATAGTTAACATACAATGTTAACTATGTATGAATAAATATCAATTTATTCTCATTTCAATAAATATCAATTTACCACTTCACTGGTGCTTACATAGTTTAAGCCATATCTTTTTGTTTGTATCTTTGTTACTAGCCCCCTCACTAGGCATAGCCTGTGCTAAGGTGAGCTAGTTTTATGTTATTGTCTATTACGTTGTTTATTTATAGATACATTTACATATAATATAAGTACATGTACATATATACGCTACGCATTCAAAACGTATGCATCTTTCCTTCTAAATACAATATTTCATTTTGAGTCATGCACACACAACCAAAAATTGTGGAAATAAATTATTTGTTTCACTTTTTTTCAATTGTCTATTCTGTTGTTTGTAATAGTGCATTTACATTTTATTTGGAAGAATTATTTCCTTAAGGATTTTTTCATCTATTTCATAAACCCATCTTAGTGATAGTTTTTTAAATTCTTTTGCATTGCTGATGTTTTTAATATTTGTTGGTAAACTATTGAAAAGTTTTGTTGAAAAATATCGTACACTACGTTGTCCAAAAGTTGTTTTAATATATGGTATATTTAAGGTATTTGTTGTACTTAATCTAGTGTTTTTATATTGTTGTGAGCTAGTATATTGGTCTTCTCTTTTTAGCTTGTATATTAGCAGATTTTTTGCATATCGCAACTGTTTTTCACAGAATGACGCGACCCACGCCATTCGATCGAATCTTTTATTTTTCCGGACACCGCCGACAATTGCCGACGGTCTCCGAGGATATTATCACAAAATGTGCATTGGTATGGCAAATCCATATATTATGCCACAGTATTCAATACCTAGGCGACGAAAAGTGGCAAGACTATGTATTTTTATTTTTTATTTTATTATTTGAATGAACATTACAGCATGTAGATGCTTCCTTAACACATTCTGGAAAATCATTATTCAATTGACACATTATTTTGTATACCTGCCAGGTTAGGCCTGAGGCTTCCTCAATGTTTATATTTGTCTCGGAATATGGGTTTCAATGTTTAAATATATATTGGATATGAATGGTACATTTATATAGCAGTAAAATTATTTGCTTTGCGAAATTTAAATCCCTTTGTTAATAAGATTTACTTTTTGTTGTTAGTATTGAGTACTGTTTCAATTTTCATTCTGAACCATTCCGACAATATTCAAATACGTTATATTGATTGCCACCAAATTATGGTGGCACAGTCGCGCGGTATGTACCAAGAAATTTGTCTAATGATTATTGTTGTGTTTTCTATTAGGTATAGTTAGGCACGGGTAAATGAAATAAAATATATTCCATCTTACTTACTATTTGCGATATATATTCAATCTTGCTATTCGCTATACTATATTCGATCTCAATTACTATTTGCGAATTAATATTTTCGATCTTTTTTACTATTTGCGATATAATTAATATATTCGATCTAATATGTTTATTCGATCTTACTTACTATTTACGACATAATATAATTTGAGGTTAGGTACTTGCTATTTGCGATATAATATATTCGATCTTACTTACTATTTACGACATAATATATTTGAGGTTACTTACTATTTGCTATATAATATATATTCGATCTTACTTACTATTTACGACATAATATATTTGAGGTTACTTACTATTTGCTATATAATATATATTCGATCTTACTTACTATTTACGACATAATATATTTGAGGTTACTTACTATTTGCTATATAATATATATTCGATCTTACTTACTATTTACGACATAATATATTTCAGGTTACTTACTATTTGCTATATAATATATATTCGATCATACTTCCTTTTAGCGACATAATATATTCGATCTTACTTCTTATTTGCGATATGATATATTCGATCTTACTTACTATTTGCTATATAATTTATTCGATCGTACTTCCAATTTACGATATAATATATTCGATCGTACTTCCAATTTACGATATAATATATTCGATCGTACTTCCAATTTACGATATAATATATTCGATCGTACTTCCAATTTACGATATAATATATTCGATCGTACTTCCAATTTACGATATAATATATTCGATCGTACTTCCAATTTACGATATAATATATTCGATCGTACTTCCAATTTACGATATAATATATTCGATCGTACTTCCAATTTACGATATAATTATATTCGATCTCACTTCCTAATTGCGATATAATATATTTGCTAAAACATTTAATTCGTAATAATTTAAATTATTTAGTCACCAAACTGTCCCATTGATTGTATTGCGTTCCACACGAACGCCTCCGAGTCCGCCATATTTAAATACTAATAACAAATTTGTGTGTGAACAATGCGCCCCCTGCCTCCGACAAATAATATTAATGATATCCAGCTTCTTGTATTGTTGCCCGCTTTAGTTGGTGTTGGGTAGGTGGTACCTACCTACCTACCTACCATTCGACAGCACCAGAGGTGGAAGAATGATTGATAACCCGAATTTCCTTTAAGCACATGCCGCGGCCTCAGCTACACAAGTATAGGTATATAGATACATAGATACTCGATTTAAAATAAAAGCTAACATCAAGATTTCATTAGAGAACATTATCAAAAGTAATTAAATAAGCAAGTGGCTATGCCATGTGAATAGGGAAGTCCAATACAAATGGATTTAGCAAGAACCTTGATAGATATATTGATTGTATCATAGAAGATCACAAGTAGGAATATTTGGGCCTAGGTTGCGGCTCTAAGGGCCTAGGCAGTAAAGGCGGGGGTGGGCGGCCGACGCTGTTGTGCCCTCGTCAATTCTGTACTTAGAAGAGCAAAGAGCAAGAATTCTGTGTAGAAGAGCAGGACGGAAGCCTCTAGTCTCGCTCGGCAGTGACTCGTCAACTGTGGCGAATGTTGTTTGGTCCGGGCACACCGCCGGCGCAGACGTCCTGTGTTGACATCTGTGACGTCAAATCTGACAGGTGATGCGTCGGATGCCCCCGGTGTTAGCCCGCCAAGCTTTCGGACGCCAACACGAGGACCGAGGGGTGCGGGGGCAAGCCCTTCCGTTCGATCGGTTGTGCTAGGGGCTTGCCCCGGCTGCCGATCTTGAGCGGTTGCCCCGCCGTTTGAGGTTGGATTCTCGGGGGCAGTGGTTGAACCCGATGGATGGTGGATATTTTGTGTTTGTCCGATGTTGCGGCTGCGTCCGGTGGTGAACAGGGCCAATGGGCTCTATAGCGTCGCCGGCGTGGAAGTGGATCGCGATCTCCCTCGAAGTAGGAATATCACTATGGAATCATCTTTTGAGAAGCCGTGTCAGGTTCTGCCAACGCCGACGATAGCTATCTCCTGAGCAAATGTTTCTCTATCTCGGGTATGAGAGGATTTCGCATACTTCACACTTCATTCCATCGGGAACGTTATAGAACAATATTCCCGAGATGTCTGATCTTCGGACAACACAATTTGCAGTTTACAATCAAATTCATTTTTTATTTTCGCTCCAATGCCAGTGAAAATGAAGGGTCCAGTTTATAAATCATTGATACGACCCGTATACGCGTATACCTTTCCGGGTTGATTAGAAGGTAAGTACTGCTTCGAAATTCAAGGCACGTGTCCTCCAAATGCACACGGTTTAGCAACGCAAAATGTTCATCCTAATACTTGTTAAATTCAAGGCACGCGTCTATCAATCGTACACAGGTTTATAAATTTTACCATGCGTATTGATTAAGCGTTGCAAGGCTGTGTTCTTATCTTTTGTTTTGTTTCGTTCCCCAAGATGACATTTATATATTTTTTTAAAAATTATATCGTATCTGCTGCGAATAACGTCTCATCATGAAGACGAATGAAAATACTTAGATGGTTGTGCGGGGTTACTAGGCTAGATAAAATAAGAAACACCCATATACGAGGAAGCCTAGAAGTGCGCGATATATCCGAAAAATTTCAAAAAAACAGGCTGATATGGTACAGACATTTCTCTAGAAATTCTCCGGAATACAAAGAGAACGTAGCTCAAAACTTAAATGTGCCGGGTAAAAGATCCAGAGGGACAGCAAATAGCAGGTTGGAAGAAGCGGTGAGGCAGGGTATGCCAAGCAACGAAGTTACCCCAGAAGATACGCAGAACCGAGGAACAGTGAAAAAGCAGACATTTCCATCATGTGAGACAATTGCTGAGGAAAAGAAGAAGAAGAGTTCAAAAGAGCATACGTTTTCTTAGTCGTTCACTTCATTCCTGAAAGTCGTGTCTATCTTGGAATGGCGTCATAAACTGCATAAAATCGATATACAAGTAATTAAAACTCAATATTCTGAATAATTAAAGCAAAGTCCTCAAAATACATTCGTATTTGGAATCTTCCACGAAGCGTAATTGATATTTGGTCGCTTTTGTGAATAATTCGGTCGGTGTCGGTAAAGAAGTTAACGATTTTCCCACAACAATATGGTCCCCGCCGCGCTACAAATATGGCGCGCCATGGGGCTGCATTATATTTTAATTTTTCGACGCAATGTGGTAGCCTTCGGATCGAATTAGACTTTTATATCGTTTTTATACGTCATTTTTTCTCCTTTTATTATTTTAATAGACATCTCTTACACGTTTTGTGAGAGTCAATTTACCGAACAAAGGGAACCCGCTGAAGTAATGAAATAACCAAAAATGCCCGGTATAATTTGAAATACGTACTTACATCAATAGGGTTGTCATACCTCCCATACCTATATAAGTGACTGTCACTGTATTTGACCACGGTCCAGTATTAATCCCTGTTATTTCATAATTACGATAAAATACGGAAATGGTTGGAAGTATACCTATATTAGGTATTGAATCCAAACTCATTTGTCATTATTGTTCATCTTCTTGTGTCGTGTCAGGTTTCCTTTACGTTGGCTGTCACTGTGGCGAAGATCTCCCTGTCCTGTACTGCCTGGAACAAATCCTACATTTAACATATTCCGGTCCATTTCCTGATGTTACATAGTTAGGACATCTGCCGACTCCACTGCGTCCCTCTATCTTTCCTTTTAGTACCTACCGTATCAGATGAAGGAGGTGATGGTTTTTTTCACGAAAAACATAACCAATACATGATTTGTCTTTACAATTTGTAGTACAATTATGATTTCAAAAAAATACGCGCCCGGTTTTATGATGATGTCAAAAAAGAAAATGAGATCATAGCAAAAGTAAAATCAACATCAAAGAATATACTAATGTTAATTGTAGTTAAAAATGTTAATTACAGATTTCATTTTGAATTTAATTTTTTTTTATTGAATTCATTAACACCTTTGCTGGAAATTTTCTGCCAATAAAATTAGTGGTTTGTTTTTCACTAATATGTATGTGTATATATGTACATATTTTGGTATAGTTGAGACACTGCAATTAGGCGTTGAATGCGTTTTCGTTTTGGGCATCGAAATTTTTCAGATGTCACGAATTGATTCCCAGGGGTTTTGGCAACCCTACATCTGAATGAGGCTGGCTCAATACACAATTAAAACGATATATTTAATAATTATAAAAAATGACGTACAATTGTATAATGTATGTATCTAGATCTGCTAGCATTAATTTTTTCCGATTATAATAATTTGTCTGTTTTGGTTATTAAGTCTGTAAAAGTAATTATTAAGTGAGATCCATATGTGAAACGGAAATAAGTTGTCTGAGTGAGTTTGTTCACAAATTACTCGCCATTTTATTTTGGATATTGCAATTTGAACCAATGTGTTGGATATAGAAATAACTGAATGTGGTACCTACTGGTGGCTAACTTGTTCCTTCGTATCGGAAAAGCTTAATTAGAATTACATCCCCCTAAAACTACCACTAGATAGATAAAGGAAAGATCTTTGGCAAGCACAATACGGTGGAGATCGGGTCGACCTGTTGGAAATTTTGGGACCGGGACACCAACTACCCTACATTACATGGAAGACATTAAATGGATTACGCGTCGAACATGCTAAGGTGGGGTATATGGGTAGAAGAGGATGTTTCCTGCAATTGCGACGAGTTACAAACTGACGAACACCTCCTCATCTGTCGAGATATGACAGTGAGGTGCGAAGCAGAGGACCTGAAGATGGTTAATGACAATGCTGTATTCTGGAGTGTGATGGTCTAGTAGTCAAGTGCTCGGACTCGTAAAGTAAGTAAGTATCGGAGGTCTTCGGTGAAGACACCCACTCTAACCTCTATATATAAACACGGTCACAAATCCGCCTCTATTGGTGGCTGTGCCTTATTAAAAAAAAAAAAAAAAAAAATAAACACGGTTTGGGTATTACATGCGCACGGCGCGTAGTTTTATTTAATCGATATAATAACGTGAAATATGTATGTTACTTCTCGTATCGAAATTATTGAACTTTTTTGACTATCAGTGGAACGTACACGGTGACGAGTTGTGCGAATGCCCTGAGATAGTTTTGGCACATTAAAAGAATGAACTATGAACGGTTGACGAAAAAAATATACAAGGGTGTAAAAAATGGAGCGATTAGCAGGGGCTGCCCCATAAAGGGATGGCATGACCATATGAATGATATTTTGAAAGAAGGAAATATTAGGAGCTAGAACAATTGACGAGCATCTATGAGACGATGCAAGGATGTTAAGGAAGCCAGGAATATGTTCAAAAATAGAGGAGTATGGCGCTCGTTTGTCTCTGCCGACTCCGTAAGGGACATGGCATGTCGGGTCCCCTCGATGACGTTGACGATCACTTTGAAAAACTCTCCCTGTCATATCATATAAAATAATGAAATAATACTAAATTAATAATTCAATGATTAAAATTCCGTAATATTCAATAAGAAATTATTTGGCATTATTAAAGGGTTATGACATTACAACAACGGCGTGAAACTTTTCCAGCGGCCATATTTGATTAATCCATTACCTTAATCGGCAAAAACAATGGATCATTCCGCGCGCTCCGTGGCCCATTAATTACATTATCGCCGAATTTTGCGCGGGAAAACATGGCGGCGGCGACGTGACGTCAGCGAATTTTCGTCTACGGCCCCGTCGCCTCTCCATGGTCTATGCTCGCCTGCTGTCACGGCTGTCACTTCAAACGGGGGCCCCTAATGACACGGCCAAATTATAACTTGAAGGCGATAATTAACGCGGTTTTGAGAAAAGCAATGAAGTGCTCAGAGCATTAACAGTTTATAAAGCGAATGTTTATCTTCGTAATGCTCGCTAAGGGTGAATTTATGAACATAAGTAACAGAGAAATTTCGGTGATACATAATTCATCAACGGAATTTTGAATTTATATTGCTATAATGATATATGTAAATGAAGTATTAAACCTTTTAAGTGTACAAAATATGTATGTAAATTATATGTATAATATCTAATACTTACGTACCTACTTACTTGTTTTATAATACCTTATCTTTGTACTTACCTACAGAGCAAAATCTCAAATATAGGAATACATTTTTTCGCAAGATGAAAAATAGCAAAATGAACACAAATATTATAAAATTCAAGGAAATCTATACCTGGGTAGCGTTCGGAAAGACGCTCGGCGATCGCTCGGCGATGTTAGAGCGTCATCCTAAGCGTTCGGAATTCATCGAGCGATTCGCGCGGCGATTCACTCTGCCCGTTCAGAATCACGGTTGACTCGCACCAAAGTCGCTCGATGAAATATTAGGGTGAATGTCGCTCCTGTCAAATTTTTAAATTTTTTGGCGGGATTTATGAATTTTCGCATAGTCAAAGTGACATTTTATTTGGCGGCAATTTATAATTTTTCACATAGTCGTCAACACTTTTAGTTTGGTATGGTTTTAGTTGGTTTTATTTGTATTTATAATTTAATTTATTGAATTATTTATTAATTATAATTCATACAAATTTATCATGGATAATAATGATCAACCACAAAGAAATGTGGAAGGCCATTATTTAATAATAAACATCAACAGTATGTGTATTTTGTTTTATGAAAATAATATATTTTTTAATGAGTGGATATCATTTTAAGGGAAATAAACAATTTTTGAATGCCCAAAATACGAAAAGTTCGTGAAAACTATGTGTGTCAAGATAGAAGTGAGTGGCGTTCAGTTCTCTCTGTCTACCCCGTGAGGGACATGGCGTGATGGTATGTATGTATGTCTTTGATCCAACACTTGTATCCCTTTTTATGACAAACCTGACATTTATTTTATTTTATTCTGGGAACAGACAGTTATATAAATGAGTGTGTTGTGGCCAACGCTAAACTCCTCACTAACAAGTCATTCTATAAAGTGTTCAAATTTTGTATCGAAAATTTTCACCATTTTCATGAAATGAGTTTGTCAAATTATTTTTTCATAACATTCACAATGGGTGACAGGGAACCTCAATATTGCTGAACTTTATGAGATATGTTCGTTGGGTGGATACAGAACTATTATTAGTCGCATTTTTAACGAATATCACTTTTTGATGTAAATATGTTCGCAAGAAAAAATCTTAAATTCTTACGAATAACACGAATAACTTGTCACAACACGTTTACTACTTTTAAAATTAATAAATTATTACCTCGTTATTATAATGAAAACATCCGATAAACACCAAAACAAAATATACAACCTCTATTTTATTAAAATTTTTGACCGAAGTGACACAACTGAAGTAACACCAAACTCGTAATTTTAAATTTCCCGCGCCCGCGTAATTTTAAGTCACCCCAACATCGCTCAGTACCGTTCGGATTAAACATCGCCCAAATGTCGCTCTCTTTGCAACTTCAGGTCGCACCGGTAGAGCGATTCACTCGGCGATTCACTCGGCGATTCACTCTGATTTAGAACGCGGCCTAGGTCTTAGAATGCACCACAGCTCACAATACCAAGTACGGATGAGCTGTCAAAACTGGTAGGTACCAAACAACTACTTAAATATGTTAAAATTTAAGTTATTTGAAAAATGTGATCAAATGCGAATATATAATACCTAAACTTATTCCTAACCTCAAATGAAAAAGGTGTTGATAACATTTTTCCTGCAACCAATATTCAATCAATTTATTAAGCAAGTCGCTCACGCGAGTTACTATTGTCATTATAGACTATCTAAACCCTACCGAAAATGATATGGGATGCAATAATGATATAATAGAATGATGTGTACGCACATCACCATTGCCCTTAATTTTTTTGGTAATTTTTAATTGGGTCTTGATAATAATACCTACTTACTCGCAGGAGCGAGTTGGTATATAAATTGAATGGAAATTGGTTGCCGGAAAAATGTTATCAACACATGTGTCATTTGAGGTTAGGAATAAGTTTATTATGTATTCTCATTTGATTAAATTTATTAAAGAAATTATATATTAATTAGTTGCAGGTATGTTTTTTAACATTATTTATAATTTTTTGAAGTTGAAAATTTTCGCGTTTAATGTAAACATTCAGAGCTTATCCTTCTTCTTGTGGTGCCCTGACAGGAACCCCCGACGTTGGCGATCATTCTGGTGAATCCCTCTCTGTTCTATGCTGTCCGGAATATCTGCTCCACAGTTCTGAAGCCCGTCCTATCCCTGATATTACGCGGGCAGGACATCTCTATCTTTCCAGTCCTCTCGGCGACTGTCTATCTTGCCCTCCAGCCCTCCAGTATTAATTGGAGCAAGTGGCATTTTTCTCCACTCATTATATGGCCCAGATATGCGATCTTGCGGACCTTTATTGTAGACAGGAGTTGCCTAGTAGTCCTGGCTCGACTTAAGACTTCTGAATTTGTAACCAGATCTGTCCAAAAGATTTTGAGCATTCTGCGATGCGACCACATCTCAAAAGCTTCCAACATATTCATGGTATTAATCATCAGCGATTAAGTCTCACAGTCTTACAACAACACAGACCACACATAATATTTCATCATCCTCTGTCTTAGGTCCATATTGAGCTCATCCAACATTGGTTAATGTGAGCTCTGTTATATTCCAAGGTTTAATGAAATATATCAGACAGAAGAGTCTGCATGCAGGGTTTGAAGAAACCATGTCGGGTATTCTCTAGTTATTTATAACATTAACAACAGCTTAATTTTGCCAGTTTTCGTGTCATTTTGGTAAACGTTCACATTGTAAAAGTTAATATTTAGTAATTACTTGCAATAACTCAATCTGTTTGGCGGCTCAAAAATATTCTGGCTGTGTACAAGATGATTTTTAATGATGAGAAATGGAAGTATTCCGTACACGCCGAAATAATTTCACATCAATTTTCTTGTCATTATACTCTGAATGATATTCGAGCTAATTGTCTCCGGACAGACACATTCGAAAGGGGACACGTACATACTGTTTTGTATAGGGTGACGCTGTTGAAGAGTTGGTTTATATATAACAACAATTTAATTTGTTTATGTCTTTAACGTCCTTGGCCTCATGAATGGTTAAAAATTTCCTTATATACACTAGCAGCGAAAACGTGTTATATTCAGTGTTTGAACCTTGGAGGAGTTAATATGATGGAGGCGCCCATATGCGAAATATTTGACGCCAGATTCGTTTGACATTTGGTCTACATAAGATAAAATAGAAGAAACTTAAATACACCCTTCTCAATATGACAATAATAAAATGTAACAATTGCTAGAATAAACGACCAGCGGGTTTAGACAGTAGGGATGGGAAATGACATATAATATTAATGTGAATTCCCAAAATATGTTTTTTATTATAAATACATATACATTACACAATTTCATTAACATATAGGTACATATCTACGACAGCAGATAATAAAAATTTCATTTATTATGTAAGAAACTAAATTTACTTCAATGAAATTAGAGATTTTACTTTGAATAATTTGTAAAACTCGCCTATTAGAGTTTTTCATAAACCAAATATTATATTCTTCAATTGAAATTTGTGTTTTTTTTGTCAATTAAATGTACATGTGCATATTTGATAACTATACGAATATACAAGCGGCGCGTTTGTCTTTTGGTAAAATACAATAAAAAACGCTTCGCTAGTATTTTTTTATAATGAAAAAAAATGCAAAAATTAATATGCCCAATAACTAGAAACTTGGATTTTTAGCGTTTGCGATAAACTCGATTTTATTCGCGAATTGCATATTTTTTTCGTGATTAACGCGAATTCTCAAGTTTTAGAAAAAAAAACGAAATTTTTATTTGCAATATGCAGAATTCAAAGAGTATTATTGAAAAATTAAATTAATTAATGAAATAAAATTTCTGTGGGTGAAATCGACAAAACCCACTTTCAATATAATTAATGGTAAGTATTATTTTTTTAGATAAATGTATTTCAATAGGAAATGCTGTTTACATCGATTTCCTAACAATAATACTACTTTAACATCGATTTTGTAAAAAAATAACGCTTTTAAAAATCAATAAACACGAAAAATTCAGGTCTACAAACTAAAAACACACAAAAAATAACGAAAAGTTCCGTTCGTTGCATTTTAATTAAGGGACTTACATCGTTATTTAATGTTGAGTGACAATGGAGGTTGTACAAAAGAGACAAAGATATAGGCTGAAATATATTTTATTTACAAAAAAAAATCCGCCAGTTCTATTAGCCAATGATTCTACTGGAGTGCAACTGGATGATGAAACTGGCATTGAAGACGTACCGGGCAAATTTGCTAGAAATTCCTGAAAAAAGAAAAAAAATATGATCAATTACCATTCTGTAGATGCTTTTTCGAGCGAAACGCCTCAATGGTCAAACAAATTTATTATGTGGAAAAAGTAAAAAAATTGAGATTTTATTTACTTTAAGTAATAATATTATTTTTCAAAATATGATCAGTTCAATCGTGGTCTACATCTATAATTATTCCTGAAATTCGATAAATATCATAAGTCTCCAGAATGTGACAACTTGTTATTGGGTGCGTTTTAAATTAATATTTGACATAGTACCTGTTAGTTGCCCGAGAAACAATTAGAAAAAAGAAATTATTCATTATAGTAAATTTTCGACTCAATTATAAATATGACATATTGCATTTTATTTTGTTGAAATGTACCACCATATTTCACGATAATTCGATACTTGAGAATATAAAAAGATATTTTATTAAAAAAATATTTACTTATAGGTATTTGTTTTTATGAATTTCGCAACTTACCTCAGTTTGTACTGGAGCATCAATCGATGAGAAGAAAACCGATGGAACTACGTTTTCTTTTAGTTTCAAAATATAACCACTCCTATCTATTTCGCCAGCCTTGAAATGAGGCGAACAAATACAAAAATATGGGGTTATTCTTCTGGAGATGTTTCTAACGGCACCTATCCAAAGTAAATATTGTTGCGGATCGCTAAGGAATCTGCAAAAAAAAACCATATTAATAAATACACAATTAAAAAAAAATATCCCATTATTTTTTCATATCTATGCTTTTTGGTCATATTTGATTAATTTTTATATCTACGGCGCTATATATCCCAGTTTATATATTTATTATGTATTATAATCTAATAAATGCATAAAGTTGTTTCTCAATTAACAATGTTGTTTAGATTGGAAATTAGAGAAATGTTCTTGGAGGAATTAATAATGACCTACTAATAATATTGCCCAACCCTACTGCAACGGAACTCATAGACAGACATCACATGATCAGACATGTTTGTTTTGCGTAAAATGACATTGCGAATTGCGAAAAAATGATAAAAGCTAATATGAAAAATAGGAGACGGAATGAAATACTAATTAACAAATATACACGGAAAGCAATATATTTTAGGTACACAGATTAAAAAAAACAAAACTTTGAATGTATTACGGTAACAAGAAATGATCTTAGATATCTTAAATTTTATTGACCTTAACCTAAAAAGAAGCGTCGTATTTTTGGTAAAAACAACCGAGCCAATATTATTAATTGTGGAGGAATAAAAACGATGCTATTAATATTATCTGTACTTTAATTTTTTATGTGAGTATTTCATTCTATAATTGTTATATTTAAAACATAGAAAATCAAGGTAGTTTAAATATGGGGGAAAAAATATATTGTAATTACTTACTTGTGATATGATATTGATTTGTCAATACCGTATTTGTTTCCACAATTTATTATACAGCAATTTCGACCCATTTTGTAAGATAAGAACAGATAAGTAAGTATTTCGAAAAATAATGGCAGCTTGTAAGCGATATAGCAATAAGCAGTACAGTTTACAAACTGATCAAATTTCAAGTGTCAACCATAGAAAAATGACAACTGTTGCCAACTTAAAAATAACAATATTTTATCTTCATGTTTTTACAAATGGTTTTGGTACAACAATTAAGTTCGTGCAGGCTTCAGAAGTACATACAGATTTTGTTCAAGGCAGGCCCTTGGTTTGAACGAAGGTCATACATTGGCTGAAGCCGAATGTTCGACCCCAGCCGTAGCCTTCAGCCGAAGCCAAAGCTGAAGGTTTGAATTTTCTAATAAATTTTATAAATCATACCTACATTACGTCTAATTCGGTAACTTGATTAACTAAAATATGAACGCCTTAAAATTTTAGAATGTCATTTGAACTGACATTGTTCCTATAACTAAAATGTAGAAAACTAGTGCACCGTAGATAATAATTTGAAGTTGAATTGTCTATGGCGTGGCGTAGAGTATAACTACGCATGCGAACTGCGCACTTTTCGGCCATGTTTATTTATGTCATGTCGCTGTGATATCGCGAAGAAAAATTATTGAATTTAGTGACGACTTCGTTTCATACAATTTGTATGGAAGTATATGTAATATCTACGGGGACTTTCAATATTTTGATACTTAATCTCTCTACATACATACTATCATGCTGTTTACATATTGGGTTGGGAAAAAGGACTGACCTCCACACTAATGTCATCTTGACATATTATATGTTTTGTATAGAAAACAAAATACCTTAAAATATTCAATAATTTGGATTTAAGTTTTTATAGTTTGGAATATATTCTTCAACTACACATAAGAACTGTTGCCATAAAATGTTGGATTTCATAATAATAATAACATAAATACTTTACATAGCGCCGTTTAAGGATTCAGGATCTTATCAAGGGCGCTTATATTCTGTCAAATGTTGCACTAAGCTGTTTTCAGTCCTTTAGAGAAAGTTCTCTTGCTTTGTGCACTGCTGACATCTGGAAGCAATCTATTCCACTTTATAAGACCACTCACACTAAACCATCGATCATAGTAAGCCGCTTTGTTGGCTCTGTCCAATTCCTTTAGGGAGTTGTTACTGTGTGATCCTGTGTGAGATGCCTCCCAGATAGCTTTTATCTTTGACACAGCTCTAGAATGTATTTTGGTGCCAGCCTCCCTAGACAACGTGTCATTTAGCTCAAGAAAAGATAACTCAATGTATTGAAGTGACAGTTGCCAGTCACGTTTCAACTGTCACTTCCATACATTGAGTTATCTTTTCTTGTTTCATTTCATGAGCTGAAATGACACGTTGTCTAGGGAGGCAGGTCATTCAAAGCATTTAACACCGTCAAACAAATTTTGTAGTCAACTCGCTCAGGACACTTGTACAAGCAAATAGTAATATTTAAAATAATGTGGGTACAATTGACGCATTGATCTTCTAATTCTTATATGTCGGCGAAAAGCTGTTCAAGAATCTCAAGCTTACTTTGTGGTCACTACATTTTGGTAGTAATTTGGTATGAGTTTCTCTGACATGACACCCTCGGGCATTTCGAATGCCACCATTTGTCCAAATACAGTCACATTTTTACAAAAATATCATTTTCACTTACGTCACAATACCCAAAATATTATTATCTACCTCAACTCGTTAATAACATTACAATGTCGTTTTAAACGATTACGTACAATTTAACGACGGTCCCTAATTTGTGTTAAAAATTAAGAAGTAAAATAATAAATGAAATGGAAACGAGTGGGTTGTGGCCAACGCTAAACTCCTCGCTACTAAGTCACTCCTCAAAGTATTCAAATTCTCAGCATTTTTAAAATTATTTTTGAGTTAAATATTTAATATGAAAACTTTTGTTAGTGGCATATTATTTATTTATTTATTTATTTATTTATTTGGTTTATTTGGGACAATAACAGCATCATTAACTAATATGAATATAAAACAATGAATAATAAATCAAGGCCAAAAAACTGTCCACAAAGTACATATTTACAGTTGATTCTGAAAAAATATTAATATTTTATACCTATTAAAAACTAAAATAAAAATTAAAAAAAAACTAAAAAAAATATATACATAACAAAAGCAACAAGGATAATGACGGAGATGGGGGAGGAACTGTAGGAATAGAAAAAGAAAAGTGGAGGAATGTGAGAGGTAGAGAAACTATGGTATGTCACAACACCTTTCGTCATTATGATATACGTCCGCACTCGCACCTAACCCTCTCCCGGAATTGATTATAAGAATGGAAAAATATATCTATATCATTAAAACTTTCATTATATTGTCGACAAATTCGAGGGATAGTTGAAAACTTCCGATAGTTCGTTCTACAAACAGGAACGTGAAACAATTCGGGCCGTCTGGTAGTTCTTCCAGAAACTCTGAGTGGTATAAAGTTTATTAGTTCAGAAGAGTCAAAAAAATTGTTTATTACCTTATATAAGAGAGATTGATCGGCCATAATTCGTCGATTAACTAGTGTGTCAAATTTGTGAAATTGAACTGATTCGGAATATAAAGGAAAATATATGCGTAAACGAAAGTTGATATGTTTCAAATACTTCTTTTGTACTTTTTCGATTCTATTTATATGTTTTAGGTAGTAAGGAGACCATATTGGAGTGCAGTATTCTAAATGTGGACGTATGAACGTGGTGTATAACCTATGAAGTGTACTGACATTTTTAAATGGTTTACACAGGCGGATAATATACCCCAAAGATTTATAAGCTTTATTAACTATTATATCCAGATGTTTGTCGAACATTAATTTTGAGTCAAGCGTAATCCCCAAATCTCTTATATGATCCACTTCTTCGAGCGTGTTATTGTGAAGCGTATAATTATATTTAATAATGTTTTTTGCACGAGTGAATGAAATTTTGTTACATTTTGAGATATTCAAGTCAAGTTTGTTTTGTTTGCAATATTGTGATAATCTATCCAGGTCACTCTGAAGTTTATGGCAGTCTGCAATTGAACGAATTTTTAAATAAACCTTCATGTCATCAGCATATGAGACATATAAGGAGTTTGTAAAGCACATGTAGATATCGTGAGTGTAAATATTAAACAATAACGGTCCCAAGTGTGAGCCTTGTGGAACGCCAGATGGAATAAACTTAAAATTGGACCTGTAATTATCAATTTTTACTGACTGAGACCTGTTTTCAATATACGACACAAACCACCTGTGTAAGTTACCGTGTATCCCGACTAATTTTAATTTCTTAGCTAATATAACATGATCGACTCTGTCGAAAGCCTTTGAGTAATCTGTATATATTGCGTCAATTTGATATTTATCCTCCATATTAGATGATAAATATTCAGTAAAAATGAGCATATTTGATAACACGGAACGGTTTCTTAGAAAACCATGTTGTTGGTCTTGAATATATTTGATTATTACAGGATATACTTGATCATATGTAATACGTTCAAATAATTTACTAAAAACTGATAGTATTGATATTGGTCTATAATTTTCTGCATTGTTCCTCGACCCCTTCTTATATATGGGAACTATGAGAGCCTCTTTGAATCTACTAGGAAATTTACCTTCGTTCATAGATCTGTTAAAGAGAATGGTTAGTGGAAGTGCTAGCGTTTCGGCGCATTGAAGTATGAAATACGGAGGGATACCATCATTGCCCGGACCCTTCTTGATATCTAAAGCTTGTAAGTATTTCAACATTTTGCTTTGATCAATGGTTATTACACCAATACCGTCATAGGCACATCTGGACTCCAATTCATCACCAGCAGTCGTAAACCCAGCGGATGAGGTTGTAACAAAAGTAGAATTAAAATAATTAGAAAATAAGTCACAAACTTCCTCGCCACCAGTCGCTGATTCAGTTCCTAGAAATATTGTTTTAGGTATGTTTGTATTGTTCCGTCTACTTTTTTCGTAGGACCACAGTTTTTTGCAATTACTTTGTATACTATTCTCTGTGTCATCAATATAACGTGAGTAACATTCACTCTGAACAGATTTTTGACGGGAACGGAGTAACGTGAATTCCAAATAATCAAGTTGATTGTTGTGTAATTTCCACCTTTTATGAGTTTTACGTTTTTCTTTGATAATTTTGATTAAAGCTGATGAATACCAACATGGAAATTTGTTTTTCTTAATGGTCTTTTTTTGTACATGTTTCGTAATTATTTGTTTTAACGTATCATAAAAACAATCTACAGCTGCATCTAAAGAATCACATATCTGAATAAATGTCCAATCGGTATCGGATAGATGGACATTTATATCGCTGTAATTAGCTTTTTTAAATAACAAAATATCTGTTGTGGTTTCTTTTAACGGGACTATATTACCTAAATGTAATTCTGTATTTAAAGTAGGATGATGATCGTCTTCGTCTACTAATGGAGTACATCCGCGGGTAACAATACAATCAATGTTCGTGATAATCAAGTCTAAAAGTCGATTATTTGTATTAATTATATGATTGTATTGATATAAACAAGTGTAGGCCAATGTATCAGCCAGTTGAGTATTGGGTGTGTTGCAAAGATTTTCTGGTTCTAAATAATTTGTGTTTGAGTGTAATGTCCATCTTATGTCCGGCATATTAAAATCACCCATTACGAAAATAAAGTCATTAGGATATTTATCTCGCACAAAGCATAAAGAATTCAAGAAAGAGTCAACGGCCAATTCATATCCTGTTCCTTGAGGAAGATAAACACAGGCAACGTGAACATTTTTCCCATTAGTGAAGCTAGAAGCAGGCACAGTAACCCAAAGGCATTCGGCAGAGCATACAATATCGTCACGAGAGTATGCTTGTAAGTTTTTTTGTGCTATAATCATGACCCCGCCCCCTCTACGTTGTGTCCGGTCAGCTCTATCGCGTCTGAATATGTCATAAAGATTCACTGGTGCAAGTTCAGCATCATGAATTGTGCTCACAAGCCAAGACTCAGACACACCGAAAATGTTACATCCATCATTCGATAGTATATTTTGGTAAAATGAATCAGTTTTTGTGCGTAAACCCCTACAGTTTTGGTACAAAATGTTAAACATTATTGATAAGATAAAATTATATTATTAAATAACAAGTCAAGGGTATGCATTCGATTCAACAGGGTGTCACTTATAATAATAGATAATACGTAGAATATAATTAATACAAAAAAAAAATATTGGAGGCCATATAGTGAGTGAATGTGATATTCGTGAATGTGACAAGTGTAAATAGAAAATGACAAATTCAACAAATCATTACTATGTTTTGTCTGATGCAATACATATGGTGTAGATATGTATAAAAAGGTTCTAATAAATAACATGTTTTTATTTATATGCATGTAAGTAAGTGTACATAATATGCATATTTTATTTAATCTATGTATATTGATGAGAAATATATTTAAAGTAAGTAATAATGTAGGTTGAAAATATGTCATTATAAAATATTGAGGTGGCATACGATACAACCAAGTGAAAATATGAATGAATTGCATGTGAGTGATATGATATTGAATGTATAGTGTATAAGCACTATTGTAATAGTTGATGGTATTATCCGAGAATGACGAATGCGCACAGTCTACGCTACCTAAATTAATTAATATGATAAAATAAGAAGGAACACTTACCCATTTTTGACAGTTGAAACAATAAATATCAAAGAAATAATTACGAATGATATTTGCATTAGTTATGTACATAAAAATCGAATCAAAGAACGTTATCCGAAAGCGGAAATATTATGAAAGCGGTGTGCCTTTTTAGCAATTTGAAAATGAAAATATCAAATTTTAAAAAAATGAGAAGCACTATTCAGATATCTTTCAAAATCTAATGAGGTCTCAGCGAGTATTAGATATACATATTTGAAAATAATCGAATGAGTATTTTAGTCTATAATCGATAAATTAGAATAAACACGCCGTACATAGTACATACACAGCACTTTCAGAATACACACTGAAAAAAGTTATGTTAAAATTAACCGAACTATAGTGACTACGAAAAAATTCGTTTTGTGCTAGGTACTAAATACTTTGTGCGCTTAACCAAACAGTACGGTCATAAATTGACTTTTATTACTGATAACAAAGGTTTGGCTAAAAACGCAGGTAGCCAGTTTGGTGTTCACAATTTTTTTTCAGTGCAATCTCTGCATGATACTAGTTGATAATCTGCAATAAAATAAAATAATCTTATAAACCGCGAATTCAAAACTCCCCACTTTATCGCCATGGGTTAGTGAGGAGTAAAAATATAAGTAGAATTTATTTCTGACGTTCATTATTGTTATTGATACTGCCGTTAATAATTTTATTTTTATATTTATGTGTTGATAAGATTTTTTCCAAAATTAATTGGCACATATTCATTTTGAATAAAACTAACATTGAAAATTTTAAAACAATCGATCAGTATATATTTTAACAAGCTGGCTTATTCTGCGGATTATTTTTTTTACTATTCATTACTTTGGTTTTAATTAAAAATAAAAAATCTGCAATAAAAAACTACTCTAAATTTAGTATTTAAAACTCCTAACTACATTCCTTCGGGGTAGTGAGTACCTAATATAAAAATACACCGCAAATATGGCGACAGCCGTGGCACAGTTGGTAAGATATTTGGCTTTTTCTAATTCATTTAAATTCATTTCTCACGCAAATATTGCTTCTGTGAGATGAAGAACGATAAAAGAAAGATTGTCTACAAGTCTACAGTATGCAGCCGCCGGGTATTGAGTTTCTTTGGTCACATCGCCAGGAGAGAGCCAGGTAAAGTATTATCACAGGAAGTGTACCAGGCAAAAGAAGTAAAGGCAGATCTCCTGCGCGATGGTGTGACCAAATTAAGGAGATGACTGGGAACGACCTTTATTCGGCAGTGCGAGCTGCGGAGGGCAGAGAGGACTGGAGGCGACTAGTTCTGTCCATTGGCGTCCCCATAGATCACGGCCCTCAGCATTGAGGAAACGAAGAAGAAGAAGAGAGAAGGAAACTCTGGTTGTTTGGAAGAAATTGTCATATGGCAATACAGTTGCCACTTCCGCAGAGTGGAAGGAAGTGTACATACATACATACATACCATCACGCCATGTCCCTTGCGGGGTAGGCAGAGAGAACCGAACGCCACATTTTTCTATCCTGGCACGCATCCCTTGCCTCGTCCACATTCATGCATCGTTTCATACATGTTCGTCTATTGCTCATACTTCTAACATTTCCGTCTTTAAAAATTTCGTTCACATGGTCGTGCCATCCCTTTCTTGGGCGTCCCCGACCTCTCATTCCATTCCTTTCCGCTCTGTATATTTTCTTCGTCAGGCGCTCCTCATTCATTCTCCCCATGTGACCAAACCATCTTAATGTGTTCATTTTCACTCTAGTAATGACATCTTTCTTCATCTTACATTTTTTCCTTATGTCCTCATTTCTTACCCGGTCATACATCGTTCTATTACAAATCATTCTTAAAGATCTCATTTCAACTGCATTTATTCCTCTTTCATGCGTCTTCTGCCATGTCCAGGTTTCACTTGCATACGTCAAGGTTGGCACTACGATGGCGTTATGAATGGTAACGTTGGCATCCTTTGATATGTTGCGATCATTCATAATTGGTCTTAGTGCTCCATTCACTCTGTTTCCTGCCATAACTCTTCTTTCGATCTCTTTATCGAGTCGCCCGTTCCGTTGAAATATGCTTCCCAAGTATACATATTCGTCGACTTGATGACTAAAACTAAAAAATGTTTTGACTTGATGACTAAAACTAAAAAATGTTTTGACTTGATGACTGAAACTAAAAAATGTTTTGACTTGATGACTAAAACTAAAAAATGTTTTTAATATGTTTATAATTTTTTATCGTTATTTTAGAATCGTTGCATCGTAGTCCTGATGGTTTTATTATTTTTTTTCATTTACGGCACGTTTTTTAAATTATATTAAAAAAATACGTGGGAAGTTCAAAGCGTGTTTTAAAAATGGAGGAACAGGAAGGAGTTAATGGTTTTATTGAATAACTAGCCTTTATGTCCCGCCGTTGGCCAAGAATGTAAAACTGTGAAGGAATAAGCAATCGTTTTTATAATATTGTCACCCAATTATTTTGCAATATCGGACTATGAAAAGTGGTTTGAAATTTGATTGAGTTTAAGCATTGTAAAATGTTCAAGTGATGGCCACAACCCATTCTTTTGTGAATATTATATTTCAATTGTATATTATATTTCATTCAAGTGTGAATGAAATATAATATACAATTTCTGCACGCATGGACTACGCGAAATGGTTTTAAATATGACAGTTTATCAACGTTGTACACAACCCCCATTTTTAAATATTATCATCGAAAACAAATTGTAATATATACCTATTGAAAATTTAGTAATTTTGGATGTTGGAATGTGGTTTAAATTTGATTAAATAATGTACTGAAAAGATCTAGTGTTGGTCACATCCCATTCGTTTTTATATTTTTTCATCAAGTGTGCATTATATTTTTGCACAATTAGACTGATAGACTTAAAATTGACACAAAAGTCTACATTAACGAAGAAGAAAAAGACTTAAACTATAATAAATAGTTTTTAATTTGAATATAAACGTTGTGAAGAGTTCAGTAATGGCCACAACCCCCATTATTTAAATATCGTCAACGAAATCAAATATGAAGGTGTTGAAAATTATTCAAAATAGGATGATATAAATGGTTTAAATTTGATTAAACAAAAGTATTGAAAAGATTCTAGTGCAGGTTACATCGTCACATCCCACATCCCATTCGTTTTTACATATGTATTTTCATCAAGTGTGCATATCGTTAATAATATTTCTGCACAATAGACTATTAGACTTAAAACTAACCCAAAAGTCTAAATAAAAAAGAGAAGAATAAGTATAAGACTATAAGAAATAGTTTGTATAAAAAACTATTTCAATGGTCTACATAAAATAAGAAAAAATACATAAAATAGAAGAATTAGACTATTGGAAATAGATTGTATAAAAACTGACTAAAAGGTCTACATAAAAGAAGAAGAAGATTAATCCATAGGAAATAGTTTTGTATAAAATTCACCAAAGTTCTATATAAAATAAGAAAACGAAGAAAAAGAATTAGACTCCACGAACGGTCGCTTCAGACCCTTCAGTACCTCCCATCCCTTCAATCAATCATTACGTCCCTTCCAATCAGGCCCTTCAGTACCTCCCGTCCCTTTAGGCCCTTTTATACCTCCCATCCCTTCAGGCCCTTTAGTGCATCCCTTCCCTTCATTACATCCCGTCCCTTCAGCCGCTTAAGAAAAGTTTAAATCCAGAAACCATCCTGGAAGAACCGCGAAGAGATGAAAGGACCTTCTTTTCCCAGGATACTCCACCTTCAAAGGTAAAATGACTAAATACACGAAGAAGAAGAAGAAAAAAGTTTAAATCCAGATACCTGCGAAGATATGGAAGGAAAATTGGACCTTCTTTTCCCAGGATACTCCACCTTCAAAGGTAAAATGACTAAATACACAAAGAAGAAGAAGAAAAAAGTTTAAATCCAGATACCTGCGAAGATATAGAAGGAAAATTGGACCTTCTTCTCCCAGGATAGTCCACCTAAAATGTCCAGGTAAAATGACCAAATGCACGATGAAGAAGAAAAAAGTTTATATCCAAAAACCGTCTTGGAAGACTTGCGAAGAGTTGGAAGAACAGTTGGACCTTCTTCTCCCAGTATTCTCCAACTTCATAGGTAAAATGACCAAAAATACATGAAGAAGAAGAAGAAGAAGAAGAAAAAAGTTTAAATCCAGAAACCTGCGAAGAGATGGAAGGACAATTGGAACTTCTTCTCCCAGGTTAGTCCACCTTCATAGGTAAAATGACCAAATACACGATAAAGAAGAAGAAGAAAAAAGTTTAAATCCAGGAACCGTCCTGGAAGACCTGCGAAGAAATGGAGAGACAGTCGGACCTTCGTTTCCCAGGATATTCCGCTTTCATTGGTAAAATGACCAAATACACGAAGAAGAAGAAGAATAAGAAAAAAATTTAAATCCAGAAACCATCCCGGGCATACGCTCGACAATTCACCACAGTTTCATTGTAATCGGACAAACGGTTTAGGAGCACATAGCATACATGCATCCATACATAAATAAATAAATAAAATAATTTTCCTATAGGAAATCAGTATATTGTTGATTTGTAAGTAAATAGTATTAGGTAGGTACCTACCTACAACAACGTTCTAAATAATTTCGATTCATAACAAATTTTATTTGAATATCAGAATCTTTCCGTAACCATAGTAACCATCGAACATATAAAATATTACTATCAAATGGGCTCGATACATTTTTTTGGATATGTAGGTAGGTACCTACATTGGTTTGTTCGATGCCATAAAAATGAAAATTGTCCGAAATATCAAATATTATATACAAATTATGCAATTTTATTATGCCTATATCTTTACTAATAATTAACAGACTTTTACAATATACGTCTTAAAACTTGCCGTAATGTCTTGTGTTTCATTTTATTATTTCATAATTACATTTATTTCAAAGGTTTATTATTTTCAAGAACATATTCATTCGGTGGGAAAATGAAATATTGTATGAAAAGATATTAAAATGGCGGCGTTTATGTACAAAAGGCTTACTTTAAAAATAAGTTAAACATTATAATTATACCAAATATTCACCATGTTTTTCACTTAAACGCTAAGTTATACTTCAAAATATATTTTTTTTGTGTAAATACGTACTTCTAACTTTTAAACTAACAGATATTTGCGTGCAAAATGTACACTTTTTTGACAGATATGACTTGGAAAATTTTGTATGAAAAAAATAATTATTGAAATATTTTTAAAATTCAGCATTTTTATCGCATTATTTTTAGCGTGACACTGCATCAGGTATACAGGTACACGTTCGCACATAAATTAGATTTTTAGATGCTCTTGGTTTTTCAGAAGGCGTGAGACAAACACACACATACACACACACATACACTAACATTTTGATTGCTTTATTACTTTAGATATATTTAAATCAAGTGTGTGTATGGGCACGCTTATCTATCTATATGTAAGCCATGATGCGATCATTCAAGATGGCGACGGATGTAGTGTTGTGTGGTGTTGATGCGATCGTCAAATGATCAGGTAGGTATGGAACATTTGACAAATTTTACACCACATTACAGCCACAGATAGGCGGCCTGTCTAGACTGAGATGCAGTGACGTAGACAGACTCAAAATAATTTATTATTATAAATATTTTTTATTTGCAACATAAGATATAATATACAGTTTATACACATCAAAGTTTAACAATACATTTTTTTACAAAAAAGATTCTTAAGGGGCCATATGAACCTAAACACCCCAATTTCAAATCAAATTCCTCAAATATGTGAAACAGTGTGTTTCTAGAAAAAATACATATAGGGGCCATATAAGTATTTTCAACATTTCTCTAGTGAATGTTCGTCACACAATTTTAAAATTCAGCATAAATTCCCCGTAAAAAAATATTAAAAATACAGCATTTTTTTAAAATTCCTCTATAACAATGCTAAAAGACTGCGTATAATCAAAGTAAATGACAGATAAATTTTTTTTTAATTCATGTAAGGTTTGTTCTTAAAAAGGATAAAAATCGAAAAAAAAAATGGTTTCCGATACTTAAAATAAACTATTTTTAACGCACGTGATAGTTACCCTTACTAACACGTAACTTCATAGTGCATTTGGCGGTTTTGATATATTATGTTTTCATCTACCCTCTTAAAGTAGAAAGATTTCTTCTTCTTCTTCTTCGATGGCGCTACAGCCCAAGTCGAGCCTTGGCCTCCTTCAACTTCTGCCTCCAACCCCGTCTGTCCTCAGCTGCCGTCCTCCAGTTTGTAATGCTTAGGAGCTGTACCGCATCCCTCCTCACCTCGTCCTGCCATCGCAACCTGGGTCTTCCTATCTTCCTTTTTCCTCCTGGATGATCAGTCATAATTCTCTTGGGAATTATGACTGATCTCAATCTCAATCTCGATAGTCTTATATATGTTGAGATACTGGGTGTTTCATATATTCTGGACAGTTCATCGTTTTGCCTTATACGCCACTCTTCCCCATCCTTCACTGGTCCACATATGCGGCGGAGAACTTTCCTCTCAAATACATCCAAAGCTTCAGCAGATTTTATTGTGAGTGTCAATGCCTCGCACCCATATGTAACCACAGTCCTTATAAGTAGAAAGATTATGTTACATTATGTCCAATTCTGATTCGTTTCAGAGTACGAAAACATCTGTAACCAAAGGGCGACCATGTATAAAAGTATTTTGTTCGCGCGGTGTGACGTAATGAGTCCCGTATAAATGCAACTTTTAACATTTCTCATATACTAAAATTCAGAAGGATAAATTTAGACGAATCAGAATAGGACATAATATGATATATTTCACTTTAACTGTATCGACGTGTAACATAAATTGTGCGTGTAATGACGTGTAACATAATGAGTTTTCACGAAAACGGCGCTATATAAATTATCCAACCATATATATAAATTGTTAATAAAAAAATAAATTTAAAATATTGTTGTTTCATTCTCCGCCACTGGTATATTGGTTTAGTATGAGATAGAAGTATGAGATAAAAACGACACCTCAAGTACACGAAACCTTTGAATGGAACCAATTAATCAACTAATCGTATCTTAAAACTCTCAAATGATGGACTTAATTGTTAGGTACCAAATACGTCACCATTTTATAAGACCATCACACCTTTGCCACAGGACATAGACTTAAATTTTATTTTTTTATTTTATGTCTGAGACACTGGTGTCAGCATTTGATTCACTTAAGGCTGTTATTAATAGTGTACCTTGGGCATACGGATGTACACAAATATGCACTGGAAAAAATATTGTACACTTATCACCAAATCTGTGATATACAATATGTTTTCATGAAGAAAAGATAAAATTTAGACGATTTTTTTTATAATACCCCCTATTCAGTAACTATTGTAACTAAAATAGGAACGTTCTAAAATTGTAGATTTTATATTTAGGTACGGTCTTATTTCAGCGATATAAAATATCAACTTGAGTAAATGGAATAGGAACGTACCTATAGGTACTTGCCGGAACGTTCTTGAAAAGTTCCTGAATTAAACTTATTTTGAATAATTATGAAAATTTAGGTACGTTCCTAATCCATTTAGTCCAAGTTGATATTTTATAACGCTGAAATAAGACCGTAAATCTAAAATCTACAATTTTAGAACGTTCCTATTTTAGTTACAATAGTTACTGAATAGGGGGTAGTAACACTAGTAAATAAAATAGTAAAAAGTCTCAGCAGGTAGATTTTCATATTCTACCGTATAAATCTACTTCATAGACCTTGTAGTTAGTATATTATGTCAGGTCCCCCCGACGACCACGACCACCACAGAGAAAGCCTCCCTGTCCTGGGCAGTGTTAAACAGCTCCTCCACAGTTCTCATTCCGGTTCATTCGCAGATGTTTACAAGCCAGAAAAACTTCCTTCTTGCGGCCCCTCTGCGACCCTCGATTTTTTCCTAATAATAATATTTTCGCAATAAAAAAATAACCTCAAAAATTGTGAATTCATAATTCCACCTTAGGGTACCTATTCATCAAGGTGTACGAAGTTTTCTTTTCACATAATTGTAAAATGTAATCGTATAAGTAGGTACCATTTATATTGTACCATGAACCATAAACTTAAATAATGAACCAACAAATCACTTACTGACGAATAATTTGATTTTCAAGAGATTAAACAAAAATTTCAATAAATTGATAACGAATTTCGATTTCATCATGAATCGTATCGAGAGGATACAAAATATATTTATTAAACACCTCAATCGTAAAGTATTTCTTAATTTCCCGTCGTATCGTGAGGCAAGGATTTACCATTGCATTGATTCACTCGACAACAGACGTACTGTATCTGATATGATGCTTCTCCACAGTATTATCTTCTTTATATATATAATTCTTCCGTACGTGTGTATGTCACTGAACTCCTCCTAAACGGCTGAACAGATTTTGATGAAACTTTTTGTGTGTGTTTATGTTAGTCCCTGAATGGATTAGATTCACAAAAAAGAATTTAATAAAAAAATAATAAAAATGGGAATCGTTATAAATATTTTCGGAATACGCATTTTGAATAGTGGCAACATTGGCTTCCAATATGTCCACAGATTATATGGCAATATGTCATAATATTTTGCAATGTTGGTTATGACATTAAAACTTGATCCTATTTTTTTTTTTTTATTTATTAATTTCCATAATACAATATAAAGTAAAATATAAAACATTGTTCATGAAATATATAAATGGAATTTATTACCTCACTAGGCAAAGCCTGTTCTGAGGTAATACTAGGCAATAAGTAAGCATAAATTTCAGTTACGTGAATTCTTAATATCTAAGGCACAAAAAAAATATAAAAAATACAAATAATAAAGTACAAAAGTACACATTTTAAGTCATAAAAAAAATTATTAGGTGTCTTTGTGTTTTTGTTAGCGTGAGGGTGTGTTTGCATGTGTGGATATGTGTAAAAGGGTGTATGAAAAAGATTTTGATTGTAAATTATATTAAAATTATCTTAGGACAAACGTCAAGTCTTTCTCTGACTCTTCCCTCCCTCTCCGAATCAACCAATCAGTAACCAGCTTTCCAAAATTATGCCCACTCGGCTGTACTAAGTCCAAGATATCAGACATAACCATATTATATATTCTGGGTGCTAAAAATGTGTAGTGTCTCTGGGCAAAAGTAGTCTGTGTATGAGTCGGTTGCAGCAAATGTCTATTTCTTGTATTATTTGTTTTCATATTTTTGATATTTCATGAAATTATTAAGTTGTTTGTATATTTTCTTATTATTATTGTAGGTATAAAGCTATTTAGTTTGTTTTACAAGTATCTTCTGTTTTATTAAGTGGTATTATGACAATAGGTAGATATATCAAAGTTATCTCAATGTAATGTTTCGTAATATTTCCGTTTAAATATTTAAATTAATTTATGAATATTACTTATATTAAATTACTTAGTTTTATGTATATTATAATCATTATATTATCCTGTGATATTATTATATTGTGATATAATATTCTGTTCTTGATAGACAAATTTTAAAAACATCCGTAATGTAAAGTGAGGTTATATCTAAAGTAATAAAGCAATCAATATGTTAGTGTGTGTGTGTGTGTGTGTGTGCGTGTGTGTGTGTGTGTGTGTTTGTCTCACGCCTTTTGAAAAACCAAGAGCATCTAAAAATCTAATTTATGTGCGAACGTGTACCAGTATACCTGATGCAGTGTCACGCTAAAAATAATGCGATTAAAATGCTGAATTTTAAAGAAATTTCAATAATTATTTTTTTCATACAAAATTTTCCAAGTCATATCTGTCAAAAACGTGTACATTTTGCAAGCAAATATCTGTTAGTTTAAAAGTTAGGAGTACGTATTTACACGAAAAAAATATATTTTCAAGTATAACTTAGCTTTTAAGTGAAAAACATGGTGAATATTTTGTCTAATTATAATGTTTAACTTATTTTTAAAGTAAGCGTTTTGTACAAATGTACATATAACCCCGCCATTTTAATATCTTTTCATACGATATTTAATTTTCCTACCGAATGAATACGTTCTTTAAAATAATATACCTTTGAAATAAATGTGATTATGAAATAATAAAATGAAACACAAGACATTACAGCAAGTTTTAAGACATATATTGTAAAAGTCTGTTAATTATTAGTAAAGATATAGGCGTAATAAAATTGCATAATTTGTTAAAATATATTTGATTTTTCTGACAATTTTCATTTTTATGGCATCGAACAAACCAATGTAGGTACCTACATATTCAAAAAATGTCTCCATAACATTTGATATTTTTCACATGCTGGAACATGGTTACTATGGTAACGGACACATTCTGATATTCAAATAAAATTTGTTATAAATCGAATTCGAATTAATTTAGAACATCATTGTAGGTAGGTACCTACATACCTAATACTTACTACTTAAAAACCAAGAATATACTGATTTTGTATAGGAAAATTATTAAACTATTTTAGGTTAACTACAATACACATTCAATATACCTACAAACTATTTCCTATAGTGAAATTCTTCTTTTTTCTATGTAGACCTTTGGGTGATTTTTTCTACAAACTATTTCTTGGGGTTTAAATCTTCTTCCTCTTCTTTTGTGAAGTCATTTGGGACAGTTCATAAATAAACTATTTCCTATAGTCTAATTTTTCTTTTTCTTAATTTATGTAGACCTTGGGTGAGTTTATATACAAACTATTTCCTATAGTCTGATTCGTCTTCTTCTTCCTTTATGTAGACCTTTTGGTTAGTTTTTAAACTATTTTTAAACAAACTATCCTTTAGTCTAATTCTTCGTTTTCTTATTTTATGTAGATGTTGGGTGAATTTTATATAAAATATTTCCTATAGTTCAATTCATCTTCTTCTTCTTTTATGAAGACATTTTGGTCAGTTTTTTATATAATACATTTCCTAATGTGTAATTCTTCTATTTCATCTTCTATGTAGACCATTGGGTCAGTTTTTATTACAAACTATTTGTTATAGTTTTATACTTCTACTTCTTTTTTTATTTAGTCTTTTGGATTAGTTTTATGTCTAATAGTCTATTGTAACGAAATATTATAAACAACATGCATACTTGATGAAAATACATAAAAACGAATGGGATGTGACCAACACTAGAATCTTCTCATTACTTTTGTTCAATCAAATTTACACCATTTATTATATCATCATATATTGCTTAATTTTCAATAACTACACATTTCATTTTGATGACAATATATAAAAAATCGGGGTTGTGGCCATTGCTGGATCTTCACAACGTTTATATTCATATTAAAAACTATTTAACATAGCTTAAGTCTTCTTCTTCTGTAATGTAGACTTATGTGTCAGTTTTAAGTCTATCAGTTTTATTGTGCAAAACTATAATAAACTATATGCACACTTGACGAAAAATATAAAAACGAATGGGATGGGACCAACACTAGAATATTTTCAGTACTTTTGTTTAATCAATTTTTAAACCATTTCCCATCATCCAAAATTACTAAATATTTAAAACACATTATTTGCGTTCGATGACAATATATAAAAATAGGGGTTGTGGCCAAATCCAAACTCTTTACGACGTTGTCTTTTTATAATAAGTCATATTTAAAATCATTTCATATTTAAAATCAGAAATGATGACAGCGTTCATATCATTGTAGTATACATGTACTCTTTGCCTGTTGGTGAGTCTTTGGGATAAATAAATAAATAAATAAATTTCCCATAGTCCATGCGTGCAGAAATTGTATGTGCTTATATATAAAAGCAAATGGATTGTGGCCATCACTTTAAGATTTTACACCGCTTAAACGCTAAATTTCAAACTACTTTTCATACTACGATTAAAAAAATCATGTGTGACAATATTATGTAGGTATATAAACGATTGCTTATTCCTTCACTAATTTACATTATTGGCCAACGGCGGGACATAAAAGCTAGTATTATATATATTATATTTTGTGATTGAAACGTCAAGTTCAAACAGCAAACGTATATTAGAGAGAATTTTCTATAGTGAAAAAATGTACACCTTCGTACTATAAAATTAGGTTATAAATATATATTTTACTATAAAATAAGGTTATAAATAAATATTTTGTTTGAAAGACATAGGTATATATAGATACTCTTATGGCATTTTTATATTTTTATATGATAACTGGACAAAATTCAAAATGGACCAAGATTATTCTTTCTCCAAACTTCTAAATATCCAACTAACAAATAATAGAATCAATTATTAGGGGACTCTGTATCTTCGAATATAATAATTCTAATGCATTTGCTTTAGAGAGAGAGAGAGAGAGAGAGAGAGAGAGAGGGAGAGAGAGATGGAGAGAGAGAGGGAGAGAGAGAGAGAGAGAGAGAGAGAGAGAGAGAGAGAGGGA